>JAKOGI010000147.1:692500-1049683 GCA_029747015.1 Carnegiea gigantea
TATTTGTTAATTTATATAAATTTGTTTCATAGTTCTATATAAATATGTTCTATTAAGAGCCATGTATAATATATGATTAATCAGTAATTCATGAATTCATATCATGAAATTTCAATTCGCAATTTTATGTCCTGTAAGTGATATTTGAATTTATTCCATATTACTTAAATCTGTAATATTATATGGATGTGTTTTATATAATTATTTACAAGCAATATATGAATATGTTTCATGTCACAAATTATGTTATATAGTTTGTTTATATAATGTTTTGTTTAAAAGGTTATGTGAATATGTTTCAAGTCAATGCCAGCTAATGATACGATATATATGCAAATTACATGAGCTGTTGTGAATTGCTAATTGTTTTAACACTCTACACTTGCCCAAGTAAATAAATACCGAATTGTTTCGTGTTATCACATTATGCGTTTTATTATGTAATTAGCCAGTATTTTTTGAATTCGTTTCATAAAATTTAAATTGCAACAATCTAGTCATGAATAGCCTTCGATGACTTTGCATCTTTATTTTGGATGGAGGACCTCACAATCCATATTATAGCAATTTGAAAATCAATTTACATCCAATATCTTAGATCAAACCAATGGAACACAACTCTCATAAAAAGAAAGACTAATACTCTCATAATAAGGTAAAATAAACTCTTACATATGAAGAGACATACTTTATTTGTAGAAGAACTAATATTAAATTACCAATTGGCATAAAAATTAATCAAAACAGGTCTTACCATCAACAAACGCAGCCCCTTCAAAGGGATGGATGCTAGAGTTTTCTTGGAGGAGAGAAACAAGTACTACGGATCGCACTGCTATAGAGTCGCCTAGAAAATGAATATCAAATAGCCAAAAATAGATGATTATGAAATTCATTCAAAAGTTCGATGCATATATTTACACACCCAAAATAAGACATCTTTCCAATCTTCAAATAAGGGGGCTGGGGTATTCCAAACCATAACTTCAATGCAAGCCATAGGTATATCACATAAACCTTATATTTACAACAAAACAAAATCAAAGAATTCAAGCTAGGAAAACGCTACAAAAGCCCTACAAATGCCAAACCCTTCTGCCAAAAGATTTTATTAACACAGCAAAACGAGCACAAGTCATCCCTGAAACATGTAACATGAACTGATAGCAAAGGACGTCATATCAGCCTCTCCCCATTCGCACGTCAAGCTGAAATGTTTGCCCGCTGAGTTTCTTATCGCTTCTGTTGTCGTTCGAGCTGATTTCTAACATGCCGTTACCCTTGTAAGCAACTTGATGTATATGTAGCAATGCAAGCATGCTAAGGGCGAATAAAGCAGCGTTGCCCAGAATGCCACGCATCTTGTCGAGTTGAAGTGTTCGTTTTACAGAACCAAAGCCCCACAGTAGAAATCTTACCAGAAGGTTTGGTCTTCTTTGATGTGAGGAATTCCCGCCTGCCCTTTTGTGAGTGTTGGAGAGAATTTCTGGACCTACAAAGCAACTGGCATCTCTTACATTTCCTACAAAGTCCATAGCCTCATCTATTACTTTGTATCTTTTGCCATGGTGTTCAGCCAATCTCAATGCAAGAATGATGCGGCTTTGCTCTAATCGTGCAAGTGCAGCATCTCTCTCTGCACGCTGTTGGATTTGGACAGTCTGACAAAGGCAACAAACAAATAAATACCAAAAACTCAGTAACACAGAATGTGTAATATATAATTCACGTTATGGTCATAAAGTTCCCTTTATTAGAGTGAACATCCAGGACATGAAGAACTTAAAACAATACTTTAACTTCAGTCAATGAATAGGAAGCCTGCAATCAGAAGTCACAATACTTTAACTTGTCACTGCACTCCAGATCGCAAATTATCAATATGGTCTCCAACTTCACTTGGATTTCTGTTCAGCAACATTCAAACCAGCTTCTCATATGCACTAATTTCACTAATGTTACGTCACATATTTTGCCCTCAATTCTCCAAGAACCGCTATATCTTGTCCTTGCCAAAACAATTCACCTCAAGGCCTCACAGCGTTAACTCAAACTTTATTATCACATTCTAAAAGCAAATCAAGATCTCTCTGGCAGGCTCTGCTAATGCCGAAGAAACCTTTGGAGCAAAACCTAACATAAGAACTATAGAGTATGAACACAGTAAACCACCAGCACTTTGTTTAACAGCAAAAAATAAAATAAAACAGTAGCCATCAATGGCTGAAGACCAAAACTAGTGAAGAACTTTTATTGAACTCCTAGCCAGTGAAAGCTTTTACTTGTGTCTATCTAAAAAGCTACTCTAGCTCGGCCTCTATACAGAAACAGATATGAATTTTGAAGACAAATCCCAAGTACCATCTTCATTCCTTTTAAAACGACAAGTACATATTGTCTTCTAATTTACTCTTACATGCATTTGAACAGCAATTATGTTACAATAAGTTTGTATAGGTTAGCAAACAGGGTCCAAAAACATGAAGTCCAGATATATGACAATCATAATCGTCAGAAAGTCCCAAAAACCAATAATCCCCTACTCAAACAACAAAAATTAACCCACAAAAACCAAGCAACAATTCATAACACAAACAAATTTTCCATGAAAAAATTTGCGAAACCCAGAAACCCTACAGCTATAAAACTGAAATTTCTAGCTCAATTTCTCGACGACCCATATAATTCACATCAATTCTCCAATGAACACAAACAAATCTGCCCAAAAAGAAATACCAAACTAAAAAAAAGGAGAGATAAAAAAAAAAAGCAACTAACATGGAAGAACTCAAGTTGGTCTTCGAGATTTTCAAGGGCACATCGAATAGAATTGAGGCTCTTAGCTTCGGCAATGGCGGACTCCTTATCGTAATCCTTGACGAACACAAACCCATTGCTGTTGCTTCGATGATTCTTAAAATTATCGGGATTTTTGAGGGGTTTGCCGAAGTGGGTTCTTGAAATTGAGTGAATTGCATCGCTGAGTTTGTCGTGTAAATCCCATATCTTCTCCAACACAGCTTCAACCTCTTCCACTTCCATTTCCCATTTCATCATTTTCAGGAAAATTGGGGATCTCTGAAAAAATTGGAGGGAAAATCGGAAATTTCGTTTTTTTCTTCGGGAAGTTGCTTGATTCTTGGCGTTAAAGGAGGAGAGAGAAAGTGGGAGACGCGCACAGAGAGCGAGAGAGAGAGATGAGTCACTATCAGTGCTGTTCCTCCGGCAAATGGGGATTCGGGTTATTGGGCGCCACACAAATGGGCCTCTCTGTGGGCCGTCATTTGGATCGGCCTAGAATATTTCTCAATTTGTTTCTTCGTTTCTTTTTGTTTTTTCCTCCAAAAATGATGAAAGTGTAAAACCTCGTAATATGAACGATTGAATTAGTATCCACTATTTCATTTTGTACGCATCCATAAATTTTCTGAGGATGGTCAGCAGATTGTCATGTGAAAATTAGATTATATTTTTTTTAACGTATAATGCATTATACTCTTATTCATTAGAATTTCACCTAATATTCAAGTAATGTAATCGATTATTTGGTTGGATATTCTCGATCTTATAATTCGAACAAATTTGTAATGTTTGCATATAAATTTGATGGACATTTAAAGTTTTGAATGTTTGTTTGAGCCGATATCTTATTAATTAGTGAAGTTTTCGTCCTCTAATATGCACTCAATCTTTTGTCCTTCGATTGTAACCATATATTAACTTCATAATAATCGGGAGAACAAATCCAAAAAATAAGCACTATTTTTTTTTTATTACAATTTTATTCGTTGTATGAAAATATAGTGAATAAAAAATTACCGTCCAATCATAATTATCACAAACTATAATCATAATTGTCTTGTATGATTAATTGCATTATATCAGTATTAAATTACAGCCCACTAAATTAATGCCGCGCTGGCGTTGAAAGTCCTAACAAATTGCATTATATCTATGCTAAATACTATATTTCTCACTCTTGAAAGGACCTCCATTTCAATTTTTTTCCTTGCAATCCAAACTAATAACTAGCATCATAATTTATGTATGTATTGGAGACTCTGATTGACAACAGTATTTGCAGTCTTAATCGGGTCAGAACTCCATTTTATTAAACTTTAAGTATTCGGTAAACTAGTACATGATATTAGCAAATAACACCTGTACGTAAAATAATGTCTGAGATTAGCATTTCACTTCTTTCATTCCAATATTACCGACAGTTATTGTTGTGCATAGCTTAGCATTTGCTTTAACTTGTCTATAGGCCAATGCAAATGTCATCAATAACTAGAAATTTGATATTTATCTCTAATTTTACCGTACCGAATATATTAATAACAATAACAATAACAATAATAACAACTACTGCTTCTTGTATGCATTTATTCTTGTGACGAAGTTTATTTTGTCTTGCACCAAGAAGAAGTTCATTTTGTCTTGTAATTGTTTAAATTTATTTTTGTGACTAACTTTGACACTTCTTAATCTTTTTTTTTACAGGAAATAACATTATCGAACATGCCTTCTCACAATAATACCTTTTGGATCTACAATTTAAATGTTGATCAAGACTTTCCTCGTGCCTCACATAATAATTCATACATTACTAACAACTCGGGTTTAAATTCAAGACCATCTCGATTGTGAAACTCTAATCCTGATGCCTGTGATCGAGAAGAAACAAACTCAACCATATATTTGGATTATCCGTTGTATAATTAGAATTAATTGTTTTTTTTGTTGCGTAATCAACCATGTTTCTCCTTCCTTTCTCAGAAGTCTCATTAATTAACGATAAAAAAAATCTAATTACATGCAAATTTAAGTTCTTTAAGGTTCTGTTTGGACCTTAGAAAATTTGATGGAAAGAAAAAAAATTGTGAAAAGTTACTTTTTTTCTTGTGTTTGATTTAGAAAAAATTACAAAGAAAAAAAAATATGGGAGAAAATTAGGTGGAAAAATTGTTAGAAACAAGTGACAAAATTTTTCTCATAAAATTGTGAGGAAAGTTTGAGGAAAATTTCCGACCTTCTCCAACTTCACATTGCTTAGATAATAGCAACATGATTCAAGTAGTTCATCAACATTCAAATTTCTCATCCAAATTTTTTGTATTGTTTTTTCTCAATCTAAACAAGAGAAAAAAAACTCATTTTCTTCCAACTTTTTTTCCTTCATATTTTTTTTCCTTCAATTTTTCCTTCCACCAAATTTTCTAAAGACCAAACAGAGTCTAAGTATTTTTATTTGAATGAAACATATTTCACCGTCCAAGATTGCAGAACTTCTGACAAGATAGACTTTTTTGGTTACAAAATATTTCTCTTCTCCAGATTCTTGCAATCTTGCTGGTGCTATTAAACAGGATCAGAGCGTTGAGAAAATCAATATGCTCTTATTTAATTTATTTATAATAGGTCAAACGGACAGACAGAAGTAAAAGAGTGAAGGAGCTAAAGGTCCGATCACAACCTAAGGTACGGCTAAATAATTAAATAACGGGTCCTAACTTGAATTCTAATTATGTAATCCTCTTTGAGGGTTCGACTTCTAAGTTTCTTTTTGTGTAAGAGGACTCGACATTTAACCTACTATCTGTAACACAGTGATGAGTTTATGGATAAATTAAATGAAGATGATAAGGAGAAGCTGTTATGTCTTATTCAAATGACTTGATGTATTTTCACGTCTAGATTTTAAAATATAATTATATGTCTTTTCCAACAAGTAAATTGATTGTCCAAATTTAAGAAAATTTGTAGACATAATACGTTGTTAAGTCCATATATAATCACAAATACGAATAAGTGTCACTTAACTATAAATAACAATATTAAATTTAGTTTATTAAGGACCTCATTTAAAAATATTATCCATATTGACATTTGTTTTTTTTTTTTTTAAAAAAGGAGTGAATATCCAAAATTAATCCAAATGTGGCAGAGTGCACCTGGCTCAAGGTCTAAAATTGACGTGACTTTGAATGAGGAATATATTCCACTAATGGCATATTGCCATTCGCCATGATTTGCTTGAGAGGGAGGTGGAAATAATATTAATAATTGATTAAAGAAGGGAAAAGTCCTTTTCTTCAAGAAATAGAAAAGTCTTTTTCAATTTAAAACTTAGTTCTATATAGGTATATATTTTTCTTTTTTATTTAATTCAATTATAAAAAATTGGAAGGGTCATTTAATCCCGAGAATACATGAATAGTCGAGGTAGGGGTATGGGTATGAGAATGATGAACAATTCTCGACGTAGTTATGGGACCAACGTACGTCCAATGATAGGGAAAGAACAGATCCTTCAACAATCTATTAGAAACTTTATCAATTCGAATTATATCATCTAGATATTATAATTTATATTTGATGAAATAGATAAGATTTTTTTTTTCTTGATGCAGATGAGTTATGGAAATTTTATTTTCCCTTCATTCCATATTCATTGTCCAAAATATTTGTTTTCACAGTTTATATTGGTGTCAAAGGTCTCTTTTCTAACGACATTTATCTATTTTTATTGGTTGAATATCATTTTCACAATATAAACGACATTTAATGCTTATTTTAACTACTAATATGGGACCGAGAGAGTAATACAACTGTGCACAAAGTGGTGAGAGGATCTATAATTTCGAGACCTCAATTTCAACCTTTAAACTAAAATCTCATTGTCGCTGTGAAAATAAGTGACAAGAAAGACATAGTAATATTATGTATACTTGGAATATATTTATTACAATAGTCAGAACACTCTCTCAACGACAAGGTTTAGCTAGTTGATGTGTAAGAGATAAAGGAAATATCCTCTATGATGATAATTGTTAACTTGAGGTTAATTTTTATTGTTGTTAGCTAACTATATTAGTTGGTAAAATTATCAAGGATTTTTTTTGTGAGATTTGCATCACACTTCACCGAATTATATTAGAGATGGGTCAAAATCTATTTCGTATTTTTAGGAGTATAAACTCTTACAAGCCACGTTAGTGTCACGTATTAAAAATTGTCTATATAATAAATACATACTAAAAAAGTATATATACATAACAAGTAAGAATATACATTTCCAGATGTATGATAGCTAGCATTACCGAGATGGGTTTGCATTTCAATGTTTAAAAAAAAAATATTGGCCTTTAATCCTCCAATCTTTCCAAATTGAAAGGAAGTGTCATATATATTGCTTAGATTTTCTAAATTAAAACACTTGTAATG
Source organism: Carnegiea gigantea (assembly GCA_029747015.1). Classification (NCBI taxonomy): domain Eukaryota; kingdom Viridiplantae; phylum Streptophyta; class Magnoliopsida; order Caryophyllales; family Cactaceae; genus Carnegiea; species Carnegiea gigantea. The sequence goes on from JAKOGI010000147.1 coordinate 699,728, forward strand.
ATTCTTGGGCTCATTTAATTTGTATGGCGAAAAAGCCAATAAGGGAGAATGGAAGCATGGATCACTATATATGTTCTTTTATTTGTTGTTGAGGGAAGAGATTGAGATTTTTCTGTCTCTGAATTAGTCTATGGTCTGTTATTAGAAAATATTCTTTTCAACTTATCATAAGTAATTATTATTGATCAGTACTTATGAGTGTCAATCAATGTTGATAATTGCTGATCAGTGCTTAAATTATAATTTCATATGACTAGTTAAGTGCTAATCAATATTGATGAATACTAATTGGTGCTCATCAATGATAAATGATGACAACAAATTGCTTCTATTAAATTGAAAAGAACGGATCGTTGATTAATTAATATGTGGGTGGATTCTTGAATGTGAATAACCAACAAATATAAAACTTATGTTGGGAAAAATCAAGGGTAATTAAAATACAAACAAAAAAAAGAAAAAAGAAAGAAACATTGTATATAGGATGCAAAAGGACAAGCATATATAGTGAGGGGAAAGTAAATGGAGATAAGATAGAACTAAGGAGAGATATGGGAGGTGTGGAGATGGAGGATATTATTGATGGAGTGGGCTTAAATTAAAGAATCTGACAGGCATTCTATCTGTCATTCAATTCCCTATATAAAGGATCCAGGGCACATTGAAGTTATTGGGAGACACATATATACATACACGCATAGAGAGCCATGAACAGAAGAGAGGGGGGGGGGGTTTAGCATGATGGGCAAGAGTCAAGGGTTTAGTAGCCAAGGATGACTTGCCTGCTCCTCTTACGTTTGAGGATTATGTATGTTACTGGCTAAAATGCATGCAGCATGTACGAGCCACCTAGCTCTCAACCATGAGGTTAGACAGGCAGTCTCCTTGGCTATCTTGACCCACTCTTCCTTCTCATGCTAGTCCCCTTCCTCTAATTACTTGCGAATTCATGGAGTTAATTGCTTGATCCCTTTATGTTTCCTTTTTGGGAAAGAAGGGGGGGAGTGGATGGCATGCCTGTTTATAATCTTATCTTGTCTCTTACTTTTAATAACGAAAAGTTCAAAATCATCTGTTTTAAGTTCGAAAGTCGGCTTAGTTTTGAAATTTTTTGTTGGCAATAGTTAATCTTAAAGCATAAATTATGTTTTCGCTATCTTCTCTCTTTCTTTTAATTAAGAAGTGAATTGAAACTAGATAAAAGATGATAAAAATCATAAAATTAATGTAGATTTTTAACACTTTGTGATTAATGGTTATTTCATACCGGGTTAGGTACATCTAATCAATACGTGCATTGTGCAAATGTGTTTTACATGCTAGTTGGGAACAAGTACAAACTAATGGAAATTAAGATTAGGTTTGCCTCACTTTTATCTATTTTCTTTTTTTTGGGTCTAGATGGGACACTTTTATCATACTCATATACGGAATTAGCCCTTGGGGTGCGGCCCTTCCCCGGACCCTGCGTGAACGCGGGATGCTTGTGCACCGGGCTGCCATATATGGAAAAGGGACTTTGCCATACATCTTACTCAAATTAAGATAAGCACTTTTTACATGTAGTTGGACTTTAATCATGTTTAGGATGCATCTTGAGTGAGTTTTGTAGATAGATAATTCATAATTTGGTGGTCAACAATAAAAGGCAAAATTCGTAGTGCATTGCAAGAATCAAAACCAACAACCTTAGGAATAATTTAAACTTGTCACCTAAAATAAATATGAAAATATAGAGTTGTGATAAATTATCAATATAACACTATATTGAAATATAAATCGAATATGAAATCTAAAATTAAATCTAAACTTCAATTACATAAAAGTCAGGGAAGAGAATTATCTCTTATTATTTTATTTTTTTCCTGCCAAATGTGTCCCAAAAACTAACACATAAGCTTCATTGCCATCTTTTTGTTTTAACAGATCCGAATGAGTCACAACAAATAATACAATACAACTAGAAAGGAAGAAATCAAATTTGTGATTTAACATACTCAAATACATGAATTTTAGCCACTAAGATCCTGTTTGATAAACAACTATTAACTGTTTGTATTTGTTGTTATCTGTTTGAATTATCTATATGAATTAGTTATTTGGAGACAAACTGTTTGGTGAAATTAGATGTGTCTAACAAAATTCTGAGATAAAAAGCTAATTCTCAAAAAAAAAATTGTTATTTCAAAAAACTCATTAAATTAGCCTTTTAAAATGAACTTTTTGGGCCTAAAAAATTTTTCAAAAACTCTTTTACTAAATATCTAAATTAACTTTTTAATTAGATCAAACAACTAATTTTAATCCAAAAATTCTTTTTGATAAAAAACTCACCAAAAATATGTTTATCAAACATCCCCTAAATCAATATTGACAGCTTCATTCCTATCTTTCTTTCCCACCCTTGCATGTACGACAATAAGCATGGAATTTGTTGGAAACTTAGAAGTCACATTCATCGAGTTTGGTGTTTCACTAATTTTCATGCATTGAGCTTTTCATTATTCAAGCAGCAATAAGTAGCAAAAGAATGGCTTGGCACAACTTTTAACAAACCTTTTGCATGGGAAGGTATGAACTATGGAGTTCGAGCGTCTCGTCCGATTGAGGCTATTTGAAAGAAAGAGCCGCTTTCCTCCTACGGTCCTACCCATCTTCCCCCCCCCCCCCTTCTCTTTGCGTTGATGTTGGTAATCTTCTATTTAATCAGAGTCAAGTAAGGTGGACAATGGATCGAATAGGCTCGAGTTAGTGCTGGTTCGTTTACAAAGTGGATTGGATCTGGTCATGATGAACCTGTTAACCATTTGGGTCAGGTTCGATCTTTTTGTATAATAAAAGGGTCGGGTCGGCGTATGAACGGTCCCCTTTTGTCCTGTTTTAAAATAGAATAAATTTACAAAAAAAAAAACTGTATGTAGTAGTTATTGTTATGTACAAAGCGTTACTAATAAGTTTAACTAATTATAACATGTAAATTAGTATATCTTGAAAAATAGTGGATCATTAAATGCACCGTTAATGGGTTGACCTGATCTAACCCATTAATATATTTTGATGGGCCGACCCACTATTGATCTAACTTATTATTTGCTCGACCCTGTAGAACCTCATTTTAAATAGGCCAACCCGTTTGACTTAATGGGTACGCGGCCTTTTGCCCTCCACTAGAATCAAACCACTAAAAACCAAAGAGAAATGTTATACGAAGATATTTTTTCCCGTATAATTTACATAAAAATCCTTCTAACCCTGTTAAAAGATATGCCCCCCCCCAAAAATAAGAAACACAACAAGTTGAGCAATAGATGTGATTTTGCCATAAAACAAATAAAAATTCAAGGATCTATTTTTTCCAACTTATTATAGGTAACATATGACTTATCAGTGTTGAAAGTGCATATTATGCGGATGAACATTAATTGATGCCGATAAGTGTAGATTAGTACTAGTAAGGGATGAGATTATGACTAGAAAATATGACTAAATGTTGTTAAATGCTGATAGCTAATTGGTATCGATGAATGTAGAGTCCTAATCCGCATTGAATGTTGATGATAAATACTTGTGATAAGTTAAAAAAGTAAACTCTAAATTTGACATAGCGGGCCAACGTGTAACGTGAATGAACGCCAACTTCATGGACTCAGCTTTTGTTGGTCTGGATCAATCCACTACCTTTGCCACAAGGCTTCTTATGGAGTTTGACCTCTGACTGAGTATTGGGAGGTACGTCCAGCTTCCATACCGTGCTATTGCGCATTGTTCTGGAAAGTTAGCCTTTGTCACGCCGGTTGTTGGGAAGCTGTACACTTGATTGGTTTGTCGTGACAAGCAGAAGGATACACAAGCTAATGAGACATTCCATCTAGTCTTTCATAGTCTAAAGTTGGACCCCAAGCTTTGGTTTCTTCTAGCTAGTGATCATTAAAACATTCAAGGGTAGGACGAGCAACTCTATCGATGATGTACTAGGAATGTGGCAGATTTGGCGGTCTGCGCTTCAAGCTGGAGTCACCGTACAAGTCAGAATGACAATATGTGCGATTAAGAGAACAGAGTGCGACATGCCAGCCACCATTCTGCATCAGTTTTGAATTTCCTTTGTATTTCCTTTTCTGACTGTTTGTCCGATACTGTAACTTTCTTTCGAAATTGTAAGATCTGATAGTGCTTGGGCTTGTGAAGTGTGCGTTCTTCAGCTGGATTGATACATAAGGATGGTAATGGTACATTTGTGACTCGCACTGAAATATAACCTAGAAGGTCTCTCCTTATTTGCGGCAACAATAAGTCTTGGGTGAGAGAGCCGGTGGGAGTCACAATAAGTCTTGGGTGACACGGTCTCATGCAACATAATCATGACACAACAATCCAGATCGCCAACAATATTCCAAAGCCTTGACGGCGGTCTAAACAATATATATTCTTGTAAGCCTCATAAACAATTATATATTAAAACTACTTACAGATATATACGTGGAAAAAAAACATATATTTATATACATAGCAAACATACGTTTCCAATTGTATGATATACATTGTCCCAATATTGAAAGTCTATAGTACGCAATATGTGCTTGACGTACACACATTAATATCTGATGTCTTACCCTCCACACATTCAACTTTACCTTCATTTTTTTTTGGGGGTCTGTTTGGGGGGGGGGGGGGGTGTATGTGCAAAATGCAAATACTAGAGGGAGATAAATATTATGCAAATAAACTCAGAGAATGACCATATCATATCCAAATTTGACATATTTCATCACATCCCAATCATTTCACAATACACCTAATTCTCTAGTCGAACTACAATTTCACACTCTAATAGGAGGCATCAATTGAGGAAATTGGCAATGGTCATGTAACCCCACTCGAATGAGTACCAATTAATTGAAAAGATCAAAAACGAAACGACACAAAAATCACAAGCACTTTTGTTAGAATGGTGATAAAGCTTAAGGTGAAGCCTCTTCCATGGTTGCACCTTCAGTGGATAAGGTACGTCAATGCCAATGCCACCAGCATTAACACATATGCAATCCCTTGATCAATACTTGTCCCTAAAAAATCAACAAGGAAAACAAGCAAAGAATGTCAATTAAACAAAAATGCTAACACCTTCCCAATTGGCATGCATTCATCATCCTCAAAGGAGGAAAGCATGTTGTAGAGCAATTTAGAGACGAAAACATGCCCATGGAAAATGGATGTCATTAGCATCAGAACATGCATTGGCATGGCTCCAAAAGTTTCCCCCTTGGTCGGGGAAGGGGGTTTCATTAAGATGTTGCTCAAACTAGAAAAGGCAATGGGGCGGCAAACACCCAATTTCCATGGGACCTACCCATCCCCATTGAGTGCAGCAATGACCATCAAAAATGATGGCCGAAAAATTGAAAATTCTACATTTGCAATTATGATAGTATGTGATAATAAAATCTGTCCATAGCTTTAAATTTCCAACGTCTTTCCTAGACATCACGGATGAGGACCTTCATGGGAAAACAGGGTCCGATAAGATCAATAATGGAGATTAAATGTTATTCTCCACAGGGATAGGGGAAGGGAGGGGATAGGAGTGGGGGTTCATCAGAGGAATGGGGACTACCTACAGGTAGCATGCCTCATTGATATCTTAATAAATAACAAACCGCAAATCATCATAACTAATGTTAAAATTTGAATGGTATGTATGGCTCCTTCCTATACCCCCCCCCCCAAAAAAAAAAAAAAAACCTGAAAGACAGAAACAAAAAAGAGAAAAAAAAGAGCAGATAGAAAAGACAACCTTCTTCCTTTGGATTCCCTGCCCTGTCCTTGGGAAGAAAACAAAAACAAAATAGAGAAAGAAGAAAACACCAACTGTGCACAGTACAATTGAAGAAAGACCACAGGAGTCATTCTGACTTGATTCTGAAAGCTCCTCTTGGGCATCACACAAATCTCATGAAGGAACAGGCACAAGCAAATCTTATCAAAATCAACTACCTTTGACCAGAATTCCCCTGGTTCTCTACCCATCAGTCTCTCATATCCAAAAATAATCAAGTCATGAAGGTTTTAACTTTTAAGTTTCAACTAGAAACAAATCAAGAATTCAAGACTGATTAAAAATTTAACAGAGACAAAGAACCACTGAACAACAAAAGATTTCAGCTTGGAAGTTACAGATCTAGAATATAATCTTCGGTCAGAATTCACATACAAGGAAAGGTACAAAAGTCCTAAATGACACCAGTTCCCCATACTTAAGACGTTTTGAAATATCAAGTACCAAAAAATTGACTAATTTCTCCTGTCCTTCCATGCAAAAGTTAAAGCAGACAATTACTTTGATATCCCAGAGAAACATTTGCACAGGTCTAACGCATTTCAATTATCAGTAATCATACTCATTTTCTCAAGATTACACCTCCATGCCATAGATCTATAAGGCACCTCAAGAAAGGAAAAAGAACAACCATCCTTAATGGGTATTCCTATAAGACATTGATACCAAAATAATTGACACTAAGAAAGCACCTCATGTTTGTGATATAATTCCTCAATGAAAATCCATACCAAAATCAACATGAATTGTAGGGTCTAGAAGCGACTGATTTGCCCAAATGATCAATCATCACAGAATCAACATATACTATGGGCCTAAAAGCAATCCAACTGCCTAAATGATTAATCAACCAAAACCCTCATATTGAGTGACATTCAGTATCCAAAATACCCTATTGAAGACCGATTCAGCCAAAGTTTGAATCTTTTCCCACCAAATCCATGAAAAACCACAGAAAACAAAAGAGACTGATCAGGATATAAGAAACGTACCATCGCTTGTGGGCGCAGGAGCGGGAGCAGAGGATTGGGCCTGAGCCATGGCAAAGATGAGAGAGAAAACAACCAAAACAAGGATCGAAGCCTTGGTACACTCCATCATACTTCTTTTTTTGCCGTTAATTTTTTTGTTCCTTTCTCTCTGTGGTGAACTGGGTGGATCCCTACAGCCTCTCACTCTCTCTCTCAAGAGGGAAGAGAGATGCCCAGAAAGAGAGAGAGAGAGAGAGAGAGGGGTGCTGCACAGCGCACACCAACCGTTCGATGATTTGCGTCAAAGAGAAAGAGGCATAGACGAAGAGGGCGGTGAGAAGGGGGGATGTTTATTTATACGGAAAAGAGAAATATGTTGCCTAATTCTACGGGGAGGCCACTAAGATTTAGATATGAGAGAGAAAATTCGGAGGGCTCAGAGGATTTTTCGGGGCCCATCAATAACGTCTACAAATGTTAACGGATGCCCGCTGGCCCAAAAGAAACAAAAAATAAAATTGCGATGGATGAATCCAATGAGTGGCAATCAGAGAAAATTCGAAGCAATTGTGCTCCTAGAAGTATAATATAATTTTCACTAGTTGTATGGCGTCTTGATCGTTGCTTGCTGTTCTATAAGGAGGATGTAAATGGTAGCTAAGACTTAAGAGAGACATATTGTTTTAACCTAATATAATTTGTACTTGTGAAAATTGTTCAAAGGCGGCTTTTACGAGTGCCCAAATTCCATAAAATGGACATCAACAAATGGGTCAATTAATAAATAAATTTTTATACATAATAGATTACGTCATTAATTTTATAAAGCATCTGTCCATAGATAAAGCCTATCAAATGCTAAATGAAATGTAAACCATAAAGTGCATAATCTCTCACCACCTAGATAGAAAGAAGTGTTACACATGCTATGGAATTTTAGGCTAATACTAGGCGTAAAGACTTGTGAGAAATGATTTCGCTAATTTTGCACATAAGGCTAGTTACTATAATGTTCAGTTTAACTCTTTGCAAAACGATCATATCATACATATTTTTTTAAACGGTAAACAAATTTTACCTAAGAACCACACATTATACAATACGATATCATCATATGTAGGCCAGTCATACAGTGAATTTAAACTATATTCAAATCTAAATCCAATAACCTAAAAATCTTGGCACTCGGTCGAGTATAGGGAGTCTGATACAACAAACTCATCCTTGAATTGCAAAATTATAAAAAGACTGACTCCGTTAGATCCTAGATTACTCCATAGAAACAGAGTGGAGAAAGTTTAGAAAAATATTATGCTTTAATTTGTAACAATTCAACCTAAAAAAAGTAGTCCAAAACTGACTCAAACGGGCACAAACGCAAAAGGCTGACAGAATCAAATGAGCATAGCACATGTGAAGGGGAGAATTGGAGACCATGTGACTCTTGTGTTGTGTTGTGTTGTGTTAGCTTGGAATTTTCTGCATCGCTGTTTTGAATTTTCACTCTCCTCTCTGTGCTTGGTTGTCTCCAGCATGGACTCAAATTCCTCAAACTGGGCCGAGTCTTCTCACAACTCATCAACACTTTATACTGGATCAACCAAAAATGAAAATGACTCATCCAAGAAGAATTATATCAGAAATTCTTCCTCCACATAAACCGATTTTGTTTGTCTGTAAATAATCTACTTAGGGTCCCACTGCCACCATGAAAATCCACTCGTAAATTCTCTACGTACTTGGGTACTTGTAAGAATAAAGTTGCTTACATTTAGATATGTCCAAATTTTGCAAAAGCAGAATTCACAATAAAAGTAGTTGTTGTTGTACAGTGTACTATGATACGTACAACCTAAAGCCAATTAGGAGTTAATTAGGGCAAAATTTTGTAGCATGGAGCCCAATTCTCCCTTTTCGTTCCTCCAATAAAGTGTACTTACGAGTAATTGTGATTTTTATAACTTTTCTGCTAACCCAAGGGCCAAATACATCTCAAATATATCCCAAGATATCTCGTCATAAACTTGTAGAACTCGACATGAGTTTCAATTAGCATAACGGATAAATCTCAATGAATTATTACCAATGATTTGGGAAGAAATATTACATATTGTAGGCACTAAAAAAATAATGAAAAGTGCCACATTAGAAAATTAATATAAATGAATTATTTTGAGTTAGTCCATTTAATTAATTTAATTTATTTAAATAAATTGGATTGAATTGACTACCAAGTCATGATTCAAAGGACTATCAAGTTAACGGTTAAATTGACTATTAAGTTGTCAGTCAAATAAACTAACAAATCAAAGGCTCAATCAACAGTCCAAGAAAGCGAATATGTCGCAAATCCTAGTAAGGGGAAGGGGATCCTTTCACCATGAATAGAACGCTACTCTCTCCTACTCAGGGGGTCTAAAATTCATTGACTCTGAAGCCATTTTGAAGACTCAATGAGTTCATTTCTCTAGAGAAAGACAACAAGTACAATTAAAGCATGTACCGTCTACTTTCGAAGATCAAATAAAACTCATCTTGATTGAGATCAAGTCTCTTAGGCCCTCTCTCAAAGATCAAATTAATCTGAGTTCATTCAAAGAAAATCAAATCAATTAACTTGATCGAGATTCAAGTCAATCAACCATATTTCAAGTACAAATTAGAGATCGAATCAGAAGAATTATTTCTTTGTTCATCTTGTAACAGATATACAGATATTGTAACCATATCAAAATTAATACAAATCAAATTTGTTCATATTTTTTGTGTAATTTATTTTAAACTTGAAATTTGTATTTACACATACATCAACCTTTGTACCTCATGACATAAAGCTCCAAGGTTCAATCAACAAGCTTGATAGACAGTAGTTTGAATGGTCTTTATTTATTTATTTATTTATTGGTACGTGCATGTCAATTAGTTGATGATAAACATTTAGAGAGTTAGCAAGTATCAAATGTCTATGCCCAAATTTTCATCTACCATCGTTTTTTGTGTATCGAATTATACAACAACCCCAAAAACCGAGGTAATACTGCATTGCATAGCATACATCACATAGGTAATTAACTACAAAAAGAGAATTTTTGGATTCAACAGATCATTATTGAATAAAAAATTTGATCATAGAAATTGTATACTTAATCCTCATTTGCAGTTAACACAAACTAAAAGAATAATCCCACTGACTGATCATGGCATGGGTTAGGGAAGGGGCAAAAACAGGTGAGCAAAAAATAGACAAAATTGTTAAGACATTCATCAATTCATGAAGAACTTAGAAAGCATACTCAACGTCGCATGTATATACGCTTTTCTTCTTCTTGCTATGTCTTATGGGAAGGAAAAATGGGTTAGGGAAAAAATTGTGAGTTGTCAAACATGAAATCAGGGTCAAATTCACCTTGATCAAATAAAAACTCAGGAGTTGTTGCCATAGGAGAGTTGATGCTCGCCGCTGAGGAAGAAGCATGACCTTGTGGATCGAAAGTGGTCATCATGAGACTCGAAGAACACACGTATGTATTAGGAGAAAAGCTAGTATGACTAGTGAAGTTATTATTATTATTATGAAGAACAGTTATCGGAGCTCGGTGAGTGGTAACCCTAGGATTAGAAGAGGAGGGGAAGGAAAAGGAAGGCGAGTTATTAGGATAATTGTTGTTAGGGTTAAAGGGTTTGATGTCTTTCTGTTGGTCTCTTTGGAAGCTCAAAATGATCTCATGTGATGGTTGTTGGTGGTGGTGAGGATAAGGTAGGGTTTCGATGGGTTCGAGTTTAATGTCAGCAAGGCTCGGGTTAGGGTTAGGGTTAGGATGAGGGTGCGGGTTGGAGGAGGAAGCTGCAGCTTGAGCGCAAGTGTGTTTTCCGCGGTATGTGACTTCAAAGATGGTAGGGTCATCATCACATCTTTGCACTTGTTTTGTGGCTAAACATCCTTGCATTTTTCTTAGGGTGCACCTGTAATATGCCCTGCATCCATCAAAACAAGTAGAATTGCTTCTTCAGTAGATATATATCTAAGGAAATATAATTGGACGGCAAAATAAAAGAAACTGAAATAAAAGTTCTTGATGTGCAAAGAAAGAACACACAAGCTGCTGCTACCATGAAACCATGCTATGCTGTAGTATGTTTAGATGTACAGCTTTCAAGTTCTAATCAGTAGACAGCCAACGAGACAGGCAAGTTAATTGGCTTCTAAGTGGTAAAATGTGTCCTTTAATTTATTGCGTTGAGGAGATTGTTTCTGAGCTGAGCACTACTAACAACTCCAAGTATGGCTCTCATTTGTGCAAAATTTGGAAAGATTAGATATAGACAGTCCTATTCCTATGAACATTCTTACTATTAGAAAGACTGATTCCAAGAATGTAACATTATCTCAACACTAGATTGTCTAAAATACATCATTGCAGTGCAAATAAGCTCGAAGAAATTCATCATTGCCTATATATGTATGCAAAGCAGGAGATTCGGCTGTACAATCTTATTTCAGGAGCCTATCTTATTGGAAGGTCACCGATGACAAAGAAACACTTTCACTTGCTTGTAATTTTCCTTTTTGTTTGTCTTCCTTTTTCCTTTGTTTTTTGAGCATGAACATACACATAACAACGTTTGAATGCAAATCAAAACTTATGTTAATCTGTTCTAGTACTGATTCTCATAGATTTTATTAGTTGAACTACACAAGATCCACTTATATTCACTAAGCTCCGTATGTACAACTCGATCCGTATATACTTTTTAATTAGCAAGAGTATGTAACCTACCACAGATTATCCTATGCCAATACTATATATGGAACACAAACAGATGATTCTATGCCAACACTATTCATGGAACACAAACCAATCAATATCAATAAGCCAGAAAACATCTAGTAGCATGTTCATATCTACAGACGTTCAACAGCACCATACATGTGCCCAGATGCAAGCTATAAGGTTCGCAATGTGAACATTCATTTGACAGACTTTCCGACCGAATAAGCTGCAAGTAGAAGTGGTAATGTTGCCATCGATATCTAGTCAGGCGATGATGCCAGTTTTGTGTAAGTAGCATCAAAACTTTGCAACCATTTATCTCCTATATTGTCTCGTACATACTCAAGATAAACTTCTCACGTCAAGAATATACAGACATCACAAGTTCATAGTCATAATTTGAGCGCATATACAAATCCCTGATAGATGACAAAAGAGAGTATGCATTGATCTTCTCTCTTCCTTCCCAACCCCGTCTTTTGAGCTTAATCGAATTATCATTTGATCATAAAGTTCATCATATATGCATGTATATATATAGGTATATATGTGTCCCTTTTCAGTAATCTCTCTCGTCTTGTGGATTACAGATTTTCTGTAATTCTACCGCAGTTCCCATGATTTTCTTTAAAAGAATTGACAAGTCAATGCACCAGCATTTGACATGTGAGCGAGTACAAAAATTCACAATTAAGATGAAATATATTAAACATAAATTTAAACATTAACTACTAGTAATTCTATAACTATGTAGGTATGTATGTTTACAACTTCTAAGACAACACCCATAACTTATCCTACATAAGAAGCTGACATGCATAGCTTCTCACATACATGAAGTCCAATTGATGCATAAATTTATTCATTTTCTCCGAGAACCCAAATTTAAGAGCTTTCGTTGTAAGAAAAAAAATATATGTTGAAAATTAATTTTGACTTTCAACATAAGTTCTTTTTGAAGCGGGAGATCTTCATTTACAAATCAAAAGTTCATAAATGATTTTTCACACTCTATCAAAGTTAAGAAAGGTTTGAGAGGGTGCATGTTGATTCCGTCAACTATGAATCAAACCTATATCATTATCAGACATTTATGTCTTAGTATTCACATATGTCAATCTTATAAACATCTCCGCCTATAGAGCAAGTGCCTACATTCAAATTTCTCTATATTATGTTGTCTCTTTTCCTGATTTCAATCAACTCTAGACATCGTTGTATGTATACAAAATAGCTTATCAATTGCTAAGCACACAAGCGAGGGAGGGGGTTTTGCATTCATCTAAGAAGATGGAAAGATGTCTCTCTATGAACGGGAACGCTGTAGAGGTAATTAAGGTTGCTTACATCTGAATCTCCTCATATCCCGCTAAAACAGAACCCATACTGGGAGTTTGTGGCAGTGGTGGTGTTGTAAGAAGAGGGAAAGATGAGCCATTGAGAATTTATAGTCAATTACCTTGGATATTTGGCTCCAAGGATGTCCTTTTGCCCATATTTCCTCCAATTGTAGCCATCTTCAATTGGCTGTTCAAGTCCACTGCTTGAACAACCTGGCAACTTTCTCCTCTCCAAGGGGAAAAGCTTTCTACTGAGATATGCAAAGAGTGTATGTTTAAGCAAAGAATCTTTGGTTCATGCTAACTTGACCAAAAAGTTTTGTTCTCTGGTTACAAAATCATATGAAACTAATTTAACCTTGTTTTTTTTTTTTCCGCAATTGTAATTTAGAAAAGTAAGTGAAGTGCGTGTCAAAAGTAGATCTACTTCAAATCCCCCAATAATAAAGGACTTACCTTTTCCTGAGTTCATCTTTCTGGTCTGGATCTTTGAAATCTCCGTCTGAATCTTGACTTTTAGGGCTCCCACAGAAAGAAGTGGGAGAATCGGTAGTTCCAACAACTATCTGCTGGGATAGCTGATTAATAGAATCGGACTGCAAAATTGTAATTGACTTGTCAAAGCAAGCCAAGATCTTTTGGATCATCAAGTCTTGTGCATCTGCCTCATTTGAACAAGTAGTAGGAGATAGCTGTTGATCCTTGAAGAAAATCAATTGAAGCTGCTTGGCAACATCTCTCCCTTGAATTAGCTCATTCATTAGCATCTTTTCAAGTAGTGAATCACTCACGCTCTTACTCTCCATCTGATACATTCATACAAAAATCTAGAAATAATTAAGAGATGCATTAATCATATCATATATATTCCCCCCCCCCCCCAACTATCTCCTCAAGATGATAAATAAACTAACAAAATGCAAAACAACAGATTCTAATTGGTAGAACTAAGCTCAACATGGAGAAATCACACCCAAAAAAAAAAAAAAGGAAGGAAAAAAAAAGAAGAGATAAGTGTGTCAACTACTCAAGTTGCTAGTTGTACAACTATTTAGAGAAGTGGGCAACCAATATTAATTGAATTAAGACTAAAAATAGAAGCTATTTGGAGAAAACTTTTTTCTTGCAAAAAAATAAAAAATAAAAAAGAGAACAACGAGTTAGCTGGGGTTGAAAATTTGGACAAGAGAGACAAAATTTTTAGAGAGAGAAAGGACAAACCTATTGAGAAGTGGAAGAACGTGTTTGCTAGAAGAAAACTCGGAGAAAACTTTGACTGATTGCAATAATTCAACAACAATACCATTTCTAGTGTGAGTACTACTTTCGCAGGGTTTAAAGAGATCCAAATATATGCAACTTTACCTCTACAGATATTTCTACTCGTAGAGAGATTGATTTCATTTTCCATATGTTTCTCTCTCTTGAATAGGGTTCAATGCGGAGTAGAGACTGAAGAGAGAGAAAATGAGCCAAATGGAATCAAATAATTGGAGAAGAAATGATCCAACTGTGATTGTTCATTTTCAAAATTTGATTTCCTTTACTTCCGCGTTTGTTGCTCCCTATATAAATTGGGGGGAGTAATCAATGAATGATTAACTAACGTTAATGATCTTTAATTTAGTAAATAATGGCAGACATTAATGGGGCTGCAATTGTTTTATTTTGCTTTTGATAAAATGACGTCAGATTCAATACTCTTGATGACGTTTGCACTGATTAGTCATCCACCACTCACATCTCTAGACTCCAGCACATGTACAAAATTAATGTTTACTGTTTCATTTTTAAAAATTTTTTAAATTTTATTTGTTGGTGTTGGTCTGGGAGGGGCTAGTGAATGATCAAGAAGTAGTGGGCACATTTCAGGTGACATTTGGAAAAAAATCAACCCTTTGGTTACAAAGTGTAATATGAGAGAGTGTAGTAATTTGATGTTTTTCTTTGATTTTAGAGTGTGTAAAATTTTATAACATAGCGACAACAATTGAGTCATGCTTTAGCTAACGACAATATGAACATATTTCTAGAAAGAAGAAGTATTGCCTAATATTCCGAAGTTGTACTTACCATTAAAAAAAAAAAAAAGCAGAGTGTGTAAAATTTTATAACATAGCAACAACAATTACTCCAGTATGGATCCTATTTGCATGAGATTTAAGGAGATTTAAATGTAAGTAATCTGACTTCGGTAAACATCTTTGTTCGCAAAGAGACTGATTTCAAGATATCTATATTAAAAATCTCAGGAGATCATTTTTAAAGTTGAAAAACTTTTGAAATACCATAGTTGGCTAGTTCATGTAGAAAATAAAAGTTGTTACAAGTTTTGATAATTAGGTGTTGGCGAATAGTTATATATCTTCGTTTTGGTATATTTCATTTAATGTCTAATGGATCTAACTCTTCCAATGTTTTAGCCTATTATTCTCTTAGTACCTGAGTCTGGTCGTCTTATGGTCTCCAAATTTAATGTTGGATTCAAAATATACCATTAATATGTAGTAATACCATTGTGTAATAAACAGAGATCTTGCCTGGTTAGCTAGTGTATCCAATGTTTCAATCTTGCTCCACAAAAACCAAGACATCATTGCCAATTATCAATTTTTCGAGCCTATTATTTTTAACTTACTATAAGTAATTTATTACTGATAAATGCTGATAATTATTGATTAGTAGTGAAATTATAACTAGAAAATATAGCTAAGTACTACTAAGTGCTTATCAGTACTAACTTATCAATACTGTTCTCTACTGATAAGTGCTGATCAATATATATTAATTACTATTAAATACTAATAATAAGTACTTAATTATAATAAGTGGAAAAAAAGACCGACCCTCTATTTCTTTTCTATTACATCCCTATTGTATCATTTTAGAGAGAATGCTTTCAATAGTTCATGTTGCACTAGGTTAAGTGAATTTGTATGGTATAGTGAAATTATATTATATATACATTAAGCAGTGTGCCCAAAAGCTCAAAACTAGGGCACACCTTGTCGAACGATGCATGAATCATCTCAAGATATGTCACACACAAAAGCTAGCTCGAAAATATCAACATTTACGCACGAGGAACGTGAAGTAATAATATACAATTAATTAATGATTATATGGTATTAATAATTAATTAATCACCATTGTTAAAGTTGAAGTTACTATTTACACAAATTTACATTATATAATTAATTACAACATGCATGTATGTCTTCGCTGATTTTGCATTATTTTCCTCTTTAATTTCCTTTATTGGTGACCCCTATAAAGTCATGCTAGTGGCTAAGGATTAATTAGGGGTCATCTAGTTGGAATATGCCAATGCGATGCACTCTGATCCAAAAAAATATTTTAAGTAAATCTTTTAGAGCGGAGTCTCGCTCGCCTTGGGAGCCGCATTGAGCGGCTCTCGTGGTTTGCAGAGTCCAAGCCGTCGAGCGGCTCGTGAGGGCGGCCGCGAGCCCTAGGCTGTCTGACCTCTTTTTTTGCTTTTTTTAAAAATTTTTATTAATTTTTCCTTTTTTTATTTTGAAAAAGAAGTTGTGTGTTGTAGAGTGGGTCCATGAGCATTATTTTATTTGGTGAGTCAAAATTGTGAGCCTTACATTGAAGAAAAGGGGGGATTGTGAGCCGAACAATTGGCTCACGAATTGATGTGCCAGAGGTAATGAGCCAAAAAATTGGCTCACCACTGGAAATGATCTTAAGGGTGTATACTCTCACTTGCCATATATATATATATATATATATATATATATTCAGCATGTATTTGTCATATAGATAATTTTTAATATGTAACGCTGACGTAACTTGTCGAAGTTTGTACTTCAATGAATATGATGTAGTTCTAATGATTTTATATATACCATCTTAGGCTTATCTGGTATAAATAAGCGCTGACGTGACTTGTCGAAGTTTGCACTCCGATGATTATGGTATAGTTCTGATGACTTTATATATACCTTCTTAGGCTTCTCTGGTATAAATAAATAGCCTTTGAACCTTCCATTTTTGAAATTTACGTATCTTTATTATAAGTTTTATGTACGTAATTTATTTCTGAATCAATTTGAATTGATCAACTTAATGAAGATTTAAGTCCATACATATTGTGTTTTCTTTATTGTGTAATATAGTATATGGTCAGTTTATTGAACTTATTGCACATGGTCGAGATTATGAAAGTTCAATTTATATATTGGAATAACAAACTATATTCAATTGTCATACATAAAAACTGAAAGTGTGTTTGATTACATATAAATTATCAATATCTACATATATATATATATATATATATATATATATATCTATATATATATATATATATATATATATATATATATAAGGTTAAAAGTTAAATTATACCCTAGTATATTCTCAAAAGCATTTAAAATTGGTGTTTCCTATCAATATCTTAACAGTGTTAGTGAAGATAATTATGAGAAAATGGAACCAAACAGATATACATGACATTTTCTCTGCATTTTTATTTCATATGTGAGGTGAGTTATACATACATAGGTTATCACTTAATGACTAGTCAAATGCACCCATCTGGCATTTAATTAGCAATAGAAGTTCAATTAATAAATAAAAAACAAGATTATAAAAGAAATTTTTATATGCTAGTGAGATCAAATTCTCTATTACATTCACAAGAACACATGCTCTCAGAAACCTCGTCAGTAAATATATATTAAAATAGACATGCAAGTCTTAATCGAATAGGAAGTGAGGACACGTTCTCTTAGAAGTCTATGAGAATTTGTCTACTAAAATCTTAACATAGTGATTAAAACTGATCAGACCTTAAATATGTAAGTCCGGACTAATTTTTTTATCCTTACCAAAAAGTAAAAAAGAACCTTCTATAAGATTTCCTTTTCTATTTGTTTAATGAAAAGTTATTCTTAAAGTAATGAATATACTTATATATGCAGATTTCTTTTTTAATAAAAAAAGTATGAAATATACTATTATGAACTATGAAACCATGGCTGTTAACAACTGGAAGGGATGCTTCTCTGATCAACTGGATTACTTATTATGGAGTATTAAATTGTTCCACTAATCAACTTGACTGTATAAATATTCCAATTAAGAAAAGTCAGCATAGATTGTTTTACTCAAATTAAGTTAATTGTGTCTCCCAACTTGCATCTAATGGACTAATCAGACTGAATTAATGATGATACAACTTGGGGATTTGTGAAAAAGGGGATCTATATTTGTTCTCCTAATTATTGTGAAAAATATAAAGATACTAGGTTATACCCTTGCGATGCAAAAATATAATTGAAACGTTTTTTTAAATATATTAATAATATAATAGATAGTTTCTTTTCGAATAGTAAAAATGAATTGATGTGTCAGATTATTTGATTATAAAAAGTTGAGTGCTTTGTTAGATTTTTTTTTTGTTGTAACATCTTCTTCATTCTTAATTTGAACTCACTTTTTTATTTGATTTGTTAAATATTTCATTATTAAACGATTATATTTTTTGAGAAGAAATTTTATTACTAATATGACATTGGGTCAGTTTAATATATAGAATTGATATATATTGCATTGCAAAATAGTTAATTTTTTGAGTTACCATTGTTTCTTTTTCTTTTTTCATTAAATTATTTTAAATTTCTTTTATATATATACCATAATTATTCATTTACCACTGTTTAAGAATTGTTTAATAAATGAGATGTCTTTTCTTTTATGGGCAGGTTTTAGTAGATAAATGGACCAATTTTTTTATTTATCTTAATTTAATAAAAATATATTAAATTCTTACTAATAACTACATAAGATATGTGAAAACTGCATCCAAGAATTATGGCCAATTGTTTTTTTAAGTTCAATTAAATATAAATAAGCAATAAAAATGTGTCAATTTTAAAAGTAGTAATAATTTCAGAACAGTGTAATTATTATTTTTTTGTGTTATTATTATTTATTTTATTTTTTTCCTTTTAAATCACTCAAAATTCATTTTGTTTTCATAATATAATTATCTATTTACTATTTTTTTATCGAAATTCTCTAATATCTGTAACATCTATTTTTGTGGGCAAACTTTCTAGACCATCTTTTTAATTTATTAATGCAATGAATATTTTATTATAGTATATCAATAAATATGTAAGATATGCAGAAAGTTATTTTTTAAAATAAATATAGCATTGCATTAGTTAAACCATAAATGGACATTTATGTAACTATTTAATTCTACGTGGTATTACACATGGCATCTTAAGTGGTATGACACATAGCACTTATACGTTGATTTCATCCAACTTTTAATATATATATATATATATATATATATATTATATATATATATATATATATATATATATATATATATATATATATATATATATATAATAATCACGTATATGATCAGTCCAAAAATAATCATTAAAAAGAAACATGTGTCCATAAAATCAATACACCATTGATGAGTCTAATAGCAAGATTCCATGTGCATTATCAGTTAATAATTTGAATCTTATTACTGATTACTCATATGATCCACCATGGCTATCGATTGATCAATATATAGCACATACTATCAACAACCACATCAGTAAATATATATTAAAAATTACTATATGACAAATATACATGTAAAAAATATATACACGTGCGCAATGAGAGCATTTGCTTGTAGAAGCATATAAGAAATTGCACCTATCAGTGAATGGGATTCCGGATTCCAAGTCCATGATTTGGCTACTCCATGACAGCTCATCGGATCTTAAATTTTATTATTATTTTTTTCTTGGGTGTGTAAAGTTTTATTGAAGACTAATATAGGCATCACTGTAGCACAAATCTCTAGTATTATCTTACAAAGTTATCAACCACTTCAAGAAGGAAGAAGGCTTACTCATGCCAGTTAATGTAAACAAACAAACATCTAAAAACGTGCTGACAATTACAGTTAGGTCCTGCTCTAAAAGGTAGCACAGGAATCTAACTTTATTAATCTAACTTAATTGTCTTTTTTGCTGAAAAAATACAGCCTGATTAATCTGATCTCATATGATCTGGATAAAGCTAATATAAAATTTGATCTGGGATATTAAACTGCAGAATCTAGTGTGTATCTAACTCATAAGGCCAGCATGCATTTTGGCGTGTATATATATATCTGATAAAATTGGGCAAAAAAGACAAGTAATCTTTGGTGGAATTAGAAATTTGAGTTCCTTTGAAGAACAGTCGAGGACAGATCAAAACACATGCTATACAGGAAAATTTTCTTCAACGTACAACAACAATGCCCAATGTAGATCGAATTGAATAAATTTCTTCAACCCAGAACTAATTCCGGGGGGAGGGGGGGAAGAATATTTATCTGACCGCCTCTTTGACTCTGATTCTGATGCTGTTAGCTATGAGTTTTCAGATTATAGTGTCAAGTGATACTGAAACAGTAGGTTAAGGCAGATTAATCCTCGTTTTGAGTATTTTCTCCTCGTCAATTTGGATCAGCATCATATATGAAGTCATCAACTGTCAAAAAGTAAAAATGAAGGAAAAAACATCAAAGCATTAGTTCGAAGTAGGCTAAAGCAAGAAAGATCAGAAGCCCTGAGCTAAATAGCCAAATAGCTACTTCCAACAAAATCTTTTCTGAAAATTCTTTTGGATTTCCCGAAATTGGTCTCTCTGTTTACAAAAATGTTATCCGGATTCTACTTCTGTAATCAACCGACTTCTTAACTGATTGAAAAATAAGTGACATAAACAGCAACATTTTGTCATGCAATGCTCTTTTATTGTCATCAGTGTCATATTAGCCATTACTCTGACTTCTGGTTCTTCTACTCATCACCATCTGAAGCTAATCAGGACAAATGGCGGGGATTATTGGATGTGTACTAACAGTAATTGAAGTGTCCCAGTCATTCTTTACCATCCTTTGGTGGCATGATCCTTATGCTTTTATATCTTGTTTAAATTTTGGTTTTGGATCTTGGAGGAATCCAAGCCTCATCTGATGTCAGGCCAAATGCCAACGGGTGAAAATAGTGAATGTACATTGTGAACTACTTGACAGGTATTGGATATGTCAACAGTGGCCTCATAATACATGGGTGAAACATAAGTCTAAATTCTACCACGTAACTGCCTTACTAAAGAAATAGCAAACAGGGAAAGAAATGGAGCAGTTGTGATACCTATGTCACATTGGTCAGGAGAGTTCAGCAATGTATCTGTATCAGAAAGCGAAAAGAGGGAACTAGGATTCTGTCCCAATGCTCCAAGATCTGTGAACAAGAAAATGACAAGATGTAGGTGAACGACGTACCCAAAAAGCAGTATAACGATTCGAGATGAACGTTAAATATCATATCAGAAAAGCAGCATAGCAAAATTTACTTATGATCTTACAACAGAACCATGACACTATGATGGTAATTGGTAAGCGAGTATGATCTAATAATAGCATTCTTAAGAAGATCGCAAACAACAAATATTGTATTTCTGATCACTTTCGAAGAGCTAAAAAGGAGGTAATAGAAGAATGATTCAAAGTAGCCAGCTCAGAATACCTGCATGGCGTTGCCACAAACAGTGGTGCAACTGTATATGATCTAGCTAGAACACTTATTTCTGTATTTGCATTCACATGAGCATAGCAATTGCTTCAGCTCCTGCTACTTTGTTGTGCTCTCCTGCAAACTCTTTGCCTTCCTCTAGTCTACTCCTATGGAAATTGGTCTAAACTCAATCAAGTAATATGTGAACTTAGTGAAAGAACGTGAAAAGGACTAGAAAAATATTACGGTGATTTGTTACTATAGAGAAGAGGGAGAACTTCCACCCTCAAAAATGCGAGCAGGATGTGCTATAACCTGTAAGAGTAGATATGTAAGTATTCATTCGAAATTTGAGTTCAATCCATCATTAAATCGCAATAGGACATTAGTTAACAAGTTATTTTGGATCTAGCATCAAGCATTTTTGAGTTTGAAAGCTCAAATCAATCATTGTGCTTTCCTAAGAACGCAACCCGCTCCTGTCCATTTCTAGAAAAATTAAACATAAAAGACAAGTGTTACTCTTTTTATCCAAGAAAAATAGTTTCATAACGAAGGATCCACTTTTTGTAAGATATATAAATAAAACTCCCAATGTCAAGATCGACTATCATTTTCAGATAGAGAAAACATTCTAATAGCCTACACAAAACAAATGACACAAGCCAACGTCCAAACAAAAAATTTACATATTCCTCAACTGCCTTATCGTATCGGACCATGCATTTTTCCATGCATCAAAATGCTCGCCAGAAAAACTTTTTTTATTAATTCATTTTGATTTCGTACAAATGTAACACAATTTTTTTTTTTTTTTACATTGGTAAATGATAAGGAAACGTTAAGCGCCTCTTCTCACAAGAGTACGCCTAACGACATCATCCGCAGTAATTTGCCGTAGTTGAGGTGAGAAACAACAATCTGACGAGAAGAAATCGGTAATGGAGTGCCCGAACTTGGCTAGCCAGTCTGCTGCTATATTAGCCTCCCGAAATATGTGTTTGAACGTTGCTTGAGTATCCTTGTTTATCCAAATTTGAACATCTTGAATGATATTGGCTATTTTCCATGGGATCTGACCGTTGCCTTGATTGCTTTGATCACTGTCAGGTTATCACCCTCAATAATTATATTCTTGAACCCTTCCTAAATTGCTAGCTTAATCCCATCTCGTAATGCTCTTGCTTCTGCCACTAAAATTGATGTATCGCCATAGTTTGCCGCTCCTGCTTTGATTAGTCTTCCTGTCCAATCTCGAAGAATAAAACCACCTGCTGCTGACTCTTGGTTGAGTGAGCCATCAAAGTTGATTTTGATGGCTCCTGGATGAGGGGAGTGCCACCTCACAAAATGGTTTGAGGTGGGAAGGGGAGAAGAAGACCCCTTAAGAGAAACATCAACCGATATAGAAGCTCGGATTCTCCATTCAGCATAAACTTTTTTGGCCCGTATTAAACATGCTAGTGGTTGAAAAATTTCATTTCTAAAGATTACATTATTTCTAGTCTTCCAAATGCTCCAGAGTAGGAAAGAAACTTTCTGTATGATGATAGCATTTCCTGTGTTTTTAGCTTTGAGAAGGAATTGGACAATGGTCTGGTTTTGGTCAGGTGTTATGCCTGACGGAATCCATCCATGTTTCTCTGCATAGTCCCAAACTTTTTTTATCATACAACACTCTTTAAACATGTGGTCTATAGATTCTATATCGTCTAAGCATAGGGGGCAAGCAGGGTCGAGGTGAAGGCCTCTTGCCAAAAGTAAGCCTCTAATTGGAATAGCGTTGTGGCAAACTTGCCATAGAATTTTTTTTTTTTTTGGCATAGTATCAATCTTCCAAATCCAATTGTGATTCCAAACAGTATTATGCACGAGTTGTGGATCTTGTGCCATCCAAGTAGCTGACTCAGTAGAAAAATTACCTGAGCTATTTAGGCCCCAGCAGAAAGTATCTTCCGTATCATGGTTTGGAATAATAATTCCTTGGACCTTTTTTTATAATAGCTTGATCATTTAGAATCCGGTTAAGCTTACCTATGTTCCAATTTCGATTTTGTAGAATGAAATCACTAACCTTCGCTTCAGGCGAGGGTACATTAGCTGCAGACATATTCAACATTTCCACCAGATTGTGGTTTCCTAGCCAGTTATCAAACCAGAATGATACTTTATCTCCATTTCCTACTTTCCATATGATGCCACGTCTTAGGAGATCTCGACAATTAAGTAAACTTTTCCAAACGGGTGAATCCGTACTTTTCCTTTTGTATTCCAACAGGCAACTGTTCTTCAGATATTTAGCTTTCATAGATTGAACCCATAAGCTAGATTCATCTGTTAGCACCTTCCAAGCCAATTTGCATTGGAAAGCTTTATTAATAGCATCTGCTTTTCGTAGTCCCAGTCCCCCTTTACTCTTTGGCATACAAACTTTATCCCATGCTATAAGTGGTAGCCCTTTCTCCGTATTGGATTTTTTCCAGAAAAAATCTCGGCTAATCTTATCAATGTGCTTAGTGGTATTAGTTGGTAGATGAAAACATTGCATGGTATGTGCTGGCAAGGATTCTATATGGGATTGTATTAAGACTGTTTGTCCTGCTTTAGACAGAGAGTTCGCTTTCCATCCTTCCAGTTTAGATGTAGCTTTAGTAATGATATCCTGAAATGTAGTCTTTGTAGGTTTTCCTTGAAAAACAGGACAACCAAGGTATTTCCCTAGTGACTCTTTGTGAGGGATATTAAGAATTCCCATTGCAGTTTGTTTCTGAACTGCAGTCACATTCTTTGAGAATGTAACTGCAGATTTCTGAAAATTAATTAATTGGCCAGATAAATTACAAAATTTATCCAGTGTATGTTTAAGAGTGCTACAGCTGTTAGAATTAGTTTTACAGAATAACAAACAGTCAACTTTACAAATGTTAATATAGCAAACATTAAAATTTCAATATCGGGTAACAATTTTCGAAAATTTTATCAATTTAGGTAACTAACACCCACTGGACTATTCATATGCATGGTCTACAGCCTGAGTCGTGCTGCCTAGCCCAGATCAGAGAGAGAGAGACCATCTCCCTATCTTCTGGGCTTGGCTGTTGCCAAGCAAACACCTTTCTTTCTCACCGAAACCCTAAACCCCCAATCCATTTCTCTGTCTGAACATCCTCAACAATGAGTGACACCAACAACAAGGATCGCTTGGACATGGCTGATCTCGCCTCCAATCTCCCCGCCGCCGCTGCTGGTACTTCAATTTACTCTTTTCCTCCTTCAATTTCTGTTGTAATTAAGCTTTCTGTCTTATCAGTTTTGTTTTTAATTTTACTTTGTGAACTTATAGCTCTCAGTCCTGAGGATAGGGCAGGCCTTGTAAATGCGCTCAAGGTCGGTTTTTTCCCGTTCAATTCTTAATTTTGGAATTAGGGTTTCCTTCTTTTTCGGAATTAGAGTCTAATTTTTTGGGGTTTATGTTTTACATTTGTTTTCTGGTGATTTTTTAGAACAAACTGCAGAATCTGGCCGGGGAGCACTCGGATGTACTTGAATCTCTGACGCCCAATGTTCGGAAACGGGTAGAGGTGCTTCGGGAACTTCAGGTATTTGGCGCATGATTTAGCAATTTTTATGTTTTGATACTTTCTTTTGTTTTCAATTTTTGGGTTCTGATTTCATTTCTTTTTCTGGGTTCGTTGGTGATCTGGTATGATACTGATTATTTTTCCGCCAATCCAATAGCTCACTAGTTCTGGAGCAACATTTAGATTCTGGGTTATGGAATTTTTTTGGTGACATGTCCACTGTTTAATTTAATAGTCAACCAGAAATGTACATTTCTGACTTGTAGAGTGTGAATGCGAGCATCTTTGAGCTTGTGTTTAGTAAAGTCTATTACTTTAACATCTATTGTTTGAAATTGGTGCATTTCTGTACCTAGACAACTCATCGTTGATGTAAGGTTCATATTTATTGTGTAGTGTAATTGTTTACTTGATTGAGTGCAAAACACTATGTGGCGGAGGACTTCAGTGTAAATGCTTCTGAGGTGGCATTTGATGTGATCACTTGTATAAATTTTGTTTTGTGGTCACCATACTGTTGTGTTTGACAATTTTAATCTAGTGAGGAGTGATATATGCACGACATAGGTCAGTTGCTTCTTTTGGGTTTTGAAGGCTGGATCACTGATTCATGGATTTTTGGATAATGTTGTTAAAGAATAATGGACTGTTGGTGTGCTTTCTGCTTGAGGATTATAGTGTGTAGTTCAAAAGGTTGCGCAAATCTTGTTAAAAATTTTGGAATTAATATCAATATCGATACCTCCACTGCTCAAACCCTCCTCGAAACCAAAATGGGGAAAAGAAAAGGAAGAGAGGACCGATGTTCCTCTAGTTTTTAGAGGCTTAGCTCTGTCAGGGCTCATCATGGATTGTATAATTGAAGATACCTTTAGGTCCTCTGGATTATTGTCTTTGAAAAGAGAGTCCTTGAAGCCTTTTCCCTGCATGTTTTAGACGTATCTTTTGTATCTCTTTGTTGGCAAGTAATTGTTAGGAAGGAAACTACTACTGGCTGCCACTCATTTTGGGTTAGGCTCTCATGGTGTTGCTTTGACACAAATGGGATTTGTAAAGTCGCAAGCAGAGCATTAAGAGGGTCCATTTGGAGTACATACCCCGCACACGCCCCCCCCCCCCCAAAAAAAAAGGTGTGAGAAGCGCATTTGGAGGTACGGATGATGTTATTGTCCTAGTACCCTATGTGGTCCTTGTGGATACCGTGGACTAGGTTCTCTTCACTGACTTGATATGCTTGTGTACACACATATATTGGTAGGTTAAGTTCCTAGTGTACAGGGTTTGCATCTAGACATGAAAAATATGGTAGCACCCCAGTTGGGACAGGCATGTGGACAGAAAGGGGGAAGAAGGGTAACCCCCAAGAGGGGTAGTGGGGTTTAAAGCCAATGCCTTTTATGTGTAAATTGGCTTCACCCCACCAGGCTATCCCTATGATGCAGAAGGTCCTCCATAATCATGGGTGACATGATAACAATTAATCTTGTCAGGACTCTGGCTAGTCAACATGAATGAAGTATTGCAGCTTATTGATGCTTTCAAGCTTCAAAGTCTTCCCAAACATCTGCAAGGAATTAGATCCTGTATAACATTCACAATTTAAAATGGTAAAATTTTCCATGGCAAGTCTGTATCCTTAAATGGGGTGTTTGCTATTTGAGATACTTTGTTCTTGTTTTGTAGAACTATTAGCATTCTGCCTCCACCATGTCCACCATGTTTTTGTTACAGTCAGTTTACCCTTCGCCTCTGTGGTATATAGTATTTTTCATTGTTTGATAAGGAAATTCAATAGTCAGTTTATGATATACACTATCCCACAGGGTCAACATGACGAGCTTGAGGCAAAGTTTTTCGAGGAAAGGGCAGCTCTTGAAGCCAAATATCAAAAGCTATATGAACCACTTTATATGAAGGTGTGGGAAAATTTCTGGTTTCTAGTTGTGGGAGCCACACCAAGCTTATTCAATATGCATGCCCGCTTAAATTTTCTGTGGTTCTATTGCTTTTGTTCCCTGCATTGCAGAGATATGAAATTGTTAATGGGGTGGTTGAAGTTGAAGGAGTTACAGGTGAGGACGCTACTGAGCAAGGAGAAGAAAAGGCTCCAGAAGGTACCAGAGATCTGGCCTTAACTTTGTGCTATCTGCCTTTCTGTTATGGTGTGCAAACCTGCTAGAAAAGGCTATTATGAAAACTTATTCTCTGTATGTTGTGTGCAGAGAAAGGTGTACCCAACTTCTGGCTTACTGCAATGAAGACCAATGAAATTTTAGCTGAGGAGGTGAGCACTTTAGCTGGCTTGCATAGTTCACATTCTTTGAGGAACTTATCTATGAGCATGATTTGTCCTTGAATTTCAGATTACAGAGCGTGATGAAGGAGCTCTCAAATACCTCAAAGATATCAAGTGGGCTAGGATTGACAATCCAAAGGGCTTCAAGCTTGAATTCTTCTTTGATACAAACCCATATTTTAAAAACACGGTCCTTACTAAGACATACCATATGATTGATGAGGATGAACCTATTCTAGAGAAGGCAATAGGGTAAGCTGCTCTCATGTTGACATTAAAAATTCTCCTGATATGTCGGCTGAGACGTCTTTTTTCGCTTGTTTCCTTTTAGGACAGAGATTGAGTGGCATCCAGGAAGATGCTTAACAGAAAAAATACTGAAGAAGAAGCCTAGAAAGGGATCAAAGAGTACCAAACCGATAACTAAAACTGAGAGTTGTGACAGCTTCTTCAACTTTTTCAACCCTCCGCAGGTTCCAGAGGATGATGATGACTTGGATGAGGATGCGGTAGGTTTCATGTATCAAAGTTCTTTGAGTGACTGGCGTGAGTATGTAATGAGATTACTAACATTGGGACTTTGACAGGCTGAGGAGCTTCAGACTCTGATGGAGCAAGACTATGAGATTGGGTTAGTTTTCATACCGCAAGACAATGATTGTAATTTGATTAAGTTTTGTGTTTAGACTTTTAGTCAGATTGAATGCACATCACGTCTATGTTTGCATGGACTTGTTAGCATCATCATGTATGTTCTACTCTTCTGTCTTCTCTTCACTGAGTTGAACCTTTTGGTTCTGATGTAGATCTACTATTCGGGACAAAATTATTCCGCATGCTGTGTCCTGGTTCACTGGGGAGGCTGTTCAGGGGGATGAGTTTGACATTATAGGTGACGATGATGAAGAGGATGAGGATGAAGAAGATGAGGATGAAGATGAGGAAGATGAGGATGAAGATGAAGAGGACGATGACGATGAGGAAGAAGAGGAAATTAAGATCAAGAAGAAGGTATCAAAACTGCTGCCTAGTGACTGGTTTCACCACTCAGTTTTTAAATTTTTATCCCATCATTCAAAATATATTTTAGAGGAAAAACATGTGCTGATTGTTGAAATTGTGATTTTCTTTTGTGAATCTGCAGACGTCAGGTGGTGCCAAGGTGAGTTGATGATCATGTTATCCTGTCTAGCAAATGAGAAGGTTAGTGATACCAATATATGTTGTTGAAAACATGTAACTTGGTTATCTGATTGCAGAAGAGTGGCAGAGTACCACCCGGGCAAGGTCAGGCTGGTGAGCGTCCTCCAGAATGCAAGCAGCAATAGTTGCTGTTACGCAGGGGCTGAGGAAACAAGAGGCTGTTCCATCAGTATTGGTGTCATATGAATTTGTCCGAGAGTTTTGATAGCTGCAAATGCTCTGTTATCATTGGTTAATTCATTTTGTGCCCACCACCCCGCTTCTTTCTGGAGATGTGCTTGGATCAAGTTTATTTGCTCGATTTGTAGACTCGGAAGTAAAGCAGAGTTCTGAGAAAATCTGGGTTATATAATTTTCTTGGTTGTCATCTTATTTGCGTTCGTGTGCCGTGTGCTTTAAAATCTCATGAATGTGTTCAAGCTTTTTCGTTTCATCAGAACAACGGTGCCCTCCCGGGTCTCTTTCTACCGGAACAGGCACAGAAAAAAAAAAAAAACGTTCTGATTTATTAAGGATTCAAATATTCAATAGAGTAGCGCGCAGATTACAATGTGGACAACTGATCTAAATATGATGGTGATCACATTACAATCCCTCATCCTGATATGATGCTACCGGCTAGGAGAAAAATTAGTCTCCAATTTTCCACTTCCTTCTATCTGAGAGCGTGGATTGTACCTTTATTCACCATATGCCAAGAACTTAGGTCCCGTTCTTTTCAGCTGCAAGATTAAATCATAAAGAATGGGAAGAAACTGTATGTCTGTTCTCCTGTACAAAGTTGAAAAGTGGTGTTTGTTTGGCAGTGAAGTGTTGGGTTGTAGTTGAAAAGCGAAAGTTGTGTTCCAATGATATTTAGTAATAATTTTACAAATTTGTCCTACAAATAATAGATAATATTTTTTGTTCGACACTGCTCATCAAAGCAAATATCTGTATTCGCATTTAGATCACCATTTTCAGCTGCTTCCATATACAAAATTCTTTGGAATTATTTATGGGAGTTCAGAACTAGAATGCCTCTTTTAAAGAGTATGATCAATTTATACATTCCCCCTTTCTCGTTTTACATGAGTATTAGAAGTTGCGAAGAATTAGTAACCAAGAATATTTTCTCAGTAAGAGTCGACAAAAGTATATATTTCATATTTGTTGTACAACATAGCAATTTGAGAAATTTTCTCGTTTCCCACTATGACTTCCCACACTATGCAACATGGTAAAATGTGGGAATTCAAGGTCACTGATTCCCACCCTCACGGTCTGATTCATAACTACCTCCATATATCAAACATGGAAGAGGTGAGAACTCATCCCATAATCGCCATCTATATGTGGAATTTCTGCTCCATCTGCTTCAAGAGCACTGATCATAGCCGCAAATCTGGTTTTCATTCAGCAAATTATGGAGGCATGTACGCCTCTGCTAACCAGTGCCCTTGAGGTGGAAAGCACAGGCAGCGCCATCAAACATCCTGATTGGTTCTGTGGCATGTTGTGAACAAAACGGCTGAGAAAGGAAAAGCCTGACCTGCCCCCAAGATGTGTTTTTGCTTGCCCACATGAGATGCTCGGAGCAACAAAACTCCATGTTCGGGCTCATGAACTTCAAGCCAAATGATCAGACATTGTCAACACTGCAAGGTCAAAACACTGACTAATAGTTACCATCGAGAAAGTGCAGACTAATGTTTATTTTTTGCATTCTTTGGGCAATAGAGTGCAAGTGTGTGACCACCCAAAATCCAAGACATTCCCAACCTTACATTGTGGAAATCTTCCTGAGTACGCTGTTATGTCACATTTAACCATTACATGGTGTTTGACAATTAAGCCAAGACTAAACGGGGACGCCTTCCCCCATACAAAACACCAACACCCAGTATTGGCAAGCTGTGGGAAATCCACATATGGACAATCCTACTCCTACAAGCAGGGGTTGATTTGCAAAGATCCACATAAAATATAGTGAAACATTTTCCTGTTTGACTGTTTAAAAAGAAAAAAACACAGATTTCTCTTTTTGGGGGGAGGGGGGGTTCAAGGTGAACGTCATCCATAATTAATTAAAGCTTCACAGCCTAATCCTACAACTATAGGAACATTCCAAGATATACTAACACAGAAAAGCAAATGACAATTTACCCACTAAAAATTAAGCAAAAAAGCCACACAACGGAAAAGTTAAAATGCCCTAGTTCTTGGATCTATTTGTATCTATTTGTAGGCATATGTGAATGCCTTTCCCAAGCACAATTTTTTTTTGGGGGGGGGGTGGTGTTAAAAGAAACCAGCATCTCATATTGTGTATATTAATATTATATGACAGATTATATAGGTATTTGCATAGTCGAGCACACAACTTACCCTGGAAAACTGGTGGGTGATGCATAAACTGGTGAAGGTGGTCCTGAATTTGCACGATAATTTTGCAGCTGATGATCATCTCTTGCACAATATGCACTGTGTGCACGTCCATTTGTGCCTACAAATTGCTCTGGTCCAACAGACCCAAATTTTAGCAGTTCAGCATAGGGAACAGAAGAAATGGTTTCATAACAATGATATAGCATAACAAGAGGAAGAACATCTCCTGACGACGAAACCTCAATTTAAAGCTTCCAGATCACAATGGATACATAGAATAATCCAGATAGACAGGAACACTGAATTCAGGTTCGGAAATGCACCAACCAATTGGGGAACGATATGAGTGGCTAGAGTTGTGCTGGAGGGTATCCCATTGTCCGTCAGTTTGTGAAGCATCAGCAGCTGACTGACCCATCTTTGAATTTGGCTTCTCATAGTGGTATCGAGCTTGGGCACGACCATTAAACCGTGACTTTGGGAAATTCCAATTTGCTTCCCTCTCATGGTATTCACTCCTGTCATAATTGTAGTCCCCTCGATACTGCCTGGGGGCAGAAAATTGGCGGTCCCTGAGAATCTTCTGAAGAAGTTCGGGAAACCAAGAGTGCATCAGAATCGGCACTGGTGATGCTTTCTGTCTTTTATATTTACAAGATGCAGATGACCATATTAATGTTATACGCGAAATAAGTTGCCTTCAACGGCGACGTTTATGGCTAAAGAATCTACAGATAGCATAACAAATGTAACAGAATATAGGAAACATGTTTGCCACATATAAGCACTAGACAAGTAACAGGTTTTGAAGTTGCTAGTTCACAACGAGAGCATACTCTAGAAGGACAATAAACCCTCTTACTTGGAATGAATACTGATTCTAAATCAACATGAACATCCCATGAGTCCATGAAACGTATGAACAAACTTGGGTAAGGGAGCTAGCCATATAGGTCAATACTAAGAGACCCAGTTTGTACTGAATGCAGTAAAACAAGCAGATCAAGGAACAAAACAAGATTACGTCCTTTTTACTGACACCAGGCAAGCTACCTCACCGGATTTGGAAAGTAGGTTCCAGTTCCATTGCGGTTTTTGGAAGCATCTCCACCATGTCGTCTGGGAACCCCAGCAGACTTACTAGAACCACACTGTGCTGCGACGGGTACAACTTGAGAAAAGAACTTAGTGCTTCGAGGTGATTGTTTGTTAGAACCATTAAATGATAAATCTCCTTGTACATGTTGTGGTGATACCACTACAGAGGGAGAATAAACAAAATGATGCTGTAATTGTGAAATTTGGCATAAACGCCCATATTGCAGATTCTTCCAGTGGCTAGCAAAATCACTGTTGAAAATGTCAGATCCACCCTCATCAGAATGTTCTCCAGTAGCAGTTCTGTCCACTGAATGATAATTGTCAGTATTGCTAAACTGCTCCAGATCCTTTACTGAATCTAGGTGGTGGAGAGACTGAGGCACAGGGAGGGTAGACTTTGTTGGCTCCATGTCACGAGGCCTGGCATGTACACTAGAAGTGCTTGTTTCAGCAGGTGTATTATATATGGGCTGAATAGGCACCATAGTGACAAAGGGGACAGGTGGCCCAGCAGGATAAAATGCAACCACTCCATGATTGTGGGTCAGACTCTGCTCTGGTCCAGGACGTACAAGCACCGGAGCAAATGGTAATACTGAAGTTGGATAACTCATGTGAACTGGCCCTATTCCAGGTAACCGCTGGACATCAAAATGTGAGGAAGTGACAGATGAGGCAACTGACTCAGCAGTTGACACAGGGGCCCAATCTTCATGGTCATCATCTACATCACTATAGCTCTTATCAATACATTCTCCATCATCTTGCCATCCGTTATTATCTGAGCCAATATTTCTCCGTGAACCACGTGTCTTCTTTCCTGAATGGTACTTCACTGTGGTTGTCATCTTTGAAGGTTTCCCATCCCAAGAACTTTCAGAAGATGTCTTTGTCCTAGAGGAAGTGGCAGGGGAAGCTGGTGATACTATGGAACTAGCAGCAGAGAAGTTCTCGCTAGCAGGATCAATCTCTTTACTAGAATCAGCAACACTGTCAGTCCAGAAACCACAGTCATCATCCTGCTCAAATTCCGCTGATACTCCAGTACCGTTCAATTGTCCCACTACATCTGCATGATCAGCTCTGACTCCAACCGCATTGAAGTGCAGAGGAAAAGGAGGGCCATCACCGCGATGCTTGACAGTACCCCAACCAGAGTCAACTGTATATGGTGTAACTGTGCCAGCAAAGATTTGGTGACTGTAACCCAAAACAGAAGGCGGGATTTGAACCAGGTGATGAGAGGATAGCTTCATGGGCATACGAACATGCCCACCATAATTCTGAATCCCAGCTGGTGACATCAGAGTCATGATATCTTGCTCCTCCTGGTGAGTCTGACTAGAATAATCCCCAGAAGAACATACAGGTGGTAAGTAACCAGCAACAGAGTCGCCAACATAAATACCAGAAGCATGGTTTGAATTAAAGGTTGTGGCACGGCTTTTTGAGCTCTCTCTAATAGAAGTTCTATCAGCAGTGTGGTTTATGACATGATTTTCCAAAATGCAAGAGCCCTTGGTGCACCTAGGATTATTAGACAGCAAACTCATATCCTTTTTCACTTTTTCTGGTAGCATGTGCATGTACTGGGAAGCCTCACTGGAAATGTTCGCTAGTTCAGGACTAGAGTATGTCCTGGCAAACTGATGCTTCGCACGACCTCTGTTTTGCACAATGTTTGTCTTGTAATCCGCCCCTCTGTCATCTTGCGTCTTTTTTATGAGATCATGTCCCTGGCTATACTCATCATCCCAACTAGAAACAACTTGGTTTGTTAAGTCATTATAATCCTTCTGTTTATGAGGAAGCACATCTTCAGATGCATCAGCAGTCCTAGCCACAGGATTCTTTGGAAAGATACCACACTGCGAAGAAGAATTGAGAGAAGAATGCGATTGGTCAATCTCTGGAACACAAGTAATAGAATTGCCCATATGTTGTTTGGTCCTTAAATGTTTCCTGAGATTTCCACCGGTTTTTGGTTCAACTTGTCTCACATGAGATGCATCAATAATAGGTGCATCAGGTCGACGCCCTTCTCCATGTCTATCCCATGTGTTCACAAAGAACTGGTTCACTGCTGCCACAACATTCTCTTCCCGGCATTCAAGTATCCTGGCAAGCTGTTGAGCCCCAAAACCAAAGGCGCTACGAATTCTGTAGAAGTTGCCTGAAGATATAAACGTGGATCATTCAAATGTATTCAGGATTAGACTGTGGAAAATGCTCAGCAAGAAAGAACACCAGCTCTGTTATAGTGTAAAGAAGCAAAACTGATAGGAAAAGGAAGAAATTGCAAGCCATCAAATCTAAAGAACAAGGATACACTCCAACTCAATTAGATCAATTACAATGTTTGAAGAATTGCAACAGTCTAAATTATGTCACTCTTACAAGTGATCCAAGGCGCCTTATCTTTTGTCACTTTTGCCTGGGAATTTGTCCACTGTCTTCTCATGCATTGTCAATCCAAATATGCTTTTGTTAGCTTTATTATGAACCATCATTACCACATATTTCTCTCAGCTTCATATCTTATATCTAACCTTTTCCTTTTTTTCGAAGGATTGCCAGAAACATCATGTTTGATATAAAACATTTTTTACTTTTTCTACACTTAAATTCTCTACATATTTTCAGTTAGAAAATGACAAAGGCACAATGGCCTTTTTACAGCCAATATCCAACCCAACTAGCTAATATGAGAATCCAAAAGGAGTACAAGATAAGGCACATTCCTATATCTAACCTAATAGACCACTTTCCTAACATTTCCCTGATAAGCTATTATATTAGAAATCCACTCATAATCAAGAACTACTACAATATGGTAATATCTTCTTGATTAACATATAAGTATCCTAAAATAATCAACCCAATGTAATCAGAATAAGAATAATAACATCCTCAGAAATATATTTCTTGAGAAGTTCTTGTTCCTGTTTTGCATCAATTTCTGCTTTGCCAGAAGTACATCTTCTGATCCCTAGACTCCACATTTAGAAGGATCTTCGCCAGGTGGTGATGAAGGTTACTATGTTTTCACAGAAGATAGAGTAACAAACTACATTCCAAAAGATGAAAGGACACTTTATATGGCAAAACATATTGTTTCCAAGACCAGTAATCAGAAGGAAAAAGATTGCAGTTCATGAAGTTGCAAGGAACATAGTCCTACTTGGTAATTAAAAAGCCACAAGAGAAAAAAGGTGGGGTGCTGGAAGAAGATGATTGAAAACAAAACAAAAAATGTACAGTCCAATGGATTGCCAAGCAAATCCCCTTGTAAAGTGATAGTGCGCCTTATTCAGCCTAAATGAGGATTTGGCATGGCTATACAGTTTGCTACAGGCAAGGTGTAGAGGGCAATTTTATTTTTTTTTTAAATACTTCTCACATGTAGGGTTGCCAGCTCTTTTTCAGATTTTTCATCATTCCAATTCACAATATTTCAACACCCCCAACCCCCCTCCCCCCCAATCCCAAGGGGGAAAAAAAAAGAAGTGGAATATTCAAGTTATCTGAGTATCCATGCTGAAGCTCCAGAAACCTCTCTGACAGTTGTAAAAATTATTTACTGCTTATGCTCTTACTTGTTATCCTTCTACTACTAATTTGAAATCACCATGGCCACTGGCCTAGAAATAGAAGAAGAACTTCATAAAGTACGACTCCTTCGCATTAAGCAGTCATGAGTAGTTGAACAGGTTAGCAACATTAAGGTTATAGTATGCTTCATGGAACTAGTACTTACTCCATGAATCATATCATCAAATGCAAGCAAAGGTATAAGAAACCATTTATTAGTAGCCTATGAAGATTCATACTTCTAGATTTAGTCTGAGTTTGGCATTGGTGATTTACTTTGATTTACTTTTGTGTTCATCAAGAAGCAAGAATGAAGCAATGAAGCTTCCACAAGTTGATGATTTACCCATTGTTTTCTATGGCTTACTCCAATAAACAGTCTGCAGCACAAGGGTGGTATAAGCATCGCCAGATTATTCATTGGTCCCATCACTAATCAAAAAATATTGGAAGTTGGAACATTGTCATTAAAGGAAAACTTCCACATTGTCCATTCCAGCTCCAATTCTCACGAATTGTAGCAAGTAGTTAGCGGTTTAAACGGTTGACATCTTTCTCCACGAGGACATAGAACACCGCATCAAAAGTTAAGCACTTAGAGGTCATTAGAGTCAAAACTAGGGTGTCACAAACTAGACCAACAAAGAAATCAGAGCAGCATGCAAGATCATTTTCATTACCAAGTGGCATGAGCTACTAAAGCCAAGTACCTTTACTCACACTGCGGCCAAGATTGTTGTTTAGACGCAAAGGGTCAATGACATTAAAATGTTTAGTAATGAAAGGTTGTTCTTGAGTTTCTTGACCACCAGGGAAGACAGAATATGCTGTGCTACAAGCACTGAGAAACATTTTGTTGAGTAGTAACTCGCCACCATCCTTTCGAGGAGGATTAGCTGCAATTTGTTTCAGACACAGATTAAAAAATCAATTACTTGGGTAACAACTGATAATGGAAAAATCTATTTACCGGGCAAGACTAGGTCATTGCTGCAAGTTACCTACCTGTCATACCAGGAAGTGAAGTAAGAGGCACAGGGCCCGACAGGCTAACACAAAAGTTGGTCCAGTCAAATTTACTGAAGAACTCCAAGAAGCGATAAAGTACCTGCACATGGGGGGAGAGGGAGGCGGGGGGGGGGGGGGAGAGAGAGAGAGAGAGATCCAAGCAGAACATTAAAACAAAATGACTTGACCAAGATACAGTTCTACATATGCTTCCAGTACAAACAAGCAGAGACCATAGCAAACTTACCTCAAGTGGCCCAGCAAAGGAGTTGTTGAAAACATGGAATGTATATAAAACCAAGGTCTCAAGAGCATAAGTTGAGATTAGCCCATGATGGGCCCCCAAAATACGGCTCTCATAGTAACACCAGGCCTTGATCAATATAATGCTTCGTTTGAAAAGATGATTTTGGTTTATCAAATTGTCCACCTGAAGATTACAATAAATTGGGCAGCAAATTCATACCTTTCGAATGAATCAACTGGAAACAGAAAATGTAAAGATAATATGTATTACCATCAGTAAGCAGTATAATCAGAAATAGAAGCACACCTCTTCCAGAAAACAAAGTGTACATAGACCACCAAGCTGGTTGAAAGATATGTCCACTACAATGTTATCCACAAGGCACTTTATTATCTTAACCTGTAACAATAAGAAAGCAACCTCAGTTGGCTTGACATTGCCCATGTAGACATCACAGGTTTTTCATTTTGCTGGCTGAGTTACAAGCTTAAAGGGAAACCCCAGTTTCTCCTTCTGAACGTCCCTATATCAAAACTAGCGCAAGCATTAAGTTCACAATTGGTGCAGAATTATCAACACAGTCCTGCAATTTACATTTAGTCGATTGGCACAATTGGGCAGAATTAAATGCATTTGATGCAGCAACACGGGTAAAATCTTCAGGCTCCAGAAGCTCTTAGCTTCAAAATCAATGACAACAATCCATGAAGATATACCTTTCCACCTTTTTTCTGAATGAGGGAAAATTTAGTTAAGGAATCAGGGGGCAGATATAAATTGAGCATCATAAAGGGATCCATCAAGGATGCAAATATCAGTTACATCCTTTAACTTGATAGCAATCAGAAGGCTAATAACTAGCTCAATAACACAATCAGAATTCATACGGTATGGCTAAACAGAGAACACAATGAACCAGAAAACTCAAAAAATATAGTCCAATCTGATTTCCATTAAAAACAGCTACTCCTGACTTAAACGCAGTCCTGGGAAACCATAAAAAAGATATGGTCTCTGACCAATTAATATGGACGGGGGTGGGTATTTTTCCTTTTCTGGGATGAGGGGTGTCCAGGGGGTTCTATACACACAGAAATATAAACCTTCAGGGACCATATAACAATTTCCCACCGTAAATCTCACAAAGGAAACTGCATACACAAATAATGGAAGAAAGTAAAGAAGCTACCTCAGCTTGAATGTACTGAACCTCTTTTACTTGAAATTCAGCATGCTCATTTTTTTCTTCCCTTTCTAGCATATCTCGAACCTCCTTAGCGCAACTATCTTTCAAATTCTGATCCTCACTAAATACGGTTAAATCGATATCCCCATCAGGTAGATAAGTTTTAAGGGGTACAGAACCAAACGTAAACACCTGTCAAAGAAGTCATAGTATTAAGATAAAAGATATGAGACCTCCATATTCTCAGGTGCAACAAGCACCACATTAAAGAATGTAATATCAAATACACATGATGTAAACAATCATAAAAATCCAACAGATGCATCTGATTTTTCCTTCAAAAAAAAATATAAAAAATATATAAAAAAATTATAGCATCATGAGCAGACATGATTTCCAAAGTCAACTTCGCCAAGGAAGTTGATCAGACAAGATTACGTTTTGTTGATGTAGGATAACCTACTGCAACATGGTCCAACCATTCGATTAGTGCCTCTATAGCTCAATAGCATAGAACGTAAAACAAAGTGCCGAGCAGTTTTTCCACTGCCTAACATCTAAAGACAGATCAAGTTTGGCATTCTTAGGATATTAGGTAAATATCTATTGAACAGACACTATCTATGATGTTTACAAATGATCTTTTATTACATTGACTGGTTCATAAACATGTATCATGTGAGTCAAACTCAAATTTTCATGTGGCGCTATGTAATACACAATATTCAAGAGATATATGCAGGATACATGTTCAGAGCTGCTGAAGAGAGCATGTTTCCCATAAGCTTACGACAACTCATAGGGAAGATTGCGATAGAAGATAGGAAACTTATAAAAACAATGTCCACAATAGGGAACCTCAAATAAAATCAGGGTATTTTTGTCTTCAAAGAAAATATCTAATCTTTTATTACATTACCCAAATTTGCATGTTATAAAACGGTTCAAAGGTCAGAAGCATGCAATTCCATACATGTACATGATGCCAGTACCCAAATCTAAGGCTATGAGCAGCATAGCACATCATCAAGTAGCGCTATTAATTACTTCCTATATTTTTGAGGTCCGTCGGCAGTTCGTAGAAGCAAGATCAATCAAGTTAGAAAGTGAGCAAAACAAGGGAATGAGCCAAGCAATGGACATTCTAACCCTCAACTAAAGAGCAATTTAACAACTCAAATATGATATCCCTTTCACAATAGGCTGTCATGACATGTGGGTTAATTGACCAACAAGGCGACAATGCCAATTAACGGCCCTGTGAGCCTCAAACTTACATCCAATAACATCCAACTGTTAGCAATATATCTGAATGGAATATTATGCCACAGAAGCCATTTCTATGTTGGAACAGAAGTAGTGCCGGTAGATCGGAACAAGCAAAGGATAGCTATAATATAACAATGAAAGATAAAGGTTAAAATGTGTTGAAGTACTATCATTAAGTTTACAAATGGAGAGAAAAAAAGGTAAATAAAGTAGCCTAAGACCAATGCACTGAGTAAAAATAGTACTTGAGGTTGACGTTGGACTTTGATCCAAAAACTATAACAGGATGAGCACAAAAGGAAATTCCAGGGTCAGACAACTACCCAAAATACATCTACAATAGAATTATAGAATCTGTCAAGCAGCATTAAATGTTACTGAATGCCTCAATATTGACAACAAATTTGGCAACATCGAACATTTAGGCCATCCAAATGGGACAGAAAAAGCAAGATTATGGAAGAACACAGGCAGTCACACCTGGCAATGTATACATTTTGTGATGAGATCCTGTACATACGATGCAACAGCATTTCTATGCTTCTCAGAAGACCGGTTTGGTTGAATGCGATAGATAAGTTCTGCTGTTCTCTCTTCGGCTTTTTCCCAGTGCACTGGATCAATTGGTCGAATAACCGAAGTGGTCTCACTCGGTAGCAGACCATTAGGTTGAAAGGCCTTTGAATGATGCGGTTTGCCATGAGTACCCATCCAAGCGTTATGATCTTGTGCTTTCTGAATTAGCTGTCTCTTCTTATCTACATAGGGAAAGTGGGGAATATCAGCAATATCCATACATAAGAATCATGGTTCATAATCCAATTTCAAACAGTAACTGTTCTAGTTCTACTTCTATCAGACAAGAAGCCCAATACAGTTACAAACAGCAAAATTCACCCAAATTCCCAATACTCACCCAACATTAAGCAAGAATAACTTATCAAGTCTGTGATCAACAGAAGCATTCATTTCCAAATCAACAGCAACTAACAAAGCATCAAAATGGACAAAACTTTAAAGAACCAAAATGCCATGTGAAAACAAACAAAATCAACATCGACTTGAAACAGACAGACAGAAATTAAACAATGAAGTTCAAAGAAGCAAGTAGAACAAAACCCTAAAACTGAGAATGATCCTCAACTCTTAATTCAAGAAAACGGTCCGATGATTACAAAATTACAAACAATTTAACAAGCGACCAAAATTCAAACTCAACACAGATGATTTCCAAATTCATCATCCACAAACATAATACTGAATTAGCAAAGATGTACTCAACCAAAATGCAAATGAAAACTCAAGCGGTTAATCAAAAAAATGCACAAATTTGCAGAAAATTACGATTGTAAACATAAATTGGCGACCTGCAAGAAAGAATCGGACTTTGTGAGACGAAGAAGGCGATTGATTGATTGATTGAATGAGATTTAAGTAAAATTGATGAAGTTGATCGAAGTTGAGTTGTGGCACAAAGTTGTGTTCTTTCCCCAAGAAATGAGACCTGGTTCTGGTTCTGGTTGCAGGATATATGCTTGAGAAGGAAGAGAGAGAGAGAGAGAGAGAGAGAGAGAGAGAGAGAGGCAGTCAGCAGTCAGCAGTCACAGTAATTTCCATTGGGTATTTATCATTTTTCACTTATTGTCAACGGCAAATTTTTTTTCACCCAATAAAAACACAAGAAGTTCCTGCAAGCTTGAGGTGAAT
Organism: Carnegiea gigantea; assembly: GCA_029747015.1. NCBI lineage: Eukaryota > Viridiplantae > Streptophyta > Magnoliopsida > Caryophyllales > Cactaceae > Carnegiea > Carnegiea gigantea. Next base: position 740,761 of record JAKOGI010000147.1, read on the forward strand.
TTTTTTTTTTTGGGAACATGTAATGCAATGAAGTATTATGAATTAGTTAATTCAACGGGTAAAATTTTTAAAAGTCATCATCAAAGATTTGAGTTCAATTTTGCTTACATCGATATTTGCACTTTTCTTTATATCCAACTATAATAATAATGATAAATAAAGAGATCTGATTACTCATTTCTCACAAAAAAAGGTAATTTATCTGTTGAAAATAATCAGGTAGTAGTAATTAAATGTTTGGTTTTTATTTATAAGAAACATTAAATTTTAAATTATTTTAAGTTGCATACATATTATAAAATTTATTCTTTTAGAAAGATATTAACTATTTTTTTGTGATTTTTTAATTATTGATAGGACCCAAAAGGAGATCCTTAAAAGTTTTTTTTTTTTTTTTTGGGTGATTCTATTGACCTATTCACTTGGCTCTATGACCCTCCCAAAAATCAATCTTGCAAAGCTTCTACTAAGTTACACATTAATGAATTTGGGAGTATATACTATTATATTACTACTAAATTTTTTTTCTTAGAGTAATCATTAAATATAAGTAGCTAAAGCCTATCCTAAAAACAATTGAAAGGTGGGAAAATGACAAGAGCAAGTTGGGCCATGTGCATATTGAAGGACCAACTTTCGCTTTGTATGACTAGTATATTTGTTTTAGTAGTCAATTTGTCTTAGTTCTTAAGGCAACGGATCTATATAGCAGGTCGCTTTTTCTCCCATCTGATTCAGATCAATTACAAAAAATAATATAATATAATTAAAATATTATAGGAAAAAGAGAATTAAACCTAAGATTCAGTATACTTAGAATCTCAGTCTTAAAATATAATTTATTAGTTTTAAGTTTATATTTATAATTTTAAAAATTCTAAATTCAAGTATTATCCATTTCTAATTTAAGGATTGTTAAAATCCTGAAATTTTAGATATGATACTTTTAATCATACATTCCATTACTTCTCAAAATATTAATAATCTGATAGCAGAGTGTAGTTTTTAAATTTTAATTCCTTGGAATTACATATCCAACTGTTCTAAGGTGTGAGATAGAGAACAAAGGTGCATACTGCATTGAACTCCCCTATCCGCTCATCTTAAGCAGTGAGAGCACTCAACCACCTTGAACTATATAGAGAAAATAGCAAAAACATAAGGGCATATTTGGCAAATAGTTTTTTTTGGGGGGAAACTTCTTAGCTTTTTGAGGCTTACTTAACTATTTGCCTAAATTAAAAAGCGACTTTTGATGTTTGGTTAATTAACTTACTATAATATCTTTTTACCCTCATAATGCTATTTGCACAAAGCTAAGTGGGTTAGCTTTGTATGATACCTTACTGAAGTAACTTTTGTCTTACGTCTTTTTGATAGATAACTAATTTTACTAAGCATTTTTTGTAAAAACTAGTGGAAACGAATTACGTAAATAACCAAAACAGTCGTCTATCAATTGACCACTGATGCGATTATATAACTTATTGTCAAACAAAAACACGACTCAAAAAATAAAAAGAAGGAAAAACATCAAAATTAAAGAAAGCCAAACATTTATACCTTTAAAAAAGCAAGGGTAAAAGTACCAAAAGATACCATACATGCATCCCATTCTTTCTTTTTTTTTTTTAAAAAAAATCCCATCCTTTTCAACGATTTCCCAGGAATCAGGATTCCTTGAAAATGTAATCCATACACCATGAAAAGATCTTCCCACCCACGCCCTAAAGTACAAACATTATCTGCAAATGAGGACCGTGTACAACTAGTATTATTGTTTCCCATTCCTACCAGATTCGACATCAAAAGGTCATCAAAATACCCTTGAATCTCAAGCATAACCATATTCCCATACTGTGAAGTAAACCTTCCCCTCTTTCAGGGTGTACAGAAAGTAAGGGAGGCTTGGGAGGGGGAGGAGACATGAACTTGGATGTTGAACTTTCCATATAAAAATGCACCACCAACAGTATACTGTTTTAGCCTAACAAACTGGAGATTTACAATTTTGTAACTAATCCAAACAAGAAACCTAGGTTTTCTACGCTTGGCCGTCATATGCGATCTGTGCCCAATAAATATGCAAGGGTTGCTGTCAAATATCGAAGAATTTCTTGCAGTTCCATCAGAGTGACAGGAGTCCTGCCTGAACATAACAAGTCAGCTCACAGATTTACAGATATTTAGGACAGCTGTGGATGATGCAAAGCTGGTCTTTTCTCAACGGATTCGTAATGGATGACAAAGTTTTCCTGTGGATGAACAACATTTTGGGATTTCAGCTCAAAACTGTGAGGCATAAGAGGAGAGAGTAATTGGAAGGAATGCATTACATACCTTTATGGTTGTATCCCAGACATTAGGGTCAAACACAAGATAAGATCCCCTTTCGTAAGTGTTGGTCTTAACAAGAGGCTCCATGTTTGGAAGACGCATGAACCATAGCCGAAGGTCTTTGTGGTAGAACCAACCTTTGTTGTAACTGCATCACATATACTGGGTTTAGTTGCGACATAGAAGGTGTAGAAACTAGAAAGGTGCACTATGTCTAACAGGCAGAGGATAAGAAAGGGAGCAAGAAGATAGCAAGAAGATCTCGGAAGTGTTTTGGCCGCAAAGAAAAGGTTTTTGAAAAATCATTTTCTCTGAATTACATTGTTCCAAATAAATCAATTCCCAAAATTGTCAAAAGGAAGAATTTTCACCTGCAGGGGTCAAAACTACACAGTTGGAATATCAAATCACCCCCCCCCCGGGGGGGGGGGGGGTGGTTTGCACTCAGAGGATCACAAGGAAACTGGAAGAGTGTTTAAACAGAACAATTTTCAACACTGCCCCACACACTCTAGGACACCTGCCGGATGCTTTGTCTTACCCAATTGCATATGAAGAGAACAAAATCAATTTAACCCTTTTCAAAAGGGATCAAACTTCACATACAGCCCCCCCCCCCCAAAAAAAAAAAGAAAAGGCCTAGCCAACTGTATCAGGAAACTGGAAAATTATTTTCGAACAGAACCATTTCAACCCCTGCCATATGAATCCCATGTGACACATATTAACAGCAATCGAAGATCATACAGTTCATTGGCAGCATATATCTGGGCTTCGTCTCTTGGCATGCTGCAAATGAACATAAATTTAGGTCAAAAAACAATGCACAAGATTAAACCAAATTAGCTGAACACAGAACAGACCTGAGTTGGAAGATTTACCTGTAAAAAATGTAGAACAGTGTAGGCAGCTGGAACTTTGCAAAATAACCTGGCTGCAGCCACCCGGTGAACAATAAGAACATTGCATATGAAACCCTAACAAATAAGAGAATAACAATGACATCAAGTAGCTCACATGTAGAGCTGGAGGTTGTTTTGCATAGTAACATTCTGGTATATTGAAATCAGGTTCACCCTTTGCTGGCTCATCTGACCAAGGGGATGAAAAAGTTTTGTGAAGATTTTCAGATGAATTCAAGTTCAACCCCAGTGTTGTCAGATCGATACCCAGTGCAAGAGATGTCAAATCCGGATCACTCATTCTTATCACACTCAGTAGCCCAAGTAATCCAAATGGATCAGGAGCAGCTTGCGGAGATTGCATCGACTTTACTCCCTGATCTCTAAAATTCTGACTGAGAGATGGCATCTGCTGTAGGCGAAATTGCGGCTGATTCTGTGGTTGATATTGTTGCATAAACTGCTGCTCATAAGAACCCAAGCTGGAAACTGATCCTGCAGAATTCATGCTCCTTAGGCTGATGCCAGGTGGCATGCCGCTCTGTATTGCAAAGTACAATTAGTATTTAGTCAGCCTCTAAGAGAGACAAAATTTCCTTCTGAAAAATTAAAAAAATAATAGTTTATATCTAAAGTCACCGAAAATGCAACTTATCCAAACTCACTGAAAAGGCAAGTTTTGAAATCCACAAATAAATACCCACAAGGATGATTATCCTTTGAGAATTGTGACAATTGCCACCACCAAGGGGGAATCAAGCTGAAGCAAGGTCCAGGGAGATCCTAATGCAGGCAATATAGCTGCAAGCAGAGAGACTATTTCCGAGAGACTTAAAAAACTAAAATGCATGAAGATAGCATTATAGGACTTTTTATCTACTTGGAACTATTGATCCATCGTCACAAACTTTTTCCTTCTGATTTTCTCTAACTTTTTTTTCTTTTGTTTTGGAAAGGATGGGGTTGTTAGTTCATAGGGAAAAATTATCTACAGCAAATATCTGCTGGTTCCTTTATTCCTGATGATTTTAGAGCTTCATGTTTAACAGGACCAATTACACAATATACCAAAGGCAGCATAAAAACAACGATAAACATCCAATAGCATATTGCCACCACATGTTACACAGAAAGTCGTTGCAAAATGAATATATGCACCAGGAATTTACTTAGTAAACGCCTTGACAAATAGTCCATTTATATTTCATAATACGACAGTCTTATGGTTTAATGCAAAAGGCAGCACAAGGATCACCATAATCTTCTCAAAATACCTATCTTCATTCATCCTATACTCAATTATGAATACATTAATGCATCACAAGAGGCTATCACTAAATGGTGAAAGAACAAATTACTCACAGAGAGTGTATGCTGCTGTTGCTGTTGCTGCTGTGGACGGTGTGATGAGTACATGCCCCCTAAGTTAAATCCAGGTGATCTCCCCATCTACACATCCAAAGTCTTTGCACATGAGGGTGCACAGAATATGCAGGACAAAGCACTGATGCCACCTAACATGGGCAAATTTATATCCAATTACAAGGCACTCACAGAAAACTGTTGAGACTGCAACATAGAGACCCCACCGTCATGGATCTGTTCCTTCTGCTGAAAATCCATCCCATAATCTGCATTTCCACCTGATCATTCAAGATTCATAAATTCCAAATAGATACTTCCGATATCCAAAAGGCAAGAGGAGCCTTTACTGAAGAAAGAAAAGGCAACATATATTGAAGACACACATCATTCATTGTAAAGATTTATTTTTTAAAAAATGAGAAATCAACTGGTAGCAGGCTCCACAATAAGGCCAATAACTATGCATTTTTTAAGGAAATATAGAAAACAGTGGTTGACCATAGATATAGGTTTTTTTTCCCCTCTGATTAGCATATTGTTAACATTTAACAATGTAATTTGTTTTGTTTTGTTTTCTTTGTTTTCTTTGGGGGGGGGGGGGGGGGGCACTGAATGGACCAAATTTTACAAATTCACATATTGCACAATTACATCAAGTTTACTGTCATACATAATGGGTTGCTCTTGACTATATTGTTTGACTCTTTATTTTCCCCTACCATATCCATGTAGGAAACACAATACTTAGAGATGGATATGCACTTTGATACTTCAAATTAAGCTAAACGATTTCATCTTTCTTGAAAAATAAACAAGCTCAATTCTTGGATATGTATCCATACTAGACAGTGGACACGTGCCTGAACTGAGCTAACAGGGTTCCTAAGGAAAAAAGTCAGCTTCTAATATTTAAAATGAATCATTACAAAAAATATAGAAGAAAAATGATGACTGTGTGGCATGGTCAATTTTCTATTTTTCTGAACCCAAAGCTAGGTGTGGCGCCATTAAAAAAAAAAAAAAAGAAAAGAAAAGTTTGATCACAATCAATTATAGAAAGACTATTTTGGCACAACTGTAACAATAATAAGCCCAGGATAGATTGCAAAGGGAAGGGTAGCCAACCTTTGAAACCCGGCAAGGCAGGAAAATCTTCATTTTGGATGCTGAACTCCTGGTTCTGTTGGACAATGGGACTAACTCCAAGGCCTTGTTTTCTTAGGGAACCTGCCAGACTTCATCATTACTCTCAAGCTACAATCCATAAGCCCCAAAAATATCATTTGATATAAGGGGGAAAATTAGTTTTTTTCACCTAATTGTCCTTGAGGACCTCCAGCAGAGTTAGGGCGACTGCCCAACTGGGGGAAGTCATTTAAAGTAAAAGGGGAACTATCATTGGAGTTCTCATCACTTAACATTCCCATGGAGCTCAAGTTGTTAAGCGCCTGGATATGATTTTGCGAAAGTGGCCCCCCAGCAGAAGGGTAAGAGTTTCCAAACATACTAAGTACCTGTGGGGAAGCTGAAACCAAAAACAGTCATTATCATAAATAGCAATACTAGGTAACTAACGCTTGGCTAGCAGTGATATTTATGTGCAATAGTTGAAGCATTATTCCATCTCCATGTAATATCGGCAACAAACAAGTCTGCAACAAGGGACTAGAAAAGGTTACATAGCTGATCAACTTGGCTGGCAAAATTTTGCACGACCCGACTACCTAAATTTGCCTGACCGGGAAAAAAAAACTGGGTATCATCATGAATTTTTCATCCGAATTAAGAAGGCTTTCATCTTGTTGTCTGCTGAACTACCACAGCATTTTCATGGAATTATGGGATTAATTGCTCTATATACTATATCCACGTTCTTTAATTCTACTTACACATAATCTAGTGCGAAAATGGCAATACACATATTGGATTCAAAATGTAGCCATTCTGTGATGAAGCGGCCGCATCAGGAAAAGGATTTTAAGTTGAGCGAACCGCGTTTTTGGCTTTTTGCCATGCGACAACCGCAAAACATAACATGATTACCGCGCTAGAGCAATGTTGTCGTAACGTAGCCAAAACAACATTTTGAATCATTGCGCACATAGAAATCATGGTTCTATCAATTCTGCATTATTACTGCCACATAATATGCAGAATGACAGGGGGGGGCAGATGGACCTGAATGTGATACCTTGTTGAAGCACGCCACTTGTTAATCTATTTTGTCCTTGCACACCTAAGCTCCCAGATGCACTGTTCGTAGACATATTCAGACGAGAAGCAAGACCGGGCACAGACAGACCTCCACCAGAACTTATACTCCTCCCAATGCTGCCACTGCCGACCATACTTCCCATCGATCCCGAAACACGAGGGCCTGCATTTCCCAAAACAGGGGAGACCCCTAGGCCTGAAACAGCACTACGATTACCGACTGCAGCAGAGGTTGGAAGAATCCCAGGAACAGAACCACCAATACCATTTGTGTTACTACTATATCCAGGGCTTCCTAAGACATTCATACCTCCTCTATTTGTAACTCCTGGATATCCACCATGTGAGCTTCCATGAGATATCTACAGATGAAGAGATCAATGTTGGTTTGCAAGCAAATTCTGATTTGATATTGTAAAGCTCTATATAACTAATTCAGAGAGGATGATTTTCCTCTCTGTTGGTTTGGGTTGATGTCAACTGATTTTGTGAGCCACTTTTTGGTTGTAAACTTAGAATTAACTTATAGGAGAAAGCATGATTAGCATTTGGTCCTTTTGGATTCTCTATTTTATCTGAATATATGATGTCGTCTTTTCCTAATAAAAATATGTATGTGTGTTTTATAGGGAACCTCCATGTATCACAGTAACTGAATGTGAAGCGGAGAGAATATCTTAATGATCATTATATACCTGAGACAATGCAACAGGGATATTATTTGATGTAAATCGCCCCCCTGGAACATTTCCAGTAGGTTGTTGAACTCCACCTGAAGCAACGCTGTTCATGGATGAATTTCTAGAAGTAAGTGTGCCAGACATATTGGGAACATTAAATCCACCATGCATGTTGAGAGGCCCCTAAGTAATTCCTGTATAAGGAAGTATCATAAACACTTTACTCGTATAAGAAAACACAAAATGGAATCAAGCAAACTCTACTCACCAGCGTGTCTAGATACAGGGATCCAAAAACAGCCTAAAGAGCAAAAGTGCTGGAGTCAGGAACAGATTCCTTATTAATCACTGAGGGTTTGGAGAAGAATTGCCAAAAAAAAAAAAAAAGACTGCATCCAGAACCAGAAGCCTCATTCAGAAACCACGACATGGAGATTAATAAATCAATTCTCAATGGCTGACGGCACATACAACTAATTTCATCAGGGCTTTCTAATAGTCAAATGAAAGAAGCTTCAGGCTTATAGTCTTTTTAGCAACATTTTATCAGAAGCAAAGAACCATATGATATTTAGTCTACAAAGGCGATATGGATGTCAACAATCATACATTTCTCGTTGAAAAGGAATATGCAAGAAACTAACGAAGGTTCATACATGCAAGAAAAGACATGAGTGCACATGAGTATACCCAGTCTTTTCCATGTGACATGCGCATTTAATTTGCAGTACTCTCTTCGCTAACCAAACTAACCCCACAATCCAGATTGAAGGTAATGGTAACAGTGACATCATGCACTTGGAAAGATCGGATCTATAGTCAAAGCAGCCAGCTCAGATACGATTAACCATCGGAAAAGCCTCCAAAAGAATGGTAAATCTGATATGAAGATAGGTGCAGATCATCCTAAGATATGAAACTTTTATGTCATTAACCCAGTACTTCTCAAATGTCCCATCTATGGCAGGATCTGAAGAGGTTCAACACCACAATTGCAGAGGAATGAATACTGACAGACCCCTGATGGGTAAAAAAATTATAAAATGAACAAAAAAAAGCTATGCTAATTGCTAAGGTTTGTAAGCAGTAAGTCCCAAAACGGTCGTCTATATTAGTCCCTAAGTGAGTTAGAAGCATACTATTGCTGCAACCACAGACAAGTTCTCACCACTAAACCCTTAATTGGAAACGTATAAGAAGGGCTATCCAAGTCACTAGGGCTTGCAACTGTAGCCATGTGAATACACATTTAGGAAATGATGTTATCCATTTTCATTATGTGCCATATGTTATACATAAAATGTGCTTGACGGGCAGCCTAATTCCCAAGGATCATGATACTGAAACTGTTCAAAGCACAAACGCATGCGCACTTAGGGAAGGAGAAACACATTGAGCATGCAAGTGACCACCTACTATGTAGTAAGCACTAACCTCATCCAATATTCCTAACAACTAAAGCATGTGACTTTCACCTAATTGGCTAATTCTGTGAGCTTTCCTCAACACCGCAAGCAAAATCAATATGAGAGAAATAGGGAGGGAATACCAAACTTCAAAAATGCCATCATGAAGGGTTGTTTAGTAGGAAAGAAAATGGCGACATAGAAATTCAGATTTCTAGACAGATCCTAAATGGATTGACAGTGACATTGGAGAGTTTTGCCCACCTTCCACGTAACTTAAAGTCACCCACAACAGGTGACAATAAACCCCAGGTGGGTATCATCGCCTTCCCACGTTATCCATCGCCTCCCTCCGCTTAACACCCAAAAATAAACTTTTGTCCACAACAGCCGCAGCCCGTGGGAGGGGTTACTACCAGAGACTGCACAAGATAGAGCAAGGAGGTGGGGGAGAATTGAGGACAGACAGTGGGTACTTCTTCTCAGTTGTTTGGGGGAGGGGGGTATTGTCATGAGGATGGCCTATCAATTAAATACTCTCCAAGAAGGTAAGAAATAGGTACTTTAAGAGGGTACCATCTTGAGCTAATGTTCAATATAGCAACCCCATTTCACTTACTGTAATGGACAATGTTCCTCAATTTTTCATCATAATTAACTAAATAAAATGCTGCACCAAACTGTCTACACTTCTTTCATTGCAGGGTGATAGTCAATCAAAGCTATTGTCCAACGAAAACACCCTGCCTCTTTGTTATCCAAAATTTAAGCATAAAGTCGCATACTTGATATCCCTTTACCTTGCCCGAGGTAAAAGCATGGGTATTAGTTTTGGTTGGGTTTGGCATGGGTAGAAATGGCATACATACAAACTCATAGTTTGCCATAAGGAGTAGAAGCAGAAAAAGTACTAAAAGCAAAAAAAATGATAGTATTGCAGAGAAGGCATTTTGATTTGTAGAGAGACGTGCTTGTTCCGGACTGAACAATAGTGAAAACTGATTATAAGGATTATTCTCCATAATTTACCACTCTAAACAAATGGGAAGATGAAATTGCCAATAAGATAAAACATTATCGTATCACAAGCATAACAAGCATAATGTCCCAAGACACATGGAAAGAACAGTTACTCCTATCAGTAGAATTTTTTTTTTTTTGTAACCCCCCCCCCCAAAAAAAAAAAAAAAAACCCACAGAATGGCAACCTCATAACAGCACAACACTTACCTACTTCGTTGTTCCTACACTAGATGTTTTTGAAGAATTCACCCTCAAACCAACCCTCCGAGGGTGCATACCCACAACCTATTTCAACCCCCCCCCCCCCCACGCACACAAATACAATGTGCGGATAAAGTCACCAGGATAATTCCCATTCAGCTCAGATTGGCGTGAAATTGTTCCTATGCATAATCAGAAATTGAAATCAACTACTAAGTGTAACCACTAATTCCCAACCAACTCTCCACAACCCCTAAATCCGATACCAAATTCAACCATAGATACCCCAAAAATAAGTTCAGATTTCAAGTCAGATAGGCTCCAATAAGAGAACCATAACCCAACACTCGCCATCACTCAAAACAGTCTCAGATGTAAATTGCTCAACCAATACCTCTGATTGAACAAAGAAAAACCCATGTAGCAATTGGATCACCCAGACAAGGGAAATCGTCAATCAGTTGAAGAAACAATCGCAAACAAAGATATACAAGGGCTGACTTAACAAATAGTAATGTCAGTATTACATAAACAAACCAGTGGATTAAATAAACCTTCGAAAGGGCGACAGAAACGAAAGAACGATAGAGGGTACCTGGGTTGAGTGTTTCAGATGATAGGCTGAGTGTCGAGATGCAAAAATGGAGAGAGAGAGAGAGGGGGGGGGGGGGGAAGCACTGCAGAGAAGTAGAGATTGTGATGCGAATAGAAGAAAATTTAGCTCTGGTAATGCTGGGTCGATTTATGAGTTGACACTGTGAACCGGATGGGTCTCGATCTTGGACTACACGGGCGGGGGGGGGGGGGGGGGAGAGAAGACACGCTGGTTCGTCCTGCAACCCGTAGCTAACCGCGGGTCTGGGTTGGGTCCAACACGAGGGGTGCAGGTGGTTACCGGTCAAACCGATCTAGGCCCCAACTAGGAATGGCAATGGGGCGGGTACGGGACGGGTTGAGTCGTACCCGTGCCCGTACCCATTTTCGAAAATAGTACCCATATCCGTACCCATACCCATCAGGTATTGAAAAACTACACTCATATCCTTACCCACCGGATTTTTGCGGGTTTTATTCGGGTTTGTATAGGAAATAAAAATTAATACCCATATTAAACCCATATTTGAATTCAATATTAGTAAATTCAACAAGTCATCAACACGTTTTTCTTGAACGCCTACTAAGCATCCCCTGTCATAATATTTGGTCACAGCAAGTAGCAACAATCCACATGAGGAGCATAGATTACCTATCCACCAGTAAGATATACAAATTTGGACTGGATATTTGGGCTGCCAAGCTTGATTAATTAAGTCAGATTAGGTTTTTGTAAATTAATAAAAAAACAGGTACGGGGCGGGTTCGGGTACGGGGCGGATGAAACTTGTACCTGTACCCGTACCCGTATCCATTTTTCTCAAATCCGCCCCATACCCATTTAAAACCCATTTTCGTCACGCATTTGGGTTATAAACGGGGCGGGTTTTTCGGGTTTTAAATGGGTACGAGTTTTATTGTCATCCCTAGCCCCAACTTTATCTGACCTCCATAGTATGAGGGTTTGAGCCACGCCAAGCTTATGTATGTTTAAATAAAAAAATTTATTGCACTCTTCGTCACATTTTAGACATAAAAAATTATCAAAGACTAAATATTGCTAACTAATTAATTTGGTAAAACTGACGTGGGGATATGCTTGGGTTGTAATTAGATCTGATCAAATTTAAGATTGGGATAGATTAAAGATCGAATCATGAGGGTCGAAAGGTAGGGTTTTCTTGACCCTCATTACACTTAACCTTCATGCAGATCGACATACTTCCGACGTTGACTTTGATCTAATGGGTTCCCTCAGGTTATTGAGTAACACTTGACCATTAAACACTCCTTATATAGAAAATGAATTTTTTCACTAAGATTTACTTTTATCTCAAGTGCAACACTAAACATCTTGCTAATCAAAATGTCAAACGCTAATAAAATGTTCTAATAAAAAGCATCATAATTATGAAAAACATTCCAATGCGTCATTTAATAATTATAACAATTAGTTCGCTAAAACAACTGCTCCAAATGTCAAAGAGAGAGCACAAGTGCGGGGGTTGAGAGTCAGTGCGATCTGGAGAGGAGAAATGAGAGAGATTTTTTTTTTTAATGGTAAGCTGGCCCAAACCCACTGGCCCCTATCCAGGGAATCCAGCGGGCCCTTGATCGGACTGGGGTTGGAGATGTTAAAGCTCAGGCGATAGCCCAGGCCCACAAGCCACCACATAAAGAACACGGCACAAGGCCGAAACTTTGTGCCCCCCAAGATCGAACCCCAGGGGCAAGGGCAGCAAGTGGTAGTGTTGCCATCCGGCCAACACTGCTTCGACAGAAATGAGAGAGAGTGTTGGGAGGAAGCGAGCAAATAGAAAACTAATATATTCTGACCGAATGAAACCCTAGTCTTTTGTTTTGTCTTTAAATTTAATTTTTTTTTTTTTTTAAAATTGAATGTCAACATGTCGGGTCACAAGTCAAAACCTATGCCATAATCCAATCTAGTAAGAGTCGGATATCATCAATTTAAGGGTCGGAACAGATTAGACATTAAAAAAAAAAAAAAAAACCGTAACCCTCATTTTTTTAAAAAAACCGGCCTATTGACAAGGCCCGCTTGCAATTTTATAGTTCTAATTTATATTGAGTGATTTCGGTCCACATCAATATGATTGGATCATCCAATCATTAATATCTGTACTCTTCAAAGCATTTTTTTAGCAAGTTGATTGTTCTAGAACTCATTCTAAAAACATTTCATGCCAACTCCCTTTGTATCACGTCCAAATTCAACTTCATATATCTGACCAAAGCTTGACCTTAGTAGGGTGGATGGAGGTTTAGATATTTAACAATCTAAGCTAACCTATAATCGAAACTGACCACTTCATACAAAACAATCCCTCAAAAAAAAAAAGACTAATATTACCATACTGCAAATCAACAATTCATCTTAAAAACACTCGCCAAATCAGACCATAATATTTAGGTGGTAAACAACCTAAGTTCTCATACATACTTTTAAGAACATCAATTTTTATTCACCATAACCTTTCCCAAGTACAATCATCAAGTAACATTTTGTATCTTATAATTGGTTGAAAGATCATTATCAGCTCTTAATTACTCTATTAGCAAGCAACACAAATAAATTATTCCATTAGCTTATATGTGTCCATTGGGACTTGAAAATCTGAAATACTAAAAATTTTTTGATTGCTCCAATAGTGCCCAATAAGATTCATATCATGGCCCAAAAAGCCTCACTTTTGGATTTGAGCCTTTTTTGCCCCTTAACTTTAATTGGTCCAGATTCAGAAACCTAGGGGCATTATAGGAATTTCAACATAAATGTTGGTAATTAACCAAAAACCAGTGATTATCATCCATAGATTAGAAGCTAATAAGATCAGGATGGCCCTGTATAATTTAATTTGTTTGGGATAATTTAATTTATTTGAGGGCTTTACTGGCCTCTATTTTTAATTTCAGTCGATGAGGTTCAGTGTTGAGATTTCCAGAAGACGGTGAGTGGAGAGAGAAAGAGTGAACCAATAACAACAGCGAGAGGAAGAGAGAGAGAGAGAGGCTATGGCGGCGGAGTCAAGCGCTTGAGTTGGTGGTTCCATCGGCGGATTCCGGCGACGTCCTTAGGTTTCTGGCGGCGGTGATAGTATTTATCGGTGATCAGGGTTAGGTATTCTTGTTATTTCGCACCCTTCCGATTAGCTTTGCTGTGTCTGAAGGGGAGAGAAGAAGGAGATGATGAGCGAGAACGGATACGCTGTTGCACAAGAGTTCATAAGGAGGCATCATATGCATGAACCGGCTGAGAATCAATGTAGCTCTGTTCTCATCAAGCACATTAAAGCTCCTCTTCATCTTGTATGGTTTTTTTCTCTCCTGTTGTTATGCTCTATCATTTCATTTAATGTTTTCTTGGTATCTTTAGAAATCTTAGTTTGCAAGAGTTCTCGAGACCCCGCGGAAGTGAGACTTACACAAGGAATCGTTGTTGGCGTTGTTGTATTGTTAGATATCATTTTGGGTTTCCTCGTTTGTACTGAAGTTGAGGATGGATGGATCCGATGAATAAGATCAGCTTTGGCCTTTGGGACATGCGGTTGTTGATACTGCTATCACTCCCCCCCCCCCCCCTTTTTCTCGGTTTGAAGTTTGACTTTTTTTCTCTGGGGTTCAATTTTGATATTTGATAGTTTGATCTGCTATTTGTGGAACTGTTTAAGCGTTCATTTTCTTTGGAACTTGACCTTTCTGATTCCTTCCCTGTCAGCTGAAGATATCAATACCAATAACAGCTTAGTGTATGGAAAGGATGATATGGTATATAATGCGTTGTTCTAATACTAGTTTTGGGACAGCTTGCTTTAGTTTTTCATTGGTACAAGTAGTTGGATTAAGAAGTGTGAGCTATTATTGTGGTTATCATGGAAATTATGAAGCTGGAAATTGATGGGCTGCCATCTTCATTTTCATGCCTTCTTTCCTTGAAATGCTAGTTGTCTTTAGTGGTTTCTTTAATTTTGTGACCAGGAGCATCTCCAATGGGATTTGCCCATTTGGGTTTCATCTATTATCATATAAAATTTCTCTTTCCTCTCTCCCCGTTTCTTAGTCAAGGAGAGACTCTTCATTCAATGGTGATCCTAGTCTTGAGACTCCTCAAAAGTATCACCATATGAATCTATACCACCCTTGAGTTTGTAATACTTTTCAGGAAAATAGATGGGAAGGGAATTAGACCACGTTATTTGTGTTCATTGATATTTTTTAAAAATTTGATGCACATTATTTGTATCAACAAATGGCTCAGATTCCAGAGTGTTTTTTTTTAAAAAAAATATATATATTTACATTTGAAGAACTATTCTTAGTTTCAAAAAGATAAGTTTTTAACCCAATAAATATGAATGTTCTATTTTGCACATTTGAATTTGTGAGCTTGGGAACTCTGTGTTTTGCAAAAAAAAGTGAGTGGACATAGACTCCCTGTGACACTGTTAATTAATGTCTAATTCGGGAGAAAAGTTTCTAGATTAAATCAAACTTCAAGAGGGATCGCTAGGGCAAACCCTTGGAGGAGTTTAGAAGTGGGTTGGGTGAAAAGTTGGAGTACAAGTAATCAGAATTATTTCTTGCATTCAACACCTCCTCCACGTGTGGATCTTATCGAAGTGGGGGATCTAATTGTGAGCAACCTCATTCCTTCAAGTAAAGAGGGCCATTTCCTAGAAACCTGACAAAATAAATTTTAGGAAAAAGCTTTGGAGTTATATATATATATATATATATATATATATATCTATATATATATATATATACACACATATATATACACACATATATATATACATACACACACACACACACATATATATATATATATATATATATATATATATACATATATATATATATATGTGATATATATATATATATATATATATGTACATATACATATATATGTATATATATGTACATACATACACACATATATGTACATACACATATACACATATACACATGCATATACACATACATATACATATATATGTGCTGCAGTAGTTGGAGCGAGGGACGAAGATGAGAAAAATGAACCAAAGAGGGAAAGAACGGGCTGATTGGTCCGTTGTACCAGGCGCACACATGTCCCATCTTTTCGCTTTTGGGGCTGTAATGCCCCCCAAAAAAAGGGGGACGTAAACACTTGCTTAGCCTTTGCTGTATGATCTTTTGAATTGGTAGTGCAATAAGACTATAGTATCTAAGAAATCGTGTCAATGCTAGAATTCCTGCGAAGGGGTGTCTCAAATTTAAGACTTAGGCCTATAAAAGGGCCCCATTACACACACACACACATGCACACATATTTTCAGGCTACAGTTGCGTGAATCTTGTCCATGTGTATGCTGTCTTGTTATACCTTCTGCAAATTTCGCATGTTTTTATCTCTGATAATGCATTTTTTCCCTGTCAAAGGTTTGGTCCCTGGTGAGGAGATTTGACCAACCCCAGAAGTACAAGCCATTTGTCAGTAGATGTGTAGTGCAAGGAAATCTGGAGATAGGAAGTGTAAGAGAAGTTGATGTAAAGTCAGGGCTTCCGGCTACTACCAGCACTGAACGATTGGAGCTGCTTGATGACAATGAGCATATTCTCAGCGTCAGTATTGTTGGTGGAGATCATAGACTGAAGGTATAGAAAATCGTATTTGCAGTTGATATTTGATTTTATACCCAAGTGCTTTGCTGCTTGTAATTTTGTTTGTTGAGCTGGCTGCCCTTATTTTCAAATTAAAATATGTCATCTTCAATGCTGAAAGAACCTCTTGGGGTCCTTAAGCTTGTTTGGGTTCTCCAAATTTGGAAGAATGTCAAATTTAGAGATCAGATGCTTGGCCTGCTTGTTCTATCTAGCATCATGTTCTTTTGGCATTTGTACTTCCTGGTGGTGGAAGTGGGCAAGGGGATCCCCTAAATCATGATAGATAATTTGTTCCCACCCCAGAAACACTAAAGGACATTAGTTATATTCAGCATGCTTCTGCTGTATTCAGTTCCTGAGTTCAAAGCGTTGTCATCTCTATTTCTTTCCTTACTTTTTTAAACATCCTACTGCCACACTAAGTCTGGCAAAGTACTTTAATATTCTAAAATGATCTCTATTAGGACTTAGGAGCTCCTTATTTCAGATTTTTGAATGGTCATTCCTGCCATATTATCAAAAATAAGAACCTGAACAGTTTTGTTATCCATTCCAGTTTTCTATTTCATTAGAGAACCTCATTTGAAATCTTATATGGGCCCAGAACGGGTAGAACCCCCTCCCCTTTCTTGGGGGTTGTAAAAGGAGGCATCATGGTAGAATGGCAGAGCACTTTCTATTGTAATTCTTGGTGCCTGATCATGGTTCTTATATAATCATGATCATCTGGTTAGATACCTGTATAGAATCATTCACGAGTTGGTTTTGTGAGAATTGTCGCATGAATACATGTATACGTGTAGTTGTTTCCGACACGGATAGCCTCCAAGTGGACCGAGTCCAGTCCCATATTTACCCAAATGAGGAGCCAAGAGTTTGGCTGCAGACGGTTGGGGGGAGAGGATCGCATATCCTAACTCTTGCACTAATGAGCTTGAGGGATGGTTGCGCTAGCCGCTCAAGCACCCTTGGTTCTCATATTTATGGAGTATCTGTATGCCATTGCTTATATCTTTATTGAGTTGAGATATTTCGTCTGAAGATATGTTCTGTTAGTCTTTATTATTGATTATTTTTTTCTATTGGCATGCAGACACATTTGATTCTGTTAGAGACTAAGTTTGTTTTTCTTTTCAGAACTATTCCTCTGTTGTATCCCTTCATCCAGAGATTATTGAGGGAAGGCCAGGGACGATGGTGATCGAATCCTTTGTAGTTGATGTGCCAGAAGGGAACACTAGGGATGAAACCTGCTACTTCATAGAAGCCCTGATCAAGTGCAATCTCAAGTCACTTGCAGATATCTCAGAGCGTCTAGCTGTACAGGATAGAACGGAGCCGATTGATAGGATTGATTAGGACTTTTTGCTAATGGAAGTATGTGACTCCATGGATGAAGCTTCCAAGGTGTCCTATCGCAGAGGCCTTGGGGTTGACGGGTACTTCCAAGCTTGACATACAAGTTTATCTCTGTGTAGTTACTGTTTTTTCGACTGCTATCACATTATGAGACTGCGGAACATTTCTGCCTTTGTCGTCCCAGGGGTCATATCTTCTATTAGAGAAGGGTCCTAAAACATTCTTGACAAGAGGAAAAGAAAATTGAAACTTTCTCAAATCTTTCTGTTCACATTTGTAATTTGTTGTTTGTAGTTGTATATAGATCCGTCGTTAAATGTTACTTGTAGATCTCTATTGCCATGCTATATCATAAGGGTGTTACAACTTAGAATAGGGTGGTCATGATTTACAGTGGGGGACGGTGAGGCTTGTTATGAGCTTTCCGCCCAATGCTATAATTTCTCTCTCCGTTGTTCTCGCTATTGTCATCCATATGCTTTGCGATCTTGTTAGGAAAAATGCCTCGGAGCTCCTATCTATCTGAAATTGCTTGTGTTTTTGGATGATAGGGGTAGTTGGTTTTACCTTCCTAACCTTCATCTTGGCAGGTATTCATAGCATGCAGGTGGCAACTTATAGAAGTTTTATAGTAGTTTTGGACCTATAAACTTGGTGTTTCAAAACCGACTATCTTCAACTTTCCTTTCCCAAATTGCATTACGTCACTGAGGTCTATGGCAATATCTTATGTGCTTTTGGGAGGACATACTCTCGTTATCTACGTATATATATTTTTCACGCGTGTATTTGTCATATATTTATTTTTTAATATATATTTGATGATATGACTCGTGCGAGTATATACCCCCAAGAGTTTGATATAAATATTGGAGGTCTATAGCTCTGGTTGGGGGTGCTTTACTGCTTTTGCTGATCGTAGTTGCGAACTACTGTTACTGGTTTCAGACATCAATTGTGAGTTGTGGCGCCTTTCATTCTGAACATGTTGGTTTCCACATAGATGGGGGAAAGAAAGTGACCCTGGTGGGTAAACTTTACGTTCTAGATTTACTGAGAAGCTTCTAGACTGGAGTATCGAAGCTTAGTGCATTCTAAAGTGGGGCCGACGATCCCTACATCCCCACAACCATTGGGACCGTGTCAATGAAGCCTCCTTTTTTCTCTAAGGTGCCGAATTATATTAGGGAATTTGTCTTAATGCTGATGCAAGGTGATTAAAAAAAGTGGGGAATAACAAGATTCATTGGATTTTTTGCCAAAAAGGAATGGATACTGATTCACGTGTAATTGTGAACCTAATCGTAGGATGAGAGATGCCTGATTGATTTAATGTCTCACCATTTGAGGTGGGTGGAGGGCCCTGTTACTATTTTGTGGGCAATAGAGATATCCTGTCATGTTATATGTGGGCATAACATGCCCTAATTGTAGTGGAAGTCTATTTACTGCTACATATCTTTTCAGTTGGTGAGGATGTGTGACTCATGTTGTCCTATCCAGTCCCACAAGCCCTTACGATTGGACCTTATTTTGTTCGTCCAATATTGCATTCAAGCATTAGGCATATAGTTCCTTTCTTCTTAGATGAAGTCAACTATAAAGTAGTCCATGTGAGTCCCACTTCAACAAAGTTTGGTGAGAATCAAATATAAACAATCTTACCTCTGCAAAAAATGCCAGGTTTGGTGAGAATCAAATATAGACAGTCTTACATCTGCAAAAAATGTGGCAAGTAGTGAGCGCAATTCAAGGATAAGATTATGGGTTAGCTTCGTCTAGCATGGGGCTTGGGATTTTGTCTAACTCGGACATCACTACATCTGGTATTGGTTTGGCTTGTTTTAATAGTTACAAGCCATTTTGGGAACTTACACAATCACACTAGTTCGTTTGATCTGGTGGTTTTACCCAGCAAGAGTTGTCAAAGAAACCTTTCTTCATAGACCAACAGATATTGCTGGTGTCATGTGTGAGACAGCTCTGGAAGTTGTCGCGAAAGGCCTGAATTCGAATCCGCAGGTATTGTCCTTCATCTCTTCCTTTGCACCCCCCTCCCCAAAAAAACAGACCACAGAATGTCAAAACAGAAGTCATTCTCCGCTGAAAAGAACAGCCATGATGCACTGGAAATGATGTAAAACTTTTACCCAGACTAAACTTACTTGACAGCCTTCTTCTGAACCGACGACCTTGAAAGAGAAATTACAGTCAAACAATGACAATGTCGTTGCCTAATTGCCTACACTACAAACTCTGTAAAATTGTTTGTGCTGAAGATGCTTATCGACAGTTACTGTCTGTCAATCCGTTTATCGACATAACAAAGAATGTTTTACACAGGATTTTTTTCTCCCAAGACATTGCAAAGAGCCCAGGAAAATTGGCATAATTCTTCCCATTCAGTTCTCATACTGGCCTGGGAAAGCAAAAATAGCTGCGCGCCAAGATCACCCCATCGAATAAATACAACAGACACCCATAAGAAGGGAATCCTGACTGTTGCTAATCAATACTTCTGTATGTCAGTCACCATATACAATGCTGTCAAGGGGCAGTTGCGCCTTTTGGTCTATTGGTCCCTTCTGAGAAGGGACTCTGAATAGTTTCTCGATGCCAAACCAACTTGCTCTAGGCCAAGACGAGATCCCCTTCTTGTTCTTGCTGCTCTAACTGTTCCTGGGTTTCTTCTCGGTAAGGGAGGAGAATACGCTTTATTTCTTCAGAACTTAGTGTCTCATATTCCAATAGAGCATTGGCTAATGCGTGCAATGCTTTTTCATGCTGGGTAAAATATTGACATAATACAGTTAGAAGCTAATATGGATTAAAAATTGGACCTTTAAACATGAGTACCAAGGAAGTTTGATCTGCTAGGACCTAGGAGGTAGAGTCAATTGATGAATGATGAATCCCCGTCAAAAATAAGGCCTCTGATGAAATGTAAACACCTAGGAGTTTGAGAAACAAACCTTCTTTAATAAGTCCTTGACACGGTCATATGCCTGCCTTAGAAGTTTAACAACCTAGCACCAAACACACCGCATAGAAAGATGGTTAGTCATGAACTTAACGCTGACATCACAGAATTTAAGGGTTCTAGACTAACCTCTGCATCAATGCGAGATTGCATTTCTGAACCTGGTCTCTCTTTGATATGAACTGGACCAATTTCATCACTCATTCCACAACTAGTCACCTGGTATATGATTGAAGAGGAGAAGAGGTAAGAATCCAAACAAAAAGATGAATAAGACCATAAATTTCAGTGATGCAAAACTAGCACTTCTGTTTTCCTTGTCATCTTTCACTGCTGACCAGGAAAACAACACGAGCTCCATTTATGCATACCATATACTGAGCCAGCTCTGTAGCTGTATTAAGATCGCTACTTGCTCCAGTTGTCACATGATCTCGACCGAATATGAGCTCTTCTGCTACTCTACCCCCCATACAAACATCAAGGCGTGCCAATAATTGCTTCTTACTAACTGAGGTCTCGTCGCTTGATGGGAGCTGTGTAACCATTCCCAAAGCAGACCCACGTGGGATGATTGTTGCTTTATGGATTGGATGAGCACCTTCAGTGTTCAAAGCTACAATTGCATGGCCACTTTCATGATATGCAGTAAGCTGCAAAGTTCAACAGGAATGGACGTTAGAAACCAACAGATGAATGTCTTGTTTGGGTGCAGTTAGGTCTTCATAATCCCTAGATGGTACAATTGGATGACCACTTTCATGAGATGCAGCAAGCTGCAAAGTTAAACATAAAAGAACTTAAGAAACCAACAGATGAATATCTTGTTGGGATGCATTCTAGCATGATTTGTTCCCCATACAAAATACTAGGCACCATACTCCTAGTCCCGCATGAGCAAGATGCTTGGTTCACCCCCGGGGGGGGGGGGGGGTTGTAGCAATCTGACGAGATATTGTTTCCAAAAGACCCTATATTAAAAAACCTCTATGTTTTTGTAAAGCAATACTAAGGTCTACTGAAGAAGATCCGTTCAGATAACCCATCACAGAAGGGACGACAATTTCCAGTTAAGTCAATTGGCACGAATAATACCAATATCCACTTCAGTATTTCAGCCTGCAGCTAGCATATCGTACATTGAGAATTTCTTGCCTTCGGTTTCCCAAAAGTTATGTACTAACCTTCTTTGACTCCTCCGATATGAACATTGTTTTCCGTTCTGTTCCCATTAATATTCTGTCTTTTGCAAATTCTAATTGAGCAGCAGTCAACTTTTCGGCACCTTCAACAGCAGCCTTGATGGCAGCTATATTCACCAAATTTGCAAGGTCTACAGAAAAGTCATCAAACATAATGTTAAAGAGCACATGAAAAATTCGATTGCAGCAATCTACAAAGCAAGTTGGAAAAGAAATATCACACCCATAGGTACCTGCCCCATTGAATCCAGGGGTGCCACGAGCTATTGCTTTTATGTCAACATCATCAGCCACTGGTTTGTCCTGTAAATACAGCTCTAAGATATCTTGGCGACCCCGTACATCTGGACTGGGCACAACAATCTACACAATAATGGTATGTCACCAGACTATTGGCTTACTTTTCGAAAGAAAATGCAAATTGTTCATTCTACCAAAATCACCAGCTAATATGACCCTTACTGAATTTTCCAACAAAATGGGGCTTCTTTCTTTTTGGCCTCGGGGGGGGGGGGTTAAAAAAGCAAGGCAAAACCAGCAAAATCTACAAAATGAGCTTTTCTGTTGACCAAAACGTTCTAGAAATACAAATCATACCAAGGCAATAACAGCAATATCTTTCACTAGAAAGTTAAAAACTGAAAAATGAAATGAAAGTTTATCTACAGCGTTTGCCGGGCAGATGAAAACAGGGAGGGGGGTGGCTGAAATCTGCAGAATTCAGATTGTACTATCTACATTTTTTGGGGAACATCACATCCTAACTACCCTGTCCATCATAACATAGCACAACAATTACACAAAATGCCATTTGCTCTTTTTGGGAACAGAAGTGCCTATCTTCGTGTCTCATCTGCAACAGGTAAAAACTATCAATACCTGGGATGAAGTCTCCAGTCTTCTTAATTATGGAAAATACTATCTAACTTGCTCATGATCAAAAGGTGACCGTCAGTTTTAGAGCTTTATCTAAGGAACATGAATCTGAAGTAGAACAGACAGAGTCTTGCAATGTATATCCTTAACATCTTATCACACCGTTCACCACCATTGTTGTAGTTCCTCACGGCACAGATATTATCAGATTACGTATGAATTAGGCCAGTTAACCCCCCTTAAGTGATGTAAACCTACAAAATATATCACTAACATTCAGTCATGGGCTCTAGGGACATCTAAGTATATGCAAGTCTAGCCTCCAGTCAGTCAAGACTACAGGAGAAGTTAAAAGATGGAATTTATTGGAACCTCTCTCATTCAAAATCCTGAACCACAGTATTTTTGCTTTTCTAGTTGGATCATTGAGGTTAGGATTCTCCCTCTAGGCAAGATATTGTCCTTCATGGATACATAGACTTTCCTTTTTAGACTAGCATTGTTCACACACCTTCACATTCCATGCCTTCAAACACTGCAAATTTAGAGACATCTCAATGCTCATGGAAGACGGCAACTCGTACAAACCTCAAGCAAACTTGCAGGCTTTAATACAAGAATTCTAGCGAATGTTTGCTCCATTTGATAAGAAATGTTACTAATTACGCACAAAAATGCTGCTCAACAGGGGGGGTTACAGGGAAGCGTCTTCCTCTTACTGTTCTCTTTATCCGAAGTTGCCAAGTATAAGCAAAAGCCAAAGCATAAGCAACACCGGAACATACATGTCTATCAAATCTGCCAGGTCTGGTCAAAGCTGGATCAAGAATATCAGGCAAGTTCGTTGCTGCCATCAATATTATGCCCTGTAACAGATATTGTGTCAACGTTTGTGCAACAGATTATATTACAGCAATCTTTTGATCATTCGCCTATACCTCATTCTGCTCAAAACCGTCCATTTCGACAAGAAGCTGATGCAAGGTCTTCTTCGTATGGCCTTCCCACTGCTTTCTTGTGGATCCAATGGCATCGATTTCATCAATAAAAATGATGCAAGGAGCCTGAAATATGTCAATACTGATAAGTATAATAATTTCAAAAATGCCCCCCCCCCCGGCGGGAAAAAAAGATGACATGACCATCGAATCAATTTCCTTGAAAAATCAGCTGACAGATGAATTTAAAATATAGCTAGGTTGTTTCAAAAGTCAAGGACTAGCCAACAATCACAGAAATAATATGACAAAGGAACTCCTGAAAATGAAAAACAATTCTATCCACTTATTATACACACAACATCAGGAAATTAAAGTTGAATTATGCTTGTTGCCGGCCCGCAAGAGGGGATGGGGGGACAATCACCTCACACGGCATACAAGAAAGATCCAGGTCATAAGATTAAGACAGTGATCCAACAGAAATAGGTTCAATGGTATTAATGAGGCAAAGGACAAACCTTTTTTTTTGCTGCTTGGAACAATGACCTCACACGGCGAGCACCAACACCAACGAACCTGATAAAAGAGAGCATACACAAACATCTAGGTCACATGACAGTGACTGGAAAGAAATACCAAGTCTACATCCATCATGCTATAGGTGAAGCTTGAAAGATAGGATTACAAACTTGCAAGCCAAGCAACTAAAGCAGATTATGGATATAACTAGCGCCGGATGAACTCGTTTTACAAACATTTACTTCCAAGGTATTAATATTACAAGTGGCAAACATGGGCCAACAATTGCGGAACAGTAGAAAAGAAATTTGAAATTAGACTAACAGCAACCAGGGACAGAAAAGAAAAAAAATGATAGAATGCATCAACTTTGTAATCCATGTAATCAAATGATAAGGTCATCATAAGAACTTCTATCAGTTTATCTGCCTAACGTCTTACTTTTTACAGGAAACAAAATATAGACAATCCTCAGAGTCTCATAGATAATGCTCAGAGTCTCCGGCCAGGATCACTTACATTTCCTCAAACTCAGAACCGGCTCTGTAGAAAAATGGAACTCCAGCTTCTCCAGCAATAGCCTTTAATGTTCCAAGTGCATTACAAGTTGTCAGATGAGATGAGATGTCAAAGCAAGTATATGCAATATGTGCCATTCGCTTCTATTGCATACACAAAGCAAATTGAGCATCTAGCTAATATAATACTGTCAATCCTTGGAAAAGCCTCAAAGTCTCCAAGGGATATATGCATGCGTGCTTCTATTTATTAGCAGCTTAGCAAGCATTCAAGCAATGAACTGAACAAGCTCAGCAGCCCTGACACATGCAATTTCCAGAAATATAATAACTAAAGAGTACCTTTGCGAGCAAAGTCTTCCCTGTACCAGGGGCTCCAGTCAAAAGAATACCCTGCCATCATAAATGGATTTAACTATTATTCGTAAATGCGTCACAAGATTTCAATGTAATGTTTCACTTCAGAATCATGTATCATCAAGCGATCTTTCAGAAAAACAAAAGGCAGATAAGCTGCAAAATTGTATTGTTGCAGGTATTGTGAATTATTTTAATTAAGAATTTACTGAATAAGCAGATTATCTTGTGGAAACATCAATTTGGCTGTCTTATGATTAAGCTATCATCAATCTTATGAATGGCCAGTCATGCCATGTGATTTTTATACAAGCCAGGATCCCCAGACAATAGTTAAAAGAAGAATGTGAAGATGCCAGATTGACAAGGGAGGGAAGATGTTATTATCAGATGGCAACCCTATCTAGAACTAAATGAATTCGTCTTCGTCAACAGCCAACTCTAGGATAATATTCACCAGCACCGGTTGAGGCCCGGTTCTTTTCGTTGGTAAATTGCGGCTATAGAATGGAAAGGAATGGAACAGAGTGGGAAGGAGTGGAATGAAGCAAGAAATGGTTTTTCATGTAGGTGTGGGAAGGAGTGAAATGGAGTGGAAAGGAGGGGGATAGAGTGGAATGCAGTGGGAAGGAATGGAATGGAGTGAGAGAGAGATAGAATTATTAATGTCAAGGTGTGGGAAGGAGTGAAAGAGACGAGAGGGAGTGAGAAAGAGTGGGAATGAATGGAAGGGAGTGGGAAGGAGTGATATTTATCTTTATGGAGTGGGAATGAGTGGAAAGGAGTGGGAATGAGTCGAGGCCGCAGACATACCCACGAAAAGAGCGGGGCTGAGGTGGATGGCAGTGTGTGGCCGTGGGAGGTACTTTGATAATTTAATCCCTGTTGCATGCAGCAATTCAGATGATGAACTCACCTATGTTACTCAAACTCTTTATTTTTACCATGGTGTACCAATGTCAAGACACTTTGACATGAGTATAGCATTTGCACACTTCAGATTGGACCAGAACTCCTCAAAATTTCATGAAAATAGTTGAGTCCGAGTGTCCAATGCTTATCCACATTGAACATTGTACCCGAGCTCAAGTAACACAAGAATTGAAAAAGATATCATAAGCAGTGAGTGAGAATGATTTGCTTGAATACTGGTGTAATTGTTGGTAGTTAGGGTTGAGAAGACATCTGCAAATACGAAAAGAGGATAGCGCAATTCATAATATTAGGCACATTTCATTTGGATACATCAAAGTGTCAAGTTCTAAGCAATATCACTCAACCCCGTTTTGCTTAAATTCTGTTCTACAGTAACAAAATCTGAGGAAAGATATATCCTAAACATACCTTTGGCAACTTCCCTCCAAGGCGAGTGAATTTTGTAGGATTTTTGAGGTATTCCACTACCTCCTCTAGCTCTTGTTTTGCATCATCACAGCCCTTAACATCCTTAAATGTTTTCACATTCTGCACGAAGCTAATTAGCTCAGGACTCAGCACAGATAAATAAACTCCCAAAATTATATACCACGTTTCACAATCACTAATTAAAGCAACCAATGAAACCTTCCAACCTGCAAAGAATAGTTACATTTTGAATATGTCCAAAGAGAAAACCCAATTGTTTAATAAATAAAACAAAATCAGTTTAACACACTCAAGGGTTAGGTTCCTCATCCACCTCAGAAGCCCATGGCCCAGCTGCAATATTCCTTAGAGGGTCATAGGGCAAGGTCCCAAACTGGAGGGAAGAAAGTTGCAAATAAAGAGTTAGATAAACCAACTCAGTATACGAGGGGAAAGCATGTCGACTGCAATTCTTTCATATTAAAACTCCAAACTGCCAGCATTTTGGACATGCTAAGACTAGGGCAAACGGTTGGGCGTGAATTGGGCCCGGCGCCATATTTTAGACAAAAACTATCTCAGTTTACAGAGGTATTTCAAAGAAAAAGATCATAAAAGCTTCAAGAGAGAATCTGACATATTAGGCTTAACGATTAATCATTTAATTTCCAGATAATTCATGATCCTCTGTAAGAGCCATACATTAGATGTTTAATCTTCGACAGGGTTATTTCAGGGCAAATACCACTATAAATAGGAAATAGGCTCTCATCGGGGACTATGTACATAACTACATAAAACACTGCTAAATCATCTCATACTAGCAACACAAGCACTTGTCTATGTAAGCCATACCATTGCTGATTTAACTGTCAGTAAATTATTGTTAATTTGAGATTTGATACCTTCTCTGGCAAAACTTCTTTACTCAACTCCTTTGTAGAGTATGACGAACTTGAACCAACACCAGAGGTTCCAATACCACCTAAGCTATTTATGTACTTTTGGAGGGCAGAAGCTCCCATTATCCTGAGAAATATTAATTTGAGAAAGAAAAGCTAGATAAGCGACTCGTTTCAGAGATAGCAAAAGGTGAACAGAGGAACATATTAATTTACACAAGCGAACAAACACTGTATCAATTAGTGACATCAGTGTGTTCAAAATAATAACCGAGACAAGTATAACAATCTCATGAAAGAACTTGTACCAAATTAATCCAACCGCAACTGTGAACAGAATAGTGGAGAAAAGCTCTTGCACGAGACGTGAAGATTTGTTGGACACCTTAGGATCAACCTGAGAAACATAGTGCATATGTTATGAACTCCAAATTCAATTTATGAATATGTTAAACAAATTACCAAACTAACAAATTAAAGTAGTGCATAAGAAAAGTGCTTAAACCGCAAACACAATAAAAGTAACAAAATCAGCCGTCCACAATTTAATCCAGAGTGAGTTCAATAATGACTAAATAAGCTTTGCAATTGTGAACAAAGTCAAATAGACCATCAACAAGAAAACTCCAGCTGCTTAATAATCTTTTAGGCCCGTAGAACTTGCAATTAGACATAGGCAATGCCATGCAAGATACACATGACATAAAACAATAGGACCACCACATTTACCTCTCCTACTGCTAGAGCCTAGCGGATCAAGAAGATCAAAATGTGCATAACATCACACCTCCCAAGCAGGGGGGGAGAAAAAAAAACTATAGTTGACAATACGTAGACCCTTTCCATAGGCAGCACAAATGCGCAAAATGTACTACTGGTCCAGGTAAATATCAGCCATGTGTACCTGGATTCAAAGTATGAAAGCTAAATGCTGACCCAGGGTGAAGTTTTAATATTGACCGCCGAGTTAAAACAGTCATGTTCATTTTATTTCATTCAATAAACCTCAAAATATTTTAGGGTTGATCACTGACTAAAAAATGTTTTTAAAGAAAGGGTTGAGATTCCATTTCATAACAGACAACCTCACCATCACTACATGCAGTGGTTGCTTCTCAGATATCCCAGGAGTCAAAGATAGCTCTTCAATGTTTCCTGAGGCACGTTGTTTCAACTCTTGCAACTACAAGAGAAGCATAATGATTGATCAAATAACAGCGCATAATGAAATGAATCAGTAGATTAACCAGAAGCGTCAGATTAGTATAATGAAAAATGTGGACCACAACATAGAACATATCTTGTTAGAGAACCAAAGAAAACAAAGAAGGATCATAGAGCAAAACATTGCACCAAATATAGTAGCTTATGGGCCAATCAAATTCTTTGAATTGCCAACCTTCATGTTTAGAACATCATGTTGGCAACCACATAGGTAAAATCCTGTTGCATAGCCCCAAATGGCAATGTTCTTGATTCTGTTTGAAACAATATGCCCTAAGGGAAGAATTAAAATACTTTTACTTGGATAAAAGGGGAAAAATATGGAAAAAAATTGTGATGCATAGTCAGGATCGCAGACGTTTGTTGTGAATCACATACTAATGAAGTTGCTATTTAGGCAATAGCTATTTTACTTCTTTTCACCAATTATCATCCGAAAGGGAAACTGAAAAGGCTCTATCTTCGGCCTTAAGCAAGGAAATGACCTGCTAACCTTTGACACTTGCAATAAAATACAGTTGGTTTCACATAGGCTGATGCGAAGATAAAACACCCGCTAGCAACTTTAACACAACAGTTGCAGTGCACGAATTAGTCAAAGTACTAGGAAACATCGAAAAATACCAAACCTACATATCAGGCAAGTTTCCACAAGATAACCACGTCAATTACCAAATATTCATCACATGCTCATAGCGAATGGGGAGAAACTTGAAGTAGCAAGACAACAACAGGGAAGGAGTTTCTTCAAACTAACTAATAATCACAAATGCAACAGATGATAGTTACCAATGTAGGAAGACCAGAAGGCTTCCCGGATTGCTCATCAGGAAGGTAGTCAGCAATGGCATTGGTCGCCACCAGAGCTCGAAGATACTCTACAACACCTCTACTGTCTACAGTGATATCACTTCTTTGAAATCGCTCAATGACAGATTCAGGGCTGCAAAGACAACCAACATCCACATTACATACTACCCCCAATGAGCTTAGAATAGAAAGAAAAATGAATATCAAAATAGTAAGAAGCAATGTGATCAGAACTATCTCACTATTAGTATCAACACAATCAACATAAAAATGAAATCTTGGCTTAAAATGCAAAGTTTTGCCAACTTTAACACAGTTGAGGTCAAATTAAGCGGTTAGAGGAGTACAACTGCCAATTTTCTCCAAGTCCTTTATAAGCAGTAGCATCCGCTATCCACAGAAGCTCCCCAAAATGTAGAAAAATGAAATCGTTGACATAGTTTTAAGCAATTTAATACAATCTTTTGACTCATTATTAACAAGCAGTTGTTTATACAGGAAAACAAGCAAACATAATCTCCTTTAAGAAGTAAAAAGGCAAAGAATGAAGAAATCATCAATGTTGCACCCCACAAGAGAGTCCAGACCTGTGCTTATTGAGCTCAGCAAGCAAAGCACTTTGCCTGGCAGCATCAGTGGGATTGGCATCAGCTTCAGCAATCAGTCTATCAAGCCTCTTCTCTTGGTGCCAAGGCCACCAGCTCATCCGCTCAGACAACCAAATTCTCTCAAATCCCCTTTTCAACATTGCCCATAACCCAACAAAAAACACCACCGTGGGCAACCTCCCTTCCACTTCCTCCTTCTCCTCAATCACTCCACTTTCCCTCTCCTCCACAATCGTAGACACCTCAGAATCAACATGGGCATCTGGGTTTTCGAGCTTTGACGCAGAATTGCCATTGTCAATGCCAGCTTCAATGCCAGAATTTGGTTTCAGGGATTGCTCATCAGAGTTAGAACTGGGTTGTTCATCGTTTTGCTGTTTTGGGGGTTGTAATGTGCAGCAACTAAAAGAAAACTTGTGGACACGGGATTGATGAGAGATAAATTTGGGAAAATTGAAATTGGAGAGAAGGCGAAGAGAAGGGATTGAAAATGGAGGCTTTAAAAGAAGGGTTGCTTGTAAAGTTGTCATCTTTCTTCTAGGGTTTTTCTTGAAAGATTGATTTCAGAGGATTCTAGCAACCAGAACTCCAAACCCACTTCAATTTCTCCTCTCTGAAAGAAATGGAAGAAGGGGGAGGGGAGAGAAAGAGGGATGGAAGTAGAAGAGTTACAAGCAGAAGAGAGAAAAACCTTATCTTTGGATTGGAGCGAATGAAATTGGCGCCGCTGTGATCTTTTTGGGGTTGAGTCTCAACAATGGATTTCTTCCTCTGTTTACAGTAAAATGGTAAGATTTGTTGTAGTGACTGTCAGGAAAATATCTCATTGACTAGTGGTCACTAGGACTGGGAGCAGCAAAATTCAATAAATAAATAAATAAATAAAGATGATAAAAATTTGTTTGATTTGATTTCATAGTTTTGTTCTCAAGTGACCAGCATCGAATTTTCTAGGAATATGGAAAATTTAGGTGATACTTCCAAACTTCAGATGTTTTTCGTTTAAAATGGTACTAAGCAGTTTAATGAAAAATGCTAAATGCAATAGAAAAGTCTATTTATTTTTTTTTGGGGGGGGGGGACTTGATTGAGGCACAAGGGAAATACTGTATTTTTTTTCTTTTTTAGAATCAAACAATGAAGGGTTATATCATTGAACTCTCAATAAAAGTGCATGCCTTCAATGGCTACTGTAGATTAAATGTGGGTTCTCATCTGCTGTAACGGCCCAAGCATTCCGACACCGAGGTATTGTCCGCTTTGGGGACTGAAAGGTGCCCCTGCACGGTTTTATCCTTCGGCTAACGGGCGTTTAAGCCTTTCACCAAAATGCGCCTCGATGTGTTGAGGTATCCCCACCCTTATAAAGGGTGGTGCGTTCTCCTCAACCACCGATGTGGGACAGCCGTAGCCTCCCTCCTCCCGTAAGAGGGCTCAGCATCCTCGCTAGAACACCGGTCTGGGAACCTGCTCTGATACCAACTGTAACGGCCCAGGCATCCCGACACCGAGGTATTGTCTGCTTTGGGGACTGAAAGGTGCCCCTGCACGGTTTTGTCCTTCGGCTAACGGGCGTTTAAGCCTTTCACCAAAAGGCGCACTGTACGCCTTTTGGTGAAAGGCTTAAACACCCTGCGCCTTTTGGTGAAAGGCTTAAACGCCCGTTAGCCGAAGGACAAAATCGTGCAGGGGCACCTTTCAGTCCCCAAAGCGGACAATATCTCGGTGTCGGGATGCCTGGGCCGTTACATATGCTTTTATTCTCTTCTGGAAAACGATAGATCAGAGAAGAGCAAACGCATGCAATACATAATTATTCTCTTTTTAATAAAAACTCATAAAATGAACTCAGAAGAAGAACTAGACTCTAAAATAGCATATATAAATGAACTCAAGACATTATTTAACAATTATTTCATCTCAATTTACTTATGATGTTCTTACAGTCTACCTTCAGAATCGGTTGTCTATAACCAAATTCATACGTCTTGATAGCAACCAAGCACCCTCCACCTCGGCCCCTTGACACCCCATCCCGCTTCACGCCAGCTAGATGAATATTTTGTAGATGGCCTCTCAATACGAACATCTCAACATATACAATACATCAGAAAGAGAAGGTACAAGCCGTTACAAGTCGTTTGATTATTTTTGGTTTTTCAATATGGCTATGGAAGTGAAGCCAATTGATTCTCTTATTAATGTTGTTTTTAAAAAAAATTAAAATATATTTATAAAAACCAAAGAGTTATTCAAACATTCAAGAATGGATTTCAGTAAACTTCTCTCTCCCCTCAGATTATATAGACTTATACCCTCGAAATCAAATTTTCTTATTCATAACTTTGAAATAAATAAATGATATATGAAATTAAAAAAACCCTGCGCTTTGATGTCATTTCTAACCCCACACACACACACATAAGTGAATACGAACACCGCAGTCGTAACACATGTCTCTTAAATATTTATTAAGACTTTATTTAAAAATTAAAATTAAAATAATATATTATTTAAAATCATCATAATGAAGAGTTTCTTTCCAATTATTTCTATGAATACAAAAGGGAAATAATTTATTGACATATTAATAGTATTATTTCTCATAATCCACATTATAAGATTAAGTATAAGATTTCTAAAGACATTTTAACTAAAATTTCAAAACTATTAGTACGTATCACGAGTTTAGAAGCTGGTTTGATTCAATTTCTGAAATCAAGGGACCCCTTAAGTTCTACTAACCGAGAGCTCAAAGTATTTACAAAGGATGGTACTGTTATGCACCTTAGAATTTCCACTTTCGTAGACCGCTCTTTGTCCTAATGTCTAGAATCCACGATGGGCTATTCTTATGTCATCTCCGCGTGCCATCAATCTTGTCTTGGGGATAATGACAGACTTTCATACAATTTTTTTTTTTCGGGGGGGGGGGGGGGGGGGGGGGGGGGGTCCGATAATTCCATTATTAACAACCTAGCCAATGCAGAAAATAAGAAATTTCAGTTCAAACTAGTTTTCATTCACCGTGTCCCTGAAAGTTGCTCACATTTATTAAGAAACAAGGTAACAACCGATAATGAACTCCTCAAAATTCTATACACCGATCAAACTTTTGCCTCCCTTCTTTTTGGAAGGAAACCATGAACAGTAATCAGGTCAAGTAACAATCCTTTTGCTTCACAAAGAACATTTACAACTCAAGTCTTACTCTTACGTATGGAAGCATAACTCTCTACTCCCTTTCAACTCACAGAATGTATATTGGAACATAGTTAAACAGTAAAATTTTCAACAGTGAAGACTAGTAATTGAGCTTCGTGACTTTGAAGCTCAGATTTGCCAACAAAATGCCTCCGTAAAACTGGGTCAGCCTCACAGGTAATCTATTCTGTCACTGACCGTATGGTGGCATGGCAGCTGGCCAAGCCATGCTACCTCCCTGGCTATGCATATTCATCATCCCAGGACCCCTTCCGGGTACTACGGAGCCCGGGGGCATACTGCCCGGTGGACCGGGAGGAACAACTCCAGGTGGCATGTATGGGTAGTTTTGCATAGGCATCTGCATGTGCATAGGCTGAGCTAGTGCACCAGTGGATACCCACCCTCCCGATGAAGGCGGCCCTGCATAGTAAACCCCATTGTAGGGAGGTGGAGCAGCAGCACTTTCAGGCATTGGCATGGCTAGCTGATGTCCAAGAATTGAGGGCTGGATGGCAGGGTTGGGGAGGGTGTAGTCTCTGCTTATATCATTGTTGACCTGGAGGTTAGTATCAAAATCAACAAATATTAAACACCCTCAGAAAAATTCACATAAAAACAACTACCAGGGAGTTGCCGGGGTTATTGTCAGGCAGTGCCAACATTCTCGACAGACGAGTCAGCAATAAACAGTGATAAAGAGTATATGCATAATCCAGATAATGTTAATGCAAGAATGTGAATCAAATTGGAAAATGCATTCAAGTACCTTGATGCTTAAATCAGTGTGGCGTGAATATGATAGGTGAAGCTTGCAATACCCTCCATCATATATGCAATGCCCTTCAAGTGCTTCCTTTGCAATGACAGCCGTCTGGATATCTGCAGGTGGAGGGCACAAAGAAAGTACATTGATTATAGAGTCTATTCAGCTCCACATTCAGCCAAGACGTCAGGTACAAATTTAGGAAGTGATGCGCATTTCAATTGCCGGTGCCAGATGCAACAGCATTGATAGAAGCCAGTCAATATGCAAACCCCCCCCCCCAGCCCCAACCCCCCCCCCCCAAAAAAAAAGAAAAAGAAAAGAAGTCTGTTATATACCTAACCTTTAAGATCAATAGTCTAAGACAAATCTGAGGCACAACATCAAACACTCCCATAGCACCAAGTTGCTTTAGATGCTATTCTACCTTTATCTACCATACAACTTGAAGTTGCAAGCAATCAACATCATAAAAATCCAGGATCCACCAAATACCACACTGAACAGGCTTAGGCTTACAGATGACCCTCCGACACCCCATCCATGAAAAAAGCCTTTACAAGAGGAGTTAAGGTCTTTTTCCTTCTGTTTTTTTTTTTTTTGGGGGGGGGGGGGGACAACAAAGAGATAGTGCTATGCAGATCAATGTAGACCACTGCAGCCTAACAAGTGTCCTCGTCCTTACCTGTTTATGGCAGGACTGCATATCAGTAGACCCTCCAAGTCCCGCTTCAGCAGGATACATCTTCATGCTAGTGGTGGTGTTGGTCTTTGGTGTGAGTTGCCGACCCACAGGGGACAACCGGGGGGGGGGGAAGGGGGAGTATATGGTCACCAAGAACATCACCAAAGGACACCACCAAAGGCAGCCTTTGGTCAAAAGAGGTCACTAAGAACCACAGAGATGAGACATAACCCATAAATTATATGGTCATGTCAGAGAGGGAGAAGAGAGATGCAGGGAATGTGAAACAGAGAAAGATAGGGAGAGATTCCGAACTCCTTACCATAACTATTAAGTGGCTGATCTATATCCCATGATGCAGTCCCCTGTACATCACATTCTTATTTAAGACTCTCCCAGAGTAACTTACTAACCACTAAGGAATGAGTTTTAAGTTTCAAGCACCTACGAGTTATACACGCATCTTCTTTCACTGAGGCCTCCTTTAATCGAAGCAGACATTCCTTTCCAAATACTTTTTTCCTTATAATTAAAAGGGAGAGAATTGAGGGGGGGGGTACACATACACCAATTCCACTCACCAGGGTACTGAACCAAAGCCTGAAGCCCCGCATTCTTGTCAAACGTGGCAATCTTCTGCACAGGTCCAAATGCAGAAAAGACCTAGATGGGAGGCAGCCAGTTAATAGAACATATATAGTAAAGCCCAAGAATGGGGGAAAAAAGGGACAAAAATTCCAGGAGTCATTAGCAATACCGTGTGCAAGACATCCAATGTCACAGCATACTGCATATTTTCAATAGATGCGAGAAGGACATTACTCTCTGGTTCCAATTTTTTCCCATCCAAGCCTACACCTAACTGCAATCATAATCACATCGATAAGCTCCTTCAACCACCTTTTGTGTGTGTTTGGGGGGGGGGGGGGAGTCTAACAAAGTAAATAAAATGCCAACAGAAAAAAATGCAGGTCCTGTCAAACAAACAAAACAACCACCACCACCACCACCTCCCAGTGCGGGTCCAGCTTACGCGGGGTTTGGTGAGATCCAGATGTAAGCAGCCTTACCTTCGCAGGTATCACTACCTACAATGCATAGTGCAACGAACATGACAACCCTGGGACATTCAGGGCAACATATATATATATATATATATATATATATATATATATATATATATATATATATATATATATGTGTGTGTACACATATATATATATATATATATATATATATATATATATATATATATATGTCTGTGTGTGTACACACACACACACACATATATATCTATGTATATGTATGTGTGTGTGTGTGTGTGTTGTGTGTGTGTGTGTGTGTGTGTGTGTGTTACATACATGTATGTATATGTATGTAGATATATATATATACATACATATACATACATGTATGTATATATATACACATACACACACACACACACACATGCACACACACACACACACGCACACATATACAAAGATATATATGTTGTGTGTGTGTGTGTGTGTACATCTATCTATGTATGTATATATATATATATATATAAAATATATCTATATATCGGTCTATGTATATCTATATATGTATGTATATCTATATATCTATGTATGTATATCTATATATGTATCTCTCTCTCTCTCTCTCTCTCTCTCTCTCTCTCTCTCTCTCTCTCTATATATATATATATATATATATATATATAAAATACAGGGTTTGCAATCACCATGTTTTGATTAGAAAGATATGTCGGGCAGGACATGGCAAGAAATGCATCAATTTCCTTGAATGAAAAATGTAATACAGGGTATCAATCACTAACTAAAGTAAGCAATATAGAGAATGATAAAACAGTCTAGCATTACCTGACCACTTGCATCTATGGCTGATGGAGCAACCAGAAGGTATGGGTTAGTATAGTCCCTGAAGCAAGAGAGCATAGATCAGCCAAATAACTTTATTAGAGTTGGAAAGCTGGTAATGTATATTTTTGTCAATAGCCCAGATAGTGAATATACTACTAGCCAGATTTACCTGCTGCGGTGGCTCTGAAATTTGACAGTCAGATCAGTATGTGCAGAATAAGTAATCTTAAGGGAGCATGGCCCCACATGTGCTGGAAGCAGGTACCTAATCAACGACATAACAATCAGTAATTGTCCAGAAGAAATCTTCCAATAGCTTTATTGACCACTATCTTTTCATATATTCCACTCATTTCATAGGATCTCCAACAACCAGATTGCTGATAATACTAGTTGCTCCAACCAAGGATGTTAGCCACACTAATAAGAAAAGGAAAGGAAATTTTATTTAGAGACTAAAAAAATTATTTGTGTGTGGCATGAAACCATCAGCTGCAGCATACCTTTTCATAAGCATAAAACCACAGATACAATATGCCATTGAAGAGGAAGGGGGAGATCGTCGCACAAAAACCAGTAATTCACAGAATCAACGCAGAATAATGCAAGAGGGATTTTCACAAAGACTTCAATGGATTCCAGCGTTCATAGAGCTGAAATCCATGGCGTATGACCAATTAAACATGGGAATATCCCTCAATCCACACAATGAATCCAATCACCTTGGAATGCTTCTCCCATCCAGAGGGTTTTTTGCGGAAGAGGCAGTCTCCGTGTCTGAAAACTGGATCAAAGCCTGCCGGATGAGAAAGGAACGATTGTAAATAATCGTTTTAAGAAAATCAAAAATTATCACCCTGCCCTATGTGGGGACCCTACAACACCCCACCCCCCGAAAGCACCAACCCAAAAAAAAAAAAAAAAGAAACAGAAAGGTCTATCCCACTATGATTGCCTAGGTCGACTTTTTCGAATATAAAGAATAATTTTTGTACCTAAAAATACCAACATCAATGATGCACTGTCCAATTCAAATATACCCATTTAATACTGCCTAGTTTTAAGCAAATCTTCTACCAAAAACAAATAAGGAAAGTCAATCAGTCATAGTGGACAAGAGAAAAAGAGAGAAACAATCTTCATAGGATGCAGGGAGTTCACAAACAGCAAGAAAAAAGAGGAAGGGGAGGATGGGGAAAACGAGGAGAATCAGAAGGGAAAAAGAAGAGAATATGCCTGAAATCCAGCCGTCTTCTCAAAAGTTGCAATTTTATGCACGAAACCAAATGCTGAGAATACCTGCATCACAGTGATACACTTCAGAAGGAAAACCATGCAAGTTGCAGCTAGCGAACGGCAAGCATTAGACAGCAGTACAAGAAAATGACAAAGATCCATAGTTTCCACATTAGTCTATCACTACTGGAGAAATAAAAGTAAGAAACCGCAGCACAGGTCAGCGAAAACTTAAATTGCAATACCTTGGTCAAAGATCAAAGCAGTCAGCTGGTAACTAACAACAGATTATAGTCTATGAAACACTTTAACAGATGGCACAAACACAATCACACACACATGCGCGCGCGTGTGCGCAGGGAGAGGATGAAGAAGGGAGAAGAAAGGAAAAAAGAGGTAGAGTCAGGGAAGGAGAAAGAAGACAAACACACTTGTACTCTTTCTCCCGATGCAGTAAGCTGCCATCAAAGACATATCCTTGACAAAGGCCTGCTGATCCATTTACACCCATGTTAAATAAACGCCTTATGAAGCATGACCAACTATATTATATTCCAGTCCGGGAAGCTAACCCAAGTATCCTCATTGAAACCAGTTGACCATGTACCACATGCCCGAGAACATTAAGTGCCTTACCAAGTGTAAAACCTCAATGGTGACTTGACGAGCTTCATTCCCCTCAATTGTCACCAATAGCACATTGCCAGCTGTATCAGCAGTAGTCTTATTGTTCACAATTTCTTGTCTGTTGGAATACTGTAAGTAAACAGTCTTTCCCCGTATTTGAGCAGGTTCTGAGGATGATGCATTGTAGGATATCATCGCAATGGCTTGATTCACGTCCGCCTAGACAGAAAAAAAATATTAAAAAATTGCACATCAAGCTTAGCATTGATGGATAAAACAAAATTCAACAATTAAAATGGGATAACAGTTATACAGATACTATCAATCAAGAGTAGACGATAAGAATCTTTGCAGTCTGAAATAACAAGTCCTTAGCTCTAGATTGTAGAGAAATCTGACTGCACAAATGAACAGAGCATTAGAGCTGCTTCTTGAATTGTTCAAGTAGGCATACCAGTGCCTTGTGAGCACAGCTTATGAGTGCAGCAGCAAGAGTAAGCAACAGGAATCAATTAGCACATTTCATTTGCCTCGCATCTTCAACTGTTAACATGTTAAATCTCAAGTGCCCTTTTTCCGCTACATGCAACTTTATCGGTACCTAAGCATTAATACTATGTTCGCAAAAAACTGCATATTTCACAGAAGGCTAAGGCCTCTTCTTGGGTTGCCTGTACCAAACTTCTGTGAGCAAGAATAAAATTAAATAAAAAAGGAACACTCAGAAGGATACAGTGCCCACTTTTTTCCTTAGCCATTCTTTTAATTCTGTCCCCCCCCCCCCCCCCCCCCCGGGCGGGTGTAAAGTGAGAAGAGAATGGCGATGAAGTTAGGAGTAGTAGCAGAACAAGAAAAGCAAATATTGGCATTCTCACTTACAAATTCAATGAAAGCTTGATTCTTATTGGCTCCGACATTGCACTTTGTGTTGACTACTTTACCAAAAGGCTTCCCAACTTCAATTAGCTCTTCTTCCGTGCATTCCCATGGCAAGTTCCTCAAGTGGAGAACCTTGGATGGAGGTTGGGCGTAACGGAACTGTGGCTGAGTAGACACAGATGCCATTATGTAATTAGCACAACCCCACAAACAAAGTAAGATGGGGGCGCCCTTGAGACTCCTGAAACATAAAAGACAGCAGTTTTGATTTTTCAAGTCACATTCAAAACCATTCATCCACCCAAATAAAATTCATAAGGTTAACTAAGCATTGGAAACTCCCCATGCCCCCAGCACACACGCACTGGATTACCATTATGTACTGAACTCAATTTGCAATTCACAATGTTCTCCCTCACATAAGTCACCAATACAAAGAAATGAAGAATAGACAGAAGAAGAACAAGGAGAAGGTCAACATTCATTGCAGACAATTTCGAAAATGTACACTTCACACCAAAATTCTCAAGTAATCAAAATTTGGGTAGCCATGCACGACATTTCTAAGAAACATAGCAAAATTATTGGAATTATTCCCCATCAACCAGCCCAAAATTTCCTACACTTAAACATGTTTTTGTGAAACATTTCTTCTCCTTGACTCAAAGATGGGGCCAAAAAATCAAAAAAAGCCCCAGATTTGCAAATTGCAATAATACAGGCTATACAGTTTTCCTTACGAAGATCTACCCAATAAAACTTCAACTCCTACATTCGACTTGAACAAGCAATTGAAGGATAAAATAGATACTTGTCACTAAAAAGCACATCTTTTTCCCATGGTGATGAACGCAAATTAACAACCAATATGAATCCAGACTTCAGATGCAACTGAATTAAATCCCCGAGATTAGTAGCTAAGATCAACCAAGACGAAAACGACAATCACGCATTAGGGTTAACCATAAAAACAAAGAGATTAATTACCTGATATGTGTGGACTAATCAACCTGTCAACTGAAATTTGTGAGTCTAGGGCTCCAAATACGATGAAAATTGAAGGTTTATCGAAACAGGTAGCTCGATATTGGGGGCAGGGTTGACAAGGGATCAATCAAACACCGCGCCAAGCCGCTTGCATAGAAACTAGGAAGCCTTACAAATGGGATCTACGATTTAGGCGTAACTTAGCACTGGGTCGTGGCTTTTAAGATGTAGATATAGATAACGTTTGACAAATGATTGTTAGTTATTTAAATTAGCTATTTGTGTAAAAATTATTTAGTGATATTATATATTTATAAGAAAGAAAAGATATTTGGTAAAATTTTATTTATATATTTATATTTAAATTATTTTTTTATAGAACATATTTTATATTTACTTGTTATTATTTTTAAAATAATTAAACTGGTATCATATTTATAAATTAACTTCATTTGTGATTACAAAAAAAAATTAGTATTGATAAGACTTTACTTTTTTCCTAAATTCTGCATTAACTTGTCATCATCATTTGTCTTATTTCTTTTCAATTTGTACTTATATAAATGATGTCGATGTTTTATAATGTTATCTTGTTACTTTTTAGATTTTTTTGGTTTATAAATTGAAATCGAAATTTATATGAATTTCTAATGACTTTATTTTCATTAGATCCAATTCAACAAAACATAGTATCAAATATTACTATTTTGCATCGATTCCAAGCTCATTGTCTAGGTAGTCAGAAGGGGACAGAATAATCTAAAGTATAAATATCAAACGTTGATAAATGTGCATGGCGAGAGAACCAAATAAGTTTGATATAATATACTAGCAAAATTAAAAAATCTACACCAAAAAATATACTACTTGGCTAAAAAATATATATATACAAACAATGAAAGAGTCAATACAAACTCAATGGTTTGTTTTTGTCTCAAAAAAATAAAAATGAACTACTTTGGTTAATCTTCAAGATCTAACTGTGTTCAAATGCTATTTTTGTGTGTGTGTGTGTGTGTGTGTGTGTGTGTGTGTGTTTGTGTGGCGTGTGTGTATATATATGTATGTGTGTGCGTGCGCATGTGTGTATATATATAGATAAATACATGCATATACACACGTGTGTGCATATATATGTTCCAATTTTAAGGGTCACATGACAATTTTTAATCGACACATGTTTATACAGTTTTTGATAATACATTCTAGAAATAGATGGAGGAAATTGCAATTAAATGCAAGTCAGATAATAAATATAGTATTATGTATGTATCAAATGCCAGTTGCCATGGATAAAAGTCCCAATCGGATAAGTGATGGGAGTGTCATGAGCTTAGAAGCGGTGGCGCTGCACACCCGGCTATCAGACCAGTCTTTTGGGGAGAGAGTAATGACCCCCTGACAAGTGGTATTAGAGTCAATCCAGACCCAATTTCGATATCTCGCCAAGCGCTTCAACATAATGGGTTAGGCAGAGAGCCCCATCTATGACGCGGGCGTCACATGATTGGGTAAAGGGAATGTCATGGATAAGAGTTCCACATCGAATAATTAATGGGAGACTCCTCGGCTTATAAGTAGTGACCCTGCACAACTCTTCAGACTTGCCTTTTGGAAAAAGAGTAATGATCCCGTGACACACTGCAATGATTAATAAGCATCGACATATCTGCCACAACATGATTGAATCAAATATGGATAAAATTAAAGGATAGAACTTAGCTCCATCAAATTTTTAATCATTAAGCAAGTTGGTGAGATCTTGGCCCCCCAATTACATGAGTCATTATCTCACATCTCCTACCTAATAATTGGCTAGTCTATTTAAATTCTTATTTTACCTAATTATCAGTATCGGTTCTAGCATCATTGTTGCTCAAATAGAAAGGAAATTTACTAGATTGGTAAATGCTCATACGTACGCCTACATATGATAAAACCT
The DNA here is from genome assembly GCA_029747015.1 of Carnegiea gigantea. Taxonomy (NCBI): domain Eukaryota; kingdom Viridiplantae; phylum Streptophyta; class Magnoliopsida; order Caryophyllales; family Cactaceae; genus Carnegiea; species Carnegiea gigantea. The sequence goes on from JAKOGI010000147.1 coordinate 782,987, forward strand.
CATTTCAAATCTTCAAATAGGTATGCGCATTTGGATTACTGTCTACATATTCACCTTAGATTGCAGCGGGCACTGCTGTTTTCTTAATCTAAATTTGTCGACATGCTTTTCTGATTGTATACCTTTAGGAATTTCTAGCACTTTGAACTTAATAATTGTATCACAGGCTTAGTACACAATCCTCATGCACTCATTTCACACGTCACGTATCGCGGGTGTATGGTTTACCACATCTTCTTTCAGGCATAAACAAAAGAGCTCTCATGCATTTATATCTGGATCCAACAAACAACTCCCTTTTTCTTGCCCCTTTTGAAAGATAGAGACTTCATTTATCAGATTAACTCGACGTTTGAATCAAATATGCAACTTCATATCAGAGCCATTTGCATCCTTCTAAAGAACATTAGTTGTACCAAATTCCAAAATGTGATAAGATTGTGGTTGTGAATGCAAGCTAATTAAGGTATACAAGGTTGAAATTTTGACCCATTGGAAATTCCATTGCCAAAACTGTAAATGTAGCTACCAAACATTAAAACTCAGATCATAACCAGACAAGATGGCACATTTATTTCATGTTCTTTTTGCTTGCACTTAACTGAGTCGTCAACTAAAAGTCCAAATACACAACCACCATTATCGACCATACAACTATAGTATTCCGCCATTCTCATCTTATATTTGTATGTGTGTGTGTTTGAAATCCTGATAATTCATTGCACTTATATCTGCTTTTATTTTTCTCTTTCCTCTTTCATTTCTGAACTGATTTTCCTATTGTGCTTTATTTAACTAAACATGGGGAAAAAAGAAGGCAAAACATTAAAGCCCACCTTTTTGAGCTTCAAGAAAAGAAAGGAGGGCAAAGCGTCATCCAAATCAAGGTTTGATCAAGGTAAAAACTAGCATTACACTGCATTTTCTGTATATATTAGAATAAAACAATTTCTCTTCCTTTTTTTTTTTTAAATCCCTTTCCCTGTCTTATGGGTTGTTCATTATTTAATCCCTTTTGTTAGTTTGTTTATTATGGCACAAAATTTAATTTATCATACCATTTTAATAGACTTCAATGATATGACTGAAGCAGAAGAAGATCTCATCTATAGAATGTATAGGTTGGTTGGAGAAAGGTAATATTTATACCCCCCCAAAAAAAAAATTCCTTCTGCCCAAAGAATTAGCTCTAGCAATATCATTCCAATAAAAAGGCATTTGGTATGTGTGTAGTTACCATGTGAATAAGAATAATATTCATAAGTAATTACCTGATATGATCCATATAAGCTGGACTGAACCAGTGTCTTTCTGTGGGTAGTGATCAATGCTCATATAAGTAATTAAGATCGTCTACATCTGAATTTTTTCAAATTCCACGAAAATGAGACCCATATTGAGAGTTGTTGTGTTATTGTTGTATATGAGGTGGACTGATATAACATGCAATTAAAGAGATTGATTTAGCATGCTCTTGGAAAGAACGCTAAGGTCACATAGGAAAACAAAACGAATTTTCAAATGCATCGATCTTTTATGGGCAACTAATTATTAAGAAGAGTAGAAAATAAAAACTGGGTCTCTTACACACTGTCTTTTAAATTTATCACATGAAAAGATAATTCAATATTAAATATCATCTTGAACTTTAATAAAACACAACGGCAATTAATGAGTGAAGTCTTACCCACTCTCTTTTCTTTTTTCTTTTCTTTATTTGGATGAATGCTCACAAAAAGATTCATGAGTTACAAGAAATTATCCAATACAAATTACAAACAACAAAATCAACATGTGCGCATCCGCACACAGATATATACACACATACATCCATTATCTGTTGGCATTTGATCTTGATCTTAACCACAAAAGCCAGCTAAGACTGTTGTATTTTCATTTTTGGGTGCAAAAGTCCAAAATGGTATGTCCTAATTAAGATTTATTAGCATCTAACAGTGATTTGATCCCTTGGCTAAAAGAGGGAGCTAGGGATTAAGGGGTAGGTTAGCTATTTCACTTTTGTGGAGTATATATATGTCATGTTGCCAACGTTATTGAAGTGGGCAGCTACCTCAACCCATGCAGTCATGCTCGCCGGTCCACTCTATCCAAATTTGACTGCTCGTTCCCCTTCAAGAGCTTATCTCTTTTGCATCAACCACAATTGGTCTTATTTTCATAGAATATATAATCCATCTGTTACAAGCTCTAGATAATGCTTTAGGAGTGGCAGTCCATACCATACATGGTAATCATATTCATAGAAAAATTAGATGATAAGGTTGATTCATGCCATGCTCAGCAATAACGTTTTGAGTAACATTCACCGTTTTGAGTAGCATTTATCATTTTGACGAAGTTGATACACTAATCGGTTAATTTTTAATATTCGGTAACCTAACATTTGAGCCAACATTTCAACTAGTGTTTAGCATTTCAACCAACATTTATGAAAAACTAGTAATATTACATTTTGGTATTCAAATGTAGTGTTTTATATTTCTTGGCCAAGGAGTCAGGTTTAGTATTGTTGTCAATTCCTTTTATAATATCTTACGAAAAAGTTAAAACATGCAGTTCTAGTTCATACATTTCTCATGGGAAAATTTCCATCCATATATATATTGTCTAAAATCCCTAACAACTTCGTGGGTGTCAACTAGTAAAGTTGGTAAAGTCTTTAGAAGTTCTTGCTAAAGAGTCAAGTTCAAATCCCGCCTACATCGACTTTTGTGTTTAACATTCCACCAATCAAAACCCCTAACAAACTAAATTCTATATGTTTCTTAACGCGATACAAATTCAAATTTTGGTAGGTCCGTGTGAAATATTAGCTAAAAGTTCATCTTCTCATCAAAATTTTTCCAAACAACGGGCAGGTGGGATTTGATTGCTGGAAGAATTCCCGGAAGAACAGCTGAAGAAATTGAGCAATATTGGACGATGAGAGAGCGCCAGGGACTTAACCACCATCTTGTTGGCCAAGCCATCACGTCTTCTCATGTACAGAGAACTGTCAATTAAAACTTTGGTAAAGTCTAGTATGCTTGGGGTAAATTTTATCACTCTGGGCAAGATTTGTTGTTAAGTTTGTCAAATTTGATTCAAAATGGTCCTATGTTTAATTTCTTGAGTTTACTTCAGTTGCGTCGCCTACATCATCAAGTGAAAGTACGTACAGTTATTGTAGTTTCGGAAGTAATGAAATTATTAGTTATCTTATCATATTGGAGTATTGCATACGTCTTTTTGAACAAGAGCACCAGCTCTCTTGAGCATGTGTTGCAAAAGTTGTAACATCTACAATAATTTTCCTAATAGAGCCTTAGTTTTGCAATGATTTTGTATGAAAAGATGGTTCTTGATGGAGGTTGATTTAAGTGATTCGAGACTTGTCCTAACTCTTACATCCTCATCAGGTTTCACGTTCGAATCTTGTTAATGAAGAAAATCTGTGTTGGAAATTTTATCCCTTATGAGCTAATGATAGCTTATCTTTGGGTGACAGAGTATCAAAGACAACCCCCCCCCCCCCAAAAAAAAAAAGCATCTAAAGTTAGTCTTCCATCCAAAAAAGGTCAAAGCCAAAAGATTCATATCAAGTGAGATGGCAATCGATTCCTATTGCTCACATCGTCCTAGTTATCAAGGGTGTTTTTTGGGGGGGGGGGGTGTTGGAGATCAAAAGAATATTACAAGAAAGACAAGTACAACCACTGATTCATTTATTGTATAGGGCATCATCATTCATCAACTTCAGAAGAAGCCAAAAATGGAAGGATGGTGAATAATATCATGTGATGTGCGATTGGGAGTATAATCAATATCCAATCCTGACCTACACCATTAAAGAATAACACACCTATTTTCCATGTGATGAACACCATCATACACTTTGAGTATCATTATCCAAACAGTAGTTAAAGTGTAACTGAAGATATATATATGTGTTATGTACTGATAGGTAACAGCAACTGATACCTGTGTTGGTTGATTACAAATGAGGACGCAGGTAATCCACTCGCGCTGGATGCTTGAGCTTCAAAAGAGCCTTCATTTCATACTTCCTCACCATTTCTCTTGAAATATTCAGATTACCGCTGATTTCGCCCAGTGTTCTCTCTCCTTTACCATCAAGTCCATATCTTTGCCTGATCACTAAGCTCTCCTTTGGTTTCAAAGAGTCAAGCTGGTAAAAGGGCATTAAAATCAGTCTCAGAATTCAATTGTTCGATGAATTTTAAGTGGGTCAAACTACCTACAAGTTTGATTGTAGATTCGAGGGATTCTGAACTGCAAAGGTAACCAATGTCTAACATGCGATTCATCACTTGGAGACTATTGAATTAGGATTTTACTTTATCCATCGAATACAAGTTGAAACATTGCCCAAAAGTGACCTTTCAGAAAAACTGGACCCGACTAATATGATCCCAGTAATCCAAAATCCAGAGGTGAAAGCTACATAGGCAAAATTTAGAAAGGATAATGCCACTGACACAACTATAAACTCATGACAATAGTCTTCTTTTGTGAGATTTCAAACGGGACATTCATTAGTGACGGATACCCTATTTTTTGTGAGTGAAATGAAGCATAAACGTCGAGTTACCTCACAAACTTGGATCATTTTTCACAAGGTAACTTGACAATGGTTTTCTTTAATGTCTCAATCCCACTTGGATCATTTTGCACAAGGTCTCTGACACGAAGCAGGTAGAGAATACAAGAGGTCCTTACCACATCATCAAGTGCAAGTCTCAGTAGCGCAGGCCGCCTCCAGTTATCGCCCCAAATGCCATCAATATCACTAATCTCGCCAATGAACTCCCGTTGTGTAACAGGATTCCTGGAATGTAGGGAAAGAACAGGATTTGAGGTTCTCATGACGTCTTGGTATCTTCCCGGTGAAATTCCTACTCTTTCTGTTATTTCTTTGTCTGTAGGCATCCTCTTGAGCTCAAACATTAATTGTAGTTTGGCCTTTTGGATTTCCATCCTTACCTACATCAGTATAATCATCACAAAATTTTGAAACTAGTTTTGTGAAAGTTGTCCACTGTGCAGATCACTGTAAACTCTTTTTTCTTGTTCATGTGTATTGATTTCAGAATGAAAGCAGACAGAAAGTATCAGTTCTCAGGTAGTAAACGTACCGATTCCAGACCAAAAGAGACATGAAGAAAGCTTGAGACAGTCATTGACCGAATGATAGCATGCTTTATCCAGAACAAAGCATAAGTGGATAGCCGAAAGCTCCGTGTTGGCTCAAAGCGATCAATAGCTGTCATTAGACCTTGAACCCCTGCTTGACAGAGGTCTTGAAACCAAGGTCCATTTGTGAAGTCTTGAAAATATTTGTTCATTCCAAACAATACTAGTCTCAGGTTATGCTGCAAAAGGGGAAAAAAGAACCTAATTACTTTGACGTAAAGGACACCATCAAACAAACTCCATTGCTACCAATTAAACGCCTCAAATTTTTTATTAAAAAATAGCAAGCATTATAAAGATCTTCAAATGTGGCGCTTACAAAAGAGCTCTATAGAATAAGGTGCAGTTCGTGTCACATGTATTCTTTCCCTAGCATGCTGAAAAGAAGATCTGGTGGAAAACGTGTTGTTGTTACAGCATTATTTTGGGATCACAAATCTTTTGTCATAATGCTACCTTAATCAACTTGTTTCTTGCAGCATGACCAATCCGCATGTGCCTTCTGGCTTGACCAGCAGTCATGTTCGTTGCCGTCCCTAATTCGGCATCTCTTGGATCTCTCCCCAATTCCAACTGCAAGTTCTGCCTTACTTGAAGGAGGGTCTGCACTTGAGAGAAAAAAAACTGTCAAAGGAGAACACAACGGTTACCAATTCTTTACGCAACAAATAAATCGAAAAAGTCTGAAACCAAAAGTTCCTCTTATACACCACCAACATCAATGCTGGGGTGCTATCTAAGGGAACTTGGAGAAGACTCGGTTGTACCCAGTCTTATCCCTAACAAGTAGAAAGCCTACTTCCTAAAGATCCAGATAAAACCTTTTTTTGAGAGGGAGTTTAAAGACATGACAATAAGATATTGCCTTCATTGGTTCCATCAACTTAAACAGCCAAGCATGCTCAGAAGGCGAAAGAACAGGTGGCATCTTCGTCTTCTTCCAGTCCACGCTGACCCCCTCAGGTGAAGCATAGTACTCCCTCACAAGCTCCTCTATTTTCTCATCTTCACGGTTAACAGCTGTCTTCTTTCGTGTCAAAGAAGGCACTTCTTCTTCCTCACTCTTATTCAACTGAATTCTCTCGTTAAGGCTCAATCGTCGGACTTTCCTTGCCCTGTTTCTCACCACCTTACCCGTACTACTACTTTCCTCTTTCTTCTCATCAACTTCAGCATTCTTCCTCCACCGTCCATGGCTTTTTGGTACTAAACTATCAAAGTCCTCCAAGTCAAGATCATCTGTAGCAGGACTCAGCCTATAAATATTTTCAAGCTTAGCTGCAGCTTCATTGACATCTAGTTCAACAGCATATGGACAGATCTCGGCAGTGTTAGTAGCGCAAACTTCTTTCGGACGCTTGGTAACTGATCTGGGTTTCTTCTGGTTATCCTTTCTTGCCTTTAGACCTAATTGGACAGGCTCACCAGCTGCAACTAAGGTGGTAGTTTTCTTTTTATCAGCTTTGAACCCGAGAATTGAGAGCTTCTTGAGAGTCGATTGATTAGCTGACAATCTCCTGCCTAATCCCAAGCATGTCTGAGAAGCCGAGCTGGGAACAGTCGCAACTCCCATACCACCTACAGTTGCAACAGAAGCTTTAACGCTGCACAAGTGCTGCCTACATGAGCAAACACGACCATGAGCAATGGTGAAGTTTAGTACACAGATTTTGAACATATTTTCGGCTAGGTCATGGTACGACTGGCACCAAGATGGGATAAACTAAGTTAACATGATGATCCAGAAGCACACTACCACCACAACCCAGAGTGGACACTCCCTTGGCAGCATCTAACAAGATTCGGTTCTAAGCAATCTTACCTAAAGATACCACTTCCAAGAGCCCCACAGATGAATGATCCAAAACAGAAAGCCAACAATTCCAGAGGCCTCCACGTCAAACTAAAACAGGAAATTTCTTCCAATGGGCAAACATACAATTTGCCTATGATATGAGCTTAACTGGGAATCTTTCTAACAAATGTCCTGTTTTTCTACCACCTAGGTTTCCACTAGACATAAAATTTTTTACGACAAACAAGACATACTATTGGAACAAGAAACAAAAAGCATGATGAGAAAAATCTAGGATATGAGTAGCAACTCCAAAACAACAAAAAGATCTTCACAATTTTTTATCTCAGGCAGAGTGCCCTAGGCAATTGGTTCTAAACAACCAACCCAAGAGCAAGAAGCATTGCGACATCAGTCCACAGTAGCTGTAGAAAACTAACATAGAAATTTGAAGTATAAGTTGAAATTCTAAAGGCAATACCAATATGTTTGATTGATAAATATGCATATGGAGATAGACATCCACTTCTGATTCAAAATCTATAATACATGCACTATCTTACTAGATGAGATCAGCTCTCATTATGGAAAACCCATTTCATATTAACACGAATTACATCTTCTCTCCCTCTTCCCCCCAAAATCCCAGTGATTAACAAACCTACATTCTACAAGCAGTCTTTTAACAAAAATGTCACAATCAAGAAGAACAAGCTAAACAAGAACAATGACGCATCCAAACAACATCAAGATTTCAACATACAAAAGAAGCCCAATGATTGTCAAGAAAAACCAGCAGAACATACGGCTAGCACTCCTGAGTCATTATTCTATTTGCAAAATTCTCCTGTGATCCTCATCATTCGTAATACACACTGAAAGCCCAGTCATGTATAGATCTGGCAAAATTGACTCGAGACCCAACACCCGAACCAAATGACCCGGACCCATACTCGACCCAACATATGAAATAGGCTCACTAGAAGGTGGATGTGAAACCCGAATCATACCCAACCCGCAATGTCTAACAAAGTTTCTTATTTTTGCACGACACGCTCATTGGACTAAAAATCGGTTGATCCGAAGTCGACCTGAATGAAATTTTACCCAATCCAAACCAAAACGACCCGAAATATCATTCGACCCGAAACATAACCCGACCCATACGCGAACCGAATGACCTGTTTGCCAGGTCTAGCTATAAAAGAAAATCAGGGAAACCCCTCCCCAAAAAAAGTAGGCAATCTAAAACTCCCCAACAAATCTCAACAATCTGGTGCTACTAAATACTCCAGCTAACTAAAATCTCAACATTTGAAAAGTAACAACACAATCAGAAGCAGAAATAGAAACAAGAACGAGATAAGAAACGTACCCGAGATCAAAAATCTACGCGAAAAGCTTCGAAATTAGAGACCTTCAACAATTTTTCAGAGCTGAATCCAAAAGTTAAGAGTTTACCCAGGTGCCGAAATCTAATTTTGCAGTGAGGCAGTTATTATTTTCTAGTATGAATGTAGGACCGAATTTCTGGACAAGAACCTTCTGACGTTAAAATGTGAAATTATGGTAACCACAGGCTCAGTGGAGAGAGAGGGAAAATTTTCTGGACCGTTGGCGACGTGGCAACATCTGTAGTAGGATACCACGTGGCAGTTTTCTAGTGGACTATAAGACATCTGCTTTTTGTGGATGTGGCTTTTACAAGTTAGCTTGATGAAGACTATTGTTGGCTTTGTTGCTGCCCCTCATTTTTCAGTGGCTTTGGCGACCTTACGTTGCCTAATTGCAGCCATTTGAAATTTTAAGAGCCTTCTGTTTTCTGGGCTGTATCGGAAAATACAGCAGCAATATACTCCTAGAATCATAAATATAATAATAAATATAGTAAGAAATTCAATTATAGTGGTTTAATACTTTTTCATTTTAAACAAGACTTCAAATTCAAGACCCGTGAATAAAGTAAAGATCAAAGATAAAAACAAACCACGCAGATCATGTTCTTTTCGAAGACTTTGTCTATTTCTGTACATTCATATGAGTAGATACATAAACGATCTACGAAATGTGTGATGAAAAAAATTTGAAAATTTGCAGGAAGAAGAAATTTTGGGCAGCCCCTAAGATGTGGAGAGCTGATTTGAAACTAGTGGAGTTTTTTAATGTTAAAAATTTTAAAAAAAACTCTTGCACTTGAACTTACTGTTTTATCAGCTTCTAAATTTTACGAAGCTCTAAGAACCCCCCAACAAAAAAGAAACCAAATTTGTCCGATTCGAAAAAAATCAGGTACGATCATGAATCTTTGGTCCGAATTTTAAATTCAGATGCAACATTTTTCATACTTCTTCTAATTTTGACCCGAACTTTAGCCTTGTACGAATAATTCGACCGGAAAAAACCCGAATATTGGGCAGCAATTTATTGTGCAAATTTTAACGTTGTTTGATTGCATGACGCAAGTTGGATCCGAGCCTGAATTTTTGCTAGCGCTGCTTACATCCCTTCGAACACTCAAAAAGTACGATAATATTCCTAAATGGAGGAAAGATACTACTTCATTCAGATCTCTTCACCTAGAGAGTGGATTAGAATCTTGCAAGATCTCCCAATAGATATGGTTGAGAATGTTTGGGGCAAATTTGTTGCCAACAGTAATTTTTTTAATCGAAAATAATGAATTTGTTAACAGCTTAAAATCTCAGTTATTGGACAGATGAAGTGTAAGATTGTAGTCTCGCTCCTTCATAGCACTGGCCGCCATGACTGATCGTCAAGCTCAAATTCTCTGTCTAGAATCTCCCAGTGAGCTACCCGAAGAACTCATAATCGATGAAATCTTCAAAAGACTACCTGCAAAAGCCCTGGTTCGAATCAAATGCGTCTCGAAGCGATGGAAATCCATAATCTCAAGCCCCCAATTCGCCAAATTACACCTCCAATTCCAGCGCTCTTTTGCTGATCAAAACCAATGTCTTCTAATAAGTGAGGGTCTTTTCGAAACTACACTCTTAATCTTTTATTACAGTCGCTACGACAATGGCGAAATCGTTCCTTTTTATGGGTCTGATCGTAGTTCTGATGATTCCAACATCTACGACAACACTCAAACCAAAGAGGGTTTAGCTAAACTTGAACTGGGCACTGCTTTTTCAGATGCTAGTCAAATTTATTTGGTGGGTTGTGTTGATGGGTTGGTTTGCCTTGCCTCAAAACATGACCTATTCTTGTGGAACCCCGCCATCCAAGAACTGCGTAAAATCCCAGATTCAACTCCATTGGTTGAGGATCAAACAGCTTGGGCATTTGGGTATGTCTCTTCCCTTGATGATTACAAGATTGTGGTTTATTGCTATGATTTTGAAGTTCCTACGAAGAAGGCTCAAACATGGACTTTGAGGAACGCGAAATGGGGGAAGGTAATTTTGCATGAGGGGTACCTCATGGATTCAGGCAATCATCCTGCAGTGATAGTTGATGAAAGAGTATTTTGGATTATGTATGTAGACTATGGCGTGTGGTGCATTGTAGGGTTTGATTTGGCCGATGAGAGTTTTGAGGAGGTTCGCGTTCCTGCATGGATGGCAACACTTGAGGATGTGGATGTGTTTGCCATGGGAAGATGGTTGGGTGTTCATGGCTCTTGTGAGAAAGGGGGCATGGAGATAGGCATGTTGAAGCATTATGGGGATTGGGATTCTTGGACCAAGTTCTGTAAGATTGATGGTGATGGTTTCGCGTTGGATAGGTTTGATAGTGAGAATTATGAGTTGAGCTATTACGTATGTGGATTCACGAGGTCTGGCAAATTTCTGTTGATCCATGACGATGAATCCATCTTCCTTATAGATACGAATCAAAATTCCCCAACTTTCGTAAAAATATTAAGAGTCAACTCGTACATCGAGACTGTAGGTTATTCCAAGAGTCTCATGTCTCCCTTTAGCCAAATAGAGGCATAAGGATGATAGGATATGCAGTGCCCTATTATAGCCAACTTGATCAAGTACTTCTTAGCTAGTTGAACAACAAAGATGTGCACCTTGTGCTCTTCTATATTTGATGGGAACATAGATCAAATGCTGTAGTAAAAAGGAAATCCCACAAGGAACACAAGACTGGCCATGATGATCGATGGGCAGAGGGTTGGATCGGAAAGGGGGAAAAGGTACATTATCTTGATGTGAGTTACATTGGCACTTCTATATCGAATTAGTATGCACGATATGGGCAACGAATGAAATTTTCATCTAGATTATTTAGCTGGAGGCTATGGTTAGACATCCTTTTTAGTTACCTCATGGTTGGTTTTGTTGAATTCAATCAAGCGTGTAATGCAATCACATTAGCAATAATATTTGCATTGACATGTTTGGTTACCTATGAATCCTGTAAGCAAGAGAATGTTGGCTTCACTCTCTTAGCATCTATAACTACTACTAGTAGCCAATTTACATCTTTTTCAAGATTTTGTGAAAAGGTGACAGATGAAATTTGGTGAACTTTGATTAATTTTGATATGTAGCACATATATAAAAGGCAAATCATTATTTCCTTGATGATATGCACGTAATCTCCTGCTAACTTAATTGGAAAAGCCATATTTTCCTTCCTTTATCCAATTAAATCTATGTCGATAACTTCGTATCAATATCTTTGATTGTCTAGATTGCTATTATATGCTATAATCTTGACAAAATTTTACCCAAAATAAAAAGAGCACGTGTTGGTTCAAATAAATGGAGAGACACGGAGAATAACCATCATAACATATAAAAATGATATAACTACATGATTATATTAATCAACTGTATGTGTGTGTGCGCGCCAGTATATGTGTGTGTCTCATACGTGTGTATCAGTTGGCTCCAATGATTTAGGTTCAATTTTTTTTAAAAAAAATGACATAGAGTCAAATCATGTCTATATTAACTTTTGCACCGAATACATACCCCAAAGAAAAAAGCATCCATTGCTATTTGGTATCATCAAAATCAACATATAAGTGCTAGAATTAGACCTGGCAATTGGGTCATTCGGTTCGGATACGGTCGGTTCAAGTTTGAGTCGGGTCAGGTTCTGGTTAAGTGACATTTCGGATCGCTTCGGTTTGGGTCGGGTATGATTCGGTTCGGTTCGATGTCGGGTCAACCAATTTGGTCAAACATGCTCGTCGTGCCAAAACAAGCAACTTCGTAGAAAATTCCGAGTCGGGTATGGGTCGATTTAGGTCAATTCGAGTTTCGGGTCCACTTTCGGGTGAGCATATTTCGAATGTCGGGTCGGGTATGGGTCCGGGTCATTCGGGTCGGGTTTCGGGTATCGGATCAGTTTTGCCAGGCCTAGCTAGAATTAATATTTGACATATGGAAATGGAAATAAATCAGAAAATGAAATTGGAAATTCTGCTGTAGCTACTAATTAAATACCAATATTGATTTATTTTCAGTATTATTTCACGTAGAAAACATGGAATTAATAATCATTTGGATTATTTCCACTTCAAACTCGACCTCATACCAAACAAGGAGCGTGAAAATTCCCAATCCCATTATAAATTCTCATATATCCCACGCTCCATTGGAGTGATAACAAAGCAATTGCCATGGATGATCTTCAATCTGAGATTCTATGGCAAACATCTCCCAATGAGTTACCAGAAGAATTCATAATTGATGAAATCTTCAAAAGACTACCCGTGAAAACCCTAGTTCGATTCAAATGTCTGTCGAAACGATGGAAATCCATAATCTCAAGCCCCCAATTCGCCAAACTACACCTCCATTTCCAACGCTCTCTTGCTGATTCCAAGCTATGTTATCTAATAATAGAGCATAACTACAACGAGCCTACATTCTTCAGCTTTGATTATACTCGCTACGACAATGGCGAAATCGTTCCATCTCTTTCTGGGTCCGATTCTGGTTCCAAAATCTACGACACCCCTGAAACCAAAGAGGGTTTAGTTAAAATTGAACATGGCACTGATTTCCGAGAGCATCTTGTTTCTCGGGAGCTATTTGATTTGGTGGGTTGTTGTGATGGGTTGGTTTGTCTTGCCTTAGAGTATAAGGTATTCTTATGGAACCCTGCCACCCGAGAATTGCATAAGATCCCAAATCCACCTTCGTTCGTCGAGGATGCAACAACTTGGGCATTTGGGTATGTGTCTTCCATTGATGATTACAAGATTTTGTGTTATAACTCCGATTATTCCCCTACTAAGATGGAGGCTCGAACATGGGCTTTGAGGCATGGGAAGTGGGGAGACATAATTTTGCATGAAGGGCATTGTATGCAGTTTCGAAGGTACCCTTCAGTGATAGCTTATGAAAGGGTATTTTGGACTGTGTGTACAGATTGCATTGTAGGGTTTAATTTGGCCGAAGAGATTTTCGAGCATGTTCCGGTTCCTCCATGGATGAGGGTACTTGAGAATGTGCACGTGTTTGTGATGGGAAGATGCTTGGGTGTTTATGGCACTGGTCAAGGGGGCATGGAGATAGCCATGTTGAAGCATTATGGGGATTGGGATTCTTGGACCAAGATTTACAGGTTTGACAGTGAAAGTTTCCCGGATTTTTGGACCAAGTTGTGTAGGTGTAAAAGTCAAGAGTTCGTGCCTGGCCGTTGGCTTCGATTTATTAAGACTGGCAAATTTCTCTTGTGCAACAACAGTGGAGAATCTAACATGGTCCTAGATACGAATCAAAATCCCCCAATTTATGTGGAGTTCTTAAGATTACGCGGCATCCAGATGGAGCCTTATTTTGAGAGTCTTATGTCTCCCTTTACCTGAGTAGAGGCATACAAAGGTCGTCGGATGCAGGGTGGGGCATAGCCAAAATTGAGCCCTTGAGTTGGTTGGACAACAAACATTTAAACCTTCGGATGCAAACACTGATCTTTTGTTCTCATAAAATGGAAATGCAAGAAGGAACAGAAAACTCGCAATGGTGATGGGCAGAGAGTTGGAATGAAAGGGAAGTTAGGTCACTCAATTTCAAGATTAGGACAATGTTTCTGCAACAACAGCTCTTTGATATTCTTCTCTTCTCTTTTTTGTTTGTTTTTTTTTCCCCTCTTTCCTTTTGGGTTATTTATTTTCAAAAAAAAAAAATGTTTTTTAAATGGTCCTTTTTGGGGGATTGGTTTTTGGACTTCGTTTTACTAAAATTGAGCTATTGTTGATTCATAAAAGAATAGAACCTTTACATCACAGATTTGAGGGGTTTTTTTTGTCCTATTTCTCTTGAATGTAACAAGTCTAGTTGATACTTGGATGGCATGAGTTAATTGTTGCTTTCGGTTCAGCCAGCCCATATTTCCTTCCCCTGCATCGATGGGCATGGAACCTGGCTTACCTTCAATCCCTTATTGATCACCTATGGCCATGTCAAGATAATGTCGGGTTCACTGTATTGTATTCAAGACTACAAAGTTCGAATATCGGATCTGTATCTTTTCTCACCAATTTGTAGACAGGTGAAGGTTACAATGTGTATTCAAGACTACAAAGTTTGAATAACGGATCTGTATCTTGTCTCCCCAATTTGTAGAAGGTGAAGGTTAAAATATGTTCATTTTGATAGATTTGGACAATATCAAAATAAAAGGGTGATCTTCAGTTGACAGATATCCTTGATGCAGGCGAGATTCGAATTTAGCTCTCAGATAATAACTTTCAAAAACTTCACCAAGTAGGCGAGATTCGAATTTAAGTCTTAGATAATAACTTTCAAAACCTTCACCAACTAAACTAATCAGCCCCAATTTAATTGGTCCCCATGAATTGAAATTGCTTGTTGATTTCAACTTCTTTTATTTGTTTATCCTTTTGACGGTACATAGAGACTGCAAAAAGCACACATAAATCAGATTTGAACCTTCAGCAATACAACTTGGCTTCTGCACCTAATTCCGAGTGCTTCGTCAATGAGCTGGTGGTTTACTTTGCTAATGCTAACTGGCTATAATGAGAGATGACAGGTGAATTGAGTTTACAAGAGAAGGCCAACAAAAAATACGCGAACAATTTATGAGACCATATACGAAAGGACCTCTCTCTTTATTAATTTCAGCAATGTAGTCCGAGAATGAATTGCTAAAGCCACACTATTTTATGGACACTCATTAGACAGTCATAGAAATGATGTTCATAATACCTGGTAAAACAAACAAAATGGCAGGGAAAAAGGGAGGAATGGGAGATGGGGTGGTGTGAGAGATTGAACCCCCTCGCTATATAGACAAGATTGTACTGAGCTCGTTCACCTGCAGACCGGCGTAAATGATTCCCCACCTGAGAACTTAGCCAAAGGGCTCTCCAAATCGCATCACATCTCAGCTCTTTTGCTCTCCTTGTTGGGGGGCCTCAACTACTGCGGTCTGGTCTTTTTGAGTCTCCGGTTCTTTGCTACGATCTTCTTGGGTCTCAGTTACTTTGCCCGAGACTTCTTGGAGCTCAGATGTCTTTTGCTGCTTGAGCAGAGGCTCGGGTGATTCTGTCCTGTCATGGTGGAATCTCACAACAATGCAGGTAATATTATCAGCGCTGCCACGAGAGAAAGCCGTCTCGGTTAATTTTCTAGCAGCCGCCTCGGGTTCTTCCTCTCCTAGGGCAATGGAAACAGCGTCCTGCCAACAAGGTAGCAAACAAAGATCCCTGAGAGCTTTGATGCTGAAATGGTTCAATCATAGCAAGTATCAACACAAAATTTGCAATTGTTCTTCCCATGCTACTGACAGTCGACAGATGTGGTTCACCCTTCATTTAGATATCATGGATTAGACGAGAAGCAAGGCTAATGGGGGCAAGGGCAACTGAGGGGAAGGGAGGACAGGATATGAGAGGAAAAGGACGCATTTCCGCTTCGTTTGAACAGAATGGAGAACAGGTGTGGAGATTGATCTCCCTCTTGTCCCCATTACTGCTCATTTGGACTGACCAATAAGGTATTAAAGGTGAAGTGCTCTTCTCGCGTTCCCCTCACATCCCTCAGACTCTACCCGTTTACCAGAATGTACTCATAGCAAAACTAAAATATAATCAATTCACAGTATCTGCAGAAGCTGAATAAGGTAATAAAGGCGAGCTGTTTTCCTCCCCCTTTCTCCTCCCTGCCTTTGTGCATACTTGCCTTTTTTTTGGGTTTTTTTTTTTTGGGGGGGGGGGTGGGGGAGGAGAGGGCTTCGTAAATGAGGGTTGGCAGGCAAGCAGACAGCAGATTTTGTTCAGCTAGAGAGTGGAAAAGCTTACCTCGTTGGGAACAACATCCCAGAGGCCATCACTCGCAAGCACAAGCAGCTCAAGTTCCTCATTAACCTCTTCTTCCTGGAATGAACAAGATAGCCATTAAGTAACTATTTCAGAAAGATTTCAGAAGGATGCATTTCAATAGCACAAAACATAATTTTCATCTGTGATAAAGGCATGACAAAATATATCACACCTGAATTTCAGGTTCTGCAACGACGAACTGCTTCAACATGCGATTACCAAAAGCACGAGACATAGCTAATACACCTCCAACTCTCCAAGTGCCTGAAAGACAACCAAAAATTAGAAAATTCCAACATAGACTAGTAATATTTACAAGCTTTCTGTGACTTGTACAACAACATTATAAGCATGAATCCAGGGACACCAGGCCTGATACCTTCCCCTATAAAGGATCCCAGTTTCAAAAAGATTTACTCCAAAAATTCTACTCTGTCAATTTCATTTTTTCAGTGCACTGACATGGAACTGGATGTGAAACTCTATAAACCATGACATACTAATACACTATAGTATGGGATTTCCTCGCACCAATTTGAAATCGGTCTCTCTAATTGCACGAGCGCTCGTAGGGGTAAGGCTATCTACATTAGGATCTCCCTGGACCCCAGCAAATAGCAGTAGTTTGGCATCTGCTTTTTAGCAACCTATCCGCAGAAGGCTCAGACATGATCTCAAAGTAAACACAGATTACAGACTAATATAACTGAGGTAATTTCAAATCAGAACATCAAAACAGCAAAAGGCAGTTTGCCAGCCCTCTAATAAAAGCAAAACAAACATGCACAATCAAACAAAGAACTATAGCTGTCGCGTGTTACTAACATTAGGATGGGAACATGGTCAATTCGTTGACCAATGGTGAGATTTTATTTCCCTCTGGCTGTCCTCCCTATTTGAAAACCGGATGAAGAAGGATGTAGGATGTTCCTAATACCTTTCACCAACTGCTGACAAACAATTACACTAATTATTAGACCATCATAACCACTAAGGCCTAAAAGAAATCTTCAACAGACAAAAATCAATCATTCTGTCACCTATAGAATCTTTTCCACAGAACCATCAACCAATCTACATGATATCTGTTTGACACTCAACCATCACTAACAAGTCACCAACGTAATCACAGTTACCAATTGGCCAAAATTTGTGGAATCCTCATAGAAAGTATAGGAATCACATGAAGTCAACACTATAGTGGCTTACCGGCTTCTATTATTCAAAGACAACCTGTGGCCATCACCAACTAAGATAGCGAACAGCAGAATAAAAGATGTCATTTCTCACTATGTTTGTACGACTAACTTCTACAAGTTCACAGCAGGGGGGAGGGGGGTCCAGAACTACAACCCAAAAGAAAAACAATAAGTGATAAGGCTCACGGTGACTCAAATTTGAGACGGGAAATAACTACAAGTGACCATCATCAACTACGATAGCAAACAGCAGAACAAATCATGCCGTTCCTCTCAGACAGCCCACATTAAAGACAAGCTCTCCCTACGTAGGGTTCACAAGGTACACCAAGATAACAATATCATGAACCACCAAAACCATCTTCTGCCACCTGTTTACAGGTAAAGGTGTCGAAGTATGACTGTAATTAATCAAGTACATAATGAAACTTGACTACCCTAATCAAATAACAGAAAGGGGGGTTATTTGCTTACACTCTTTCATAAGAAAGATATTCCAAGGACCAAGACTCGAACGTATAGATAAAGAATCAAGTATGTGAACGAGCCTTTTCGACGTCAACACATCTACTAGTGGCTCATGAGAACCATACTAGTTGACACACATCCTTGATGGACTGGGTTTTACCCTTCCGAGATCCCTCAAGTTTCTTTCCCAATAAGAAAATAACCTAAGTTGAATAACTATCTGGAAGACACTCAAGAGTAGATATATCCAAACACCTGCAGTCTTTTAAGTATCCATCAGAAGACCTATTTGTTCATGTTTGTGAAAGATAAGCACACAGAACACCAATTAAAGGCTACAGTTGCATTCCTCAAGTTTCATCAGCAGGATATCATTCCACTTGGACAGCATATCAGCCCTCACAACGTATCAAGACAAGTGTAGCACATTCAAACTCTACTGGCAAGTGGCAAGGCAAACATAATACTGGAGGCCCAGAATAACACAATAAGAATACCATCTAGGATGAGACAGCCATTGTACGCTATACACCTTATATAGTTCTGGGTCATTGGTCATAGAAAATGAATAAAAAGTAAAAAACCAAGGGTGGAAACAGAACATCTGGTTTTAACTTCATAAAGTAGAACTGATCATTCTTGATTCACAAACTCTCAGAAATAGCTGAAAGCACACAAGCAGCGTGACTCTCTCTGTGCGTCTGTGTTTGTGTATGCGCCTGCAATCAGCATTCTAGCCATCAACATTGCCACGACAAAAAATATTGAAATAAGAACAATCTCAACAACAAAATAAGTTGTAGTTCCCTTCCCAAAAGATCTTTCATATCTTCTACACTACAATGATATATACCACAGTGTCCATAGCAAAGCAAACATACATAGTAAAAATGTTCAGTTACCCATCAAAGAAGAGTGAAAAGTCACAAATAAATTTAACACAAACTAATACATAATTCTTGATCAAGGATGCATCTCACCTGCCCACATCACAACGCCTCCTGCATTTTCAATTCTCTTCCGTTCATCTACTCTGTTTGGCTTATGATCTTCAGAAAGGGGTATTGCTGTCAAGAGGAGGAAAGGGAGAGTTATCTTCAAGGATCTCTTAAAAAACAATTTGAGATTTTGAACCATATTCCAATCTATGCCAAAATGCAAACAACATTAATTTGAACAAAACAAACAGCGATTACTTGACATTTAGAGGACAAATGTTAACCTCCAAAGGACTTGACATTTCTGAATGATATATCAATCAAAAACCACAACAAGAAGACAACTTTGAATCGGATAAAAATTAACTAAATTGACAGCTGAAGCTGTTACCACAGGTGCATAACACGTACCTCTCCTAGAAAACCACCGCAGTCGAAAATCAACTACTCGAAAGAATTAAAAAAATCAAATTTGGTGCAAACACTATATGCGCAATGACCTTTCTACTTTAACTATTAACCCCTCTATAATGACAGCAAAGAGAGAGAGATTCCTCAATGAAACGAGAACAAAGTCGAACAGAAGTAAGGCTTAAGCCCTCTTCTTTGTCAAGCTTTCCTTTTTCTTCAAGAGACGAAATAGCAGCTTCACCAAATCATTAAGCACCCTTCCTGCATTTCTTTGAAGCCTTTCTATCATTTTTTCACTTTGTCAACTAAGATGAACTACAAAGTCCGGATGTATTTTCGCTAGGCCCACACTTCACTTTTTCTATCTGTTAAATGGTTTAAGCCTTTTCAGAAACAAATACCAAAATATTATCTTCAGGAACCACCAATACAGTTGACACTATACTTTGTTATTCATCCAATTTCACAGAAGAGGCAAAAAATATGACTGAAACATGACCATGTGACCAAGCAAATTCCATATCAGCAGATCAGCCTATAACAGCAAAAAAATAACTAAAAAAACATTATGCAGGTATCTACTCCCGTTCTCCCACATTGTACACTGATTAAAATGTTAATTATATCACAGAATGTCATTAAATAAGGAAAACCAATAAACTTATCACGTAACATATCATGCTAGATAGACCCCAAAAAAATACTCCTTGACTGCTCAAATATGCTTAAGAAATAACCTTTCCCAGCCTTCGATATTACTGCTCGTGAATCTCCAACGTTAGCTACGTAAAGACGGTTTCCAACAAGCACAGCTGTTGAAGCTGTGGATCCATCATCCCTGAAAGTATCCTTTTCAGCATCCAAGAAGTCCTTGTCGGTTTGTTTGTAAGTTTCACCTGGAGAAGTGGCTACTCATCAGATCAAGTTAAATTTTAAAAACAAAAGAAATTGGTATAAGCTTTTCTCTGCAGTACTCCATAAGAATCAACAGCAGATGAAGCGGGTTCCACACCCCAAAGGAATACTCCACGCACAAGGATTTGCAGCAAAAAAGTAAGCTGAGATTGAAATTAGAGCATGAACGCACTTATGGCAAGTTTTGTATCCGTCATAAATTGTGGATGTTTCATAAGATTTTCAAAGAGGTGTTGCTTCAAATACTCTGCTGCACGAGAACCACCATGACCTGCCATTACAAATAACACCTGTAAGTCAACAACTCATGAAGCAACAGAGACGATACTTAACTAGATTTCCCATAGGCAGCAGTTGCCATCGAGAATAAAAGCAAAAAGGCCCTCGGCTCTTCTCAAGACAACAGGAGCATCCAGTCTGATCTCACCTGAGCAGGGATAGGGGCTATCTAGATGTATGCAATCCTACGGTCCCTACCCATGCAAGCAAGCATAGGGGTTTATTCCCAAAGAAACACCAAAAAAACAATAGCAAGCAATTTGCTTGCTTTGGCAGTTCTAAAAACTTCCAGGAAAGGAACCATAAAAGTGAAGAAGAAAGAAATATCACTGCAAGCAAGTTGACCGACATGCACACCTAATGAAAGCTACACATCTTAGAAGACCCCCAGCACTACTATAGCACAATGCAAAGACATTCTCACCAAGGATTAAAGTGTGGTTTCGCTCACGATTGTGGTTTCAATCGCAATAAATAAAAATCGCTCTAATGCAGCAATTGCGCTCCATATCGCGGTTGTCACGTGATGAAAACGCAAATCATTCAACTCAGCAACCTATCTGACGCTGCCGTTCGTCTCGGAACGACCACATTTTGAATCCACACTCTCAAACAACAAAGCAGATGATAAGTTACAACCAAAAACTTAATACAACAGAATGCTACAAGAGGGGAAAGTAAAAATTCCCTCATTCTCAGATCTATTAAGTGCACGCCAGGTACTAAGGGATTAGTAAGTAACTAGTCTAGATGGAAAATGGACACTAAAGAACAACTTACCTAAGGTTTGTGACCCTAATTCTAGACCTCCAAAGACTCTCATCTTGGTCACGTGCTCTGTGAGTTGCAAATGCACAAGTCCAGTGACTCTTATTTGGTCCCCACTCTCTAATGCTCTGGAGTATCAATCCTCTCACATTAGCTCATATATGCATCTATGCGCACCTATGCTCCTCTGCTTAATAAGTCCAAACCATATGAGTCTACAGCTTGTTCTCTATTGAGCCCGCACATCTTTTTCCAAATCAATTTGTTTTTAAATCCTTTGAACTTCAAAATAGGTCAGAAATCGTTCTCACTCCATGCTCCCAGTTTCAACACAAAGATATTTTTGCCTAAATCCTCATTATAGAAGCTAAGAAGAGATATTTATATGTGTTACAGAGTCAGATAAACATCATTCCAGCAACCTAAAAATGCATGAACCTGAATACAGTAACACAAACATTCTAAAATCAAGTAATGTAAGATATAGACATGAATCACATGATCAACATGATTCTCAATAGAACTCGTACTTAAGAGCATACAATTAAGATAATATATAAAACAAGTACAAAATGTTCCTGCCTTGGAAAAAGAAATCTTTTGGGCCAATCTAAAATCATAACAGTAACATTCATTGCAGTGAAGAAAAGGGGTACGTAATAAGGCCCCTCCAACCTTTGCAGAGGACAAGGGCCCAAAGGATGGGGAACTGGGGAAGAGGGTCCACTAAGCGCCATTGGGCATCAGTTACTTCCCCTCACAGATGAAACCCAGATTGAACCTGGGTGATCCTGGTGGAGAGCATAAACTATGAAGCATGAGCATGACTAACAACTTCTGATTTTTCGGGCATGCAGGTATTATTATCTGAAGGAGTAGGATTAATCTTATTCTTACATTAAGGTAAACCCATAAACTTACACATTCTAGGACAACAGCTCATAGCATTAGAAATCTAACACATATTTATACAATTTTTCTTTTTTCCTTTTCTTTCAACCACATAAACTACATTGCTTTCAGGTTCCGAACCTGTTTCTTTGTCTCATATAGAAAGCCATATTCCTTTCTTTTCTAAACACATGCTATCTCATTATCTTCGTCATTCTCGAATGGGCAAAGCCAAGTGGCAGCATGGCACCATTTTGCAAGCACTAATCTCAGACAACGTAACTAGACAACATGACATACGCTGGTGGTCAAGTACAGAATTCACCTTCAATTTCTTCATACCTTTCGGATTTGAAGTTTAGACTATGCTGGGTTATAATAAATAATAAAGCTTCAATACTTTCCTAATCTTCGCAGATTCCCCTTTTTTATGAACACTGCAAATTACCTAAGAATGCAGAAAATTCCCTCAAAATAGTCAAACCCCGATGCTTGCACACATATCCATAAACTATACTCGTACCCCAGTCCAAGCAATTGGAAACCAACTAGTTATGCAAACCCGAAAGTGAGCACATCCAAACCCCGCCATTTGGCAGGAGGTGGGAGGTTGGAAAAGCTGATGGTTAAGTCATTTACCAAAAGCTTACAAGGAAAGCACTACATGTGATTCATTATTCCCCCAATTGCATGAGTAAAAAGCTCAATGCAAACTCTACCTGATCATTGTTACAGTTACCAGCTAGCTCAATTTTGTAGTAAAAATTAAGATACCAGTTTCACATGGGTGAGGAGTAAGGACAATTGTAGAAACAAGCTTTGCACCTCCACATCAAGGAACTCCACCCAACCATCCACCCAGCAGGGAATTTCTAATATGAGGGAACAGCCGACAAATACAATACAAGCAACATACCCACAGTTAAGAGAAGAAAAACCTAACCATCGAATACTCCAAAGAAGCAGATAGTCTTCTCATTAATTTTGGACATTTTGACATCAAAAAAATCTTCCATGCTAGCTCTTTTTCCCCGAAAGCTTGAGTATCCACACCTTAACTTTCCATCCTCACTGTCATCACATAAACAAATGAAAGAGAGTGCATCTTCATTCAGTATCATGAGGAAAAATAAAAATCAGAGATAAGTTCAACACATAATCTATCTAATATACCAACAGAACAAGTCAAATCATTGCAGAGTACCGTTGCTGCATCAAATGATCTTACTTGAAAGCCTTTTCAGAAAAAAAGTAGGCGCCCTGAAAAAGGTAATTATCTTTTTCCCTGAAAAAGGTAATCATCTTTTTTCCAGATAAATACCTCGCATTATTGAGTTAGATGCAATTACAGGATCGCATGAGAAAGTTATGTGCAAACATTACATCTTCATTCCCAAAAAAAGCAGCTCTGTTTTATATACAATAAAGCTCAAGAGTCAAAATACAGACTTGATGGAGCAAAGGAGAAACGAAGTTAAGAATCAGAGTATCACACGTTGCTCTAATGCAAAGACCAGCAAATATTTTGGTGAGTTGATTGCTAATTACTATTCTTGGCAGCTTGCATAAATGACAGTTTCGAAAGGGTACCATATGTCAAATATTTTGGTGAGAAACGAAGTTAACGATCGAAGTACCACATGTTTAAGCTTGGTGAGTTGACGACTCGTAGGATCATAAAATGTCAGTTTTGGAGGGATAATGGGTCGAGTATATTACTATGCTTCGCAGCTTGCGTAAATGGTAGGCTTTGAATTATGCTTTCAGACATAGGAAGTCTTAAGTTACACCGGAATGAGAGGAAAAAATACAGCCTTTAATTAAGTGAGAATCATCACAACTACAACAGAAGCCCACCAAACTTGTACACCCCACAACTACTTCTAACTAAATAGTTGGCTTTGAATTATGTTTCAGACATAGGAAGTCTTAAGTTACACAGGAATGAGAGGAAAACATACAGACTTTAATTGAGAATCATCACAAGTCACAAGTACAACAGAAGCCCACCAAACTTGTACAGCCCACGACTACTTCTAAAAGTTATCCCAGGATACACACAGAGACAGAGATATCCATGTCATTCTAAACTAGGAATACGTATACGGAAAGAGACAAATGTGCATTTAATGTTAGGAGATTATATGATTGACCACTGATATTTTTCCAGCACATCCATGCGCCTAAACAAGTAAGAAATCATCATACGAAAGCAGCACGGGTTACTAGTAAGCCCATAATATCTTTTAAATGTGGTTGTCATTCAACCTAGCTATGTTGGGCAAGCTATATACAGCCTGTAAGGAAGTGAGGTGATTCAGAAGCTGTAACAATTGAGAAGTTCTTTATGCTTCCTCGTTTCAACTTTGAGAACGCTAGATAGGGGGCAGCTGACGGGATAAGACCCGAGGGTGCTCACTATTGTATTTTTTGTGCTTAGACAAAGAATTTCCCTTAGAAGCCTAGAAGGTCAAACAAAAAATAAGAGTTTGGGATCGCATCTCTAAGTTCAAGGGTAGTTTATCAAATCCAGCCTCCCTAGATCCTTCATAATTCTTTGTACTCCGCCAAACAAAGGTTGGAGATCAAGCCACCGGGTAACTCAAACATATGCTACCACATTCACTTTTCCCAATGCGATATAAGTATCAACATCAAAATTCTTCAAGAACTCTTACATCACATGTTCAACTCTTGTGGATGACAAATTATTTCAGACTTCTGTTTTGAGGCCTATGTGATGCAAAACCCATTCTCCCCCTTAAATTTTGTGTCAAAGATGAAAGTAGAACATGGGTTGGATCATGTAATCAGCCAACTGCTGCTGTTGATAATTTACTACAGGGGGGTGGGGGAGGATGGTCTCAAGTCGACATGCTAAGGAAAATCTAAGGTCTTGCATTCATAATCCAACAGTGAGACGAGTCACCTATCAAAATGTTCAGAGTTCAGAAAAAAGATACTCTACTGCTTTGCACAGAGGAGTCATCAAGCTAAGGGATCATAGATGTTCACAGAGCAACTCTTCCATGCGGTAAAAGAAATTCCTACTTTCATATAAGCGACGGAACTAAAAAGAATCTACACAAGAAAGCTTATATACTGCAACTATTCCTTAAGAATTTAACCATAGTCATAATAAACAAAGCCATCAACTAGCAATGAGACGCCTCCCTGTCATTCCCACCATATTGAAACACATTCTGTTACATCAAAGGAGCTCTATTCAATAAAAAGATATATTACACAAGGAATTCCTCAATTTCCAGAAACTGCATGCAAAACAGTGTGAAAAAAGTTATATCTTGGATAATCTGCACAAAGAGAATCACCTTTTGCATCCTCCACTAGCATAGCCACCATCATCCTCTTTATCTGGCAAGACATCAACTACGGAATGGCGCTTTTCTGTGGCACCTGTATCAACCATCATTTTGCCAATTGCCCTGAACTTTCTGGGTTTGTAATAGCAGATGTATCCAGGGCCCAATGTGTCAGTCAAAACACGCGGAACACTACCCAACCATAAACTCCTTGGGGAAAGAGGTCCAATACTCTTCACTTGAATTATGACATTCCTCAGACAACTGCTGCATACCATCAAGTCTAACAGACAGGACTTATCAGCCAACCAATTACCAGTATAACTGTACAATTACGTCAACAACACCTTATATGAGGTGTGATCCATACTATGAACAAATACAAAAGTGGCATTGCACAAAACCAACTTGTTTTTCAGAAAAATTAAAAAAAAGAAAGGTACTTTAAGGGGGAGTGATTAAAAAATGAGAACACTTTGATGGTGCGGAATAAAATGCCGGAATTTAAATATATTCAATGCCCAAACAGTGAATTGTTTATCATTTTAGAGCACTAAACTCGACAATAGCTCTATCAAGCCTCATAAAAACG
The DNA here is from genome assembly GCA_029747015.1 of Carnegiea gigantea. Lineage (NCBI taxonomy): Eukaryota > Viridiplantae > Streptophyta > Magnoliopsida > Caryophyllales > Cactaceae > Carnegiea > Carnegiea gigantea. The sequence continues at coordinate 809,060 of JAKOGI010000147.1, forward strand.
TTAGTACCAGACAAATTGACCCAACTTTCTCAGAAGCAAATAAACACATAAATATCATGCAAAAGAAATCTAACCAGATAAAACCCTATAAATCTAGCAAACACCACAACAATCGACATTTCTAAGTTCCAATCAGAGCTCAAACAACGCAATCATCAAACAAAATTCAACCTGAACTCAATCAAATGCATCAAAAATGAACGAAGAAATCGAACTTACGTCGACAACAAGATGTCACTGGCGGTGCCACAAATAACACATCTTCCCGACAAAATAAGATTTATAAATCCAGTCAATTACTGATGATATGATACCGAATCCAAAAGATAATTACAGATCCGCTGATTCTAATCCTCGCATTAAATAGCTGATTAACAAAAAGTATCAAAACTGTATCGACGAAAACTAATTAGACAATCAGAACTTAGGCCGCCAAAGAATAAAGACGAATGATCCGAATCTTCAGAGCACACGATCTGATGATAGAACTATGGGTAAAGCGATCGCTTTTACGAAGATGAAAATCGAGAATAATCAGAATCAATAGGAATCGAAGAAAAGGCAATTCGATTCTCCCCTGCCTTTGTGTATAGATTGAATCGATTCACTCTCTATGGAGTCGGAGAGAGAGAATCTGGAACCCTAGAGAGATACAGGGTGAGGGTAAGGGGATCGAGAGCATGGCGGTGAATGTGAGTGACATTGTGTAGAGTGAGAAATGGCGAGAGTATACGAGGAGGAGAGAGAGAAATAGGAAGGGTTGATGTGAGTCTGAGTTGGCAGCGAAGAGGAGGGTGACAGGTGACAGGTGACAGGTGACACGTGACAGGTGACAATGTGGCTTTGCTCATCCCCCACTAACGCTAGAGTGCAGGGTTTAGTCTTGTACCAATATATGTTTGTTTAAGCTCAAAAAAGGTTTATATTTTCATCTTATTTATCACAATTTATGTTGAATAATGTTTTTAATAAGCATATGAGCATGATTTGGAAGATATAAAGACACATTACAATGTTAGACAGTGCAAAACTTTTATCTGATGATAAGATAGGGGTCATAAAAGATAGTTAGAAGATTGAAACTATGATAGTTAGAAGATTGAAACCATGAATATTGGAGCTTTAAGCAAAGAAGGAAAAAGTATTTAACTATGTCATTGCATGATAAATGAAATATAGTCTGACAGATTGGTAATTGTGATACATTGAATAACATATCAAAGATGATTCAATGTCTATTTATAACTCCATATAAAGAGGATGCCATAAATTTTTATATCTTTTCCGTCTTGCCCTCTGGAATTAACCTTCCAATGCTCATTGGAGTTTTGTTCCTCTCGTGGCCGAGGTTTACATTTCGTAGAATGCTGATGTGACATTTGACTTAACAGTCTTGTCATATCAAATAAGATTGTAGATTCTGGGCTTCTAAATGAAAAAAATTTACAACAAAAGAGTTATAGTCTTGGTTGACTAGATAATGGTTCGAGAACAATTTACATAAGATTATGGATTTTTTTTTTTTTAAGAACAAATGTTACTCGTATGAGATGTATGCATTATTTGGATACAACAACAACTCCCAATGTAAATCTGATTTTCGTATGATCTGGAAAGATGCAGATGTAGACAGTCTTATCCCTACGCACATGATTACAAATAGATAGACCGTTTCTAATAAATCTGTATAAAATTAGTAATCCATAGACATTTAAAAGTTCATTCCTTAAGAATTGTCTCACCACAACAGTATAGTTTGGTTGTACAATCTCATCCAAAAATTTGTGAAAATTGAATGAGGTACAAGGTAACAAACTATGAAAAGAACATGTCCGACAATGAAGAGGTAATGAATGGAAAAGAAATGAAATGAAAGAAGGGTTACTAAGTTATTTATAGGCAAATCGTTTGAAAATGCTATTAAGTGGAATGATAGGGAGGTAACCCTAATTTATTGAAGTTATTTAAAGGAAGTGAAGTAAGCTCAAAAAAATTACTTCCCTTGCCAATTTAATCTCAATTCGAAGTAAACATGAAGACAATGGAGATGAATGAAGAGGAAATGTTCCCTCATATCTTCATTAAAATTTTTTAAGTGAGGTTAATTACTCATTATTTTTCAATCTGTTCCCTCTTTCTACATGTTACACAAATAATTAAAAGCATATGAAATATTGGAATTATATTGTTGATCATAATTCCCATCAAAATAAATTAATTGTTCCCTGATCTAGTTGCAAAGGAAACAAATTCATCGTTTTATGGGTGTTTATCAGGATAAGAATAGTTTTACATTTCATCAATTAACTTGTTACTTCGATAGACACTATTGATTTTAAATTATTTTGATTTATAGTGATTTTTTATTTGTCCTTTATTATCATAGTAAGACGCTCCGTGTCAAGGAAACAATATTGACCACTTATCGTGATTTATGTTGAATTAATAATTGGAGATTGTAAGATACTTATATATGGACAATTGTATTTTCATAGGTAATGATACATAAAGACTATATAGTTTCAAATAAAAAATTTATCATAAGAGATAGAGAAATTAATAAATAAATAAATAAATACTAAAATATCTTTTTTACTTTTTTCAATAAAAAGCAGGCTAAAATTAGACCATTTTAATAAAGACATAATGGATGAGATGCGATACCAATACGTGTGATCAATATATGAAATTGTATTTTGTGACTTTGTATGCATGTGTTGTTGGTATATGCATTACTGAAGTTGATATTCTTGTATGACATGCAGTACACACGTCGATTATTAGGATCAACATTAGGAAACATTAATGTGGTAATCAAAACACTATGTCAAGCTAAAATTCTAAATCTAAATGAGATTTTTCTTAAAGATAAAATTTACTACTAAATGCAACTCTTACCATAATAAGAAACAAAACAAATAAAAATTATCAACTTGATTTAATCCAAATTGCTAAGAAGTAATCCGACTATGATCAATACTGAATCACCAATTCTACTTCAACTCACTTTAATAAAAAAGTACCAACTTTAACTCACTTTAATTCATTATTTTAATCAACTTCTACCGATTATATAAAAAATACGCAAAATTCAATCAACTTCAACAAAAAAGTACCTATTTCAACCAACTTCACCAATTTTCCAACCTCTATTTTCCAACTAAAAAAATAGGTCCTAAAAATTGCTCACTAAACATGAATTAATTAACAATCTAATGATCTACAAAACACAATTAATTTTAATAACAAACAAAAGCCTAAATTCCAGAATTTGGTTAAGCAGTCCCCTGAAGTAACACGTTGGTCCACAAAAGCACGAGATTTGTCATCCTCAGAAACCCACCAAAAAAACACAAAGCAAAACAACTATTCTGATTGCTGACTGTTCCGTGTTTTCTCTCTCCGCCTGTCCATGTCGTTTCGTAAGCCGCCCATGCCCACTTTGATTTTCTTCGTTGGCAGGGCAAGAAATTTCCCAATTTCCAATTTTGAAGGATAAAACAACTTGATAATCATACTTAAATCAAATCAAATTCTTAAAAACTGCTAATTAGGAAACCGGTGTCACTGCTCTCTAGAAAGTCCCCACGAAACTTCCCCCCATTATTCACACCGAGTATCATTTTTGAACAGTTTTCATTTGTCTCTCTTCATTGCCCAACTCGCACTTTTCTCTGCTTCTTGCTGTGTGTTTTGATCAGTCTCTCACTCATACTCTACCTCCATAGTTGGTGCGTTTTTCTTTCCTGATTAGTTGTCCGTCAACTAAAGTTTTCGTTTTTTGTTGATGGGTTTCACTAAATTTTGGTTTTAGTTTTCTGGGTCAGATCAATTTAATAGAGTCTACTGTTTATGTGTTTTGGGTTTGTTCAAGTCCGATTGCACTTTCCTACCCATGAAGAAAATGGCTTGTTCTTGAATCCTGACGATTTTGCTGATAATTTTTGACCCTTTTTGGGCTTCTTTTTTGACCTCTTATTTTGGTATTGGAAACTGTAAATTGTAATCTGTAACTGTAGTTGTTTTCGCTTAATTAGAAAGTTTTTCACTTTGAAAGAACTGCCGTTCTGTGTTTTACTTCGTTTTAGTGTGGCAAGCCTTTTGGGTTTTTACTTCGGTTATTAGCCTTTTTCTTTTAAAAAGAAAAATTATGGTCATATTATTGAGTGTTATTTGATCAATTTTATTGCTAATTCTGCAATTGCTCTTGATTCTTAAAGTGGGATTTGCTTGCTATTGGGAAATTGAAGCCTCATAAGACTGGGATTGTGTAGGGTAATCAGTATAAAACTTTCTTCGCTTTTTTCCCCTTAATTTGGCTTTTTTGCCTTGTTGATGGTTGATTACATAATGTGGGTGAGTTCATGAGAAAGCTGGAGTTTTGAAATAATTTCGTAGTCATTTCTTAAGCTGACATATTGTTTGCATTTTTTTAATATAATAAATATTGCTGTTTATTTATAATTGATTACTGTTCTCTGAGGGGCTTGAAATTTTTTTTTTTTTTTTTTAAATAATTTGAAGAAGATCTTCTTGATGATTATAGGAGGTGGGTTTGGTTCATATGCTGAAACAATTGAGAAGAACCAAGGAAGGTTCAATTCATGAGCATTATTTATCAGATCTCATAAGAGGATCACTTACTAGTCCTGGGTTGTGTGCTGCAACTCACAAGTTAAGGTGATGAAGTATAACCAAGAGAAAGTCGTCAGGTAGTTGCTTTCAACTCCATGTACAACCTCTGATCAGTTTAATGGATTTGCTTGTTCTTATTTGGAGTACTGGTTTTGGAGTGTTTTATGTTTTTGTTTGTGCCGCGGGTAAAATTGTTTATTAATCTAGGTACTGTCCAACCTATTTGTCACTTATTGTTTGTTAGTCTTCCTGTTGTAGTTCTTACTTCATTTGCACCTTTTTCTAGTGTCGCCCACCTTCTTGAGTAAGACTTCAAGTATTATAGGGGTTTGGGCCACCCGCCGGGGGAGGGGGGGTGTTCTACTAGAGTTAGCCCTCTGCTTGCTTTGGTGGTGGGTGGCCAACTTTAAAGCCATTACTGTCCAGCATCTGAAACATGGGCTAGGCAGCAGGCATCTTCTTTCATAGGCCTGTCTGTTTTGATGGTGCCTTGCCTTGCCAATCAATTTTATGGAAAACAGAAGTGCGCTCATAGACTCACAGACCATGTTCACTGTTGTCTTTATGCAAATTCATGTTGAAAATTTCGTTAGTTATGTTCATACAATAGTAACAACCTCCCTGGTGGGTCCCGCGTTTGTTGGTGTGAGGAGATTCAGTAGGCACCCTTACCCTTCCAAGGAGTATCTAATTCGATAAGCTGTTAAATATGCTCATAGATTTTGTCAAATATAATGTAAACTTATGCCAAAAAAAATAAAATTATTCTATTATATTGTCTATCGCACTTTAGTTCCCCACTGACAGACTAATCTGACTTTGTCTCACTCAGGTTTGAGGACTGGGTACCACATAAAAGTGCAGATGGGCAGTTTTTGGTAAAAGATGACACTGTGCCCGGCAAGTTCAGAAGGTGGCTGAGTTCAATTTCTGATTGGTTCAAAATAGTCTTGGACTTCTTGTCTCAAAGGCTTAAAAGGATTGGCAAAACTCTAGCTGGCAATGCCGTAGATGCTGCATGGTCTGGGAAGTCAGTCTTAGATCCACAGGGACCATTTCTGCAGAAGTGGAATAAGATATTTGTTTTATCTTGTGTTATTGCAGTCTCAATAGATCCTTTATTTTTCTACATCCCAGTGATTGATGATAACAAGAAATGCCTGGATATGGACAAGAAGTTGGAGATAATATCTAGCATTTTGCGTTCTTTCACTGATGTCTTCTACGTACTCCATATCATCTTCCAGTTTCGTACTGGTTTTATTGCTCCCTCTTCTCGGGTCTTTGGTAGAGGTGTTCTTGTAGAAGATGCAAAGGCAATTGCAAAAAGATATTTGTCTTCTTATTTTTGGATTGATATTCTTGCCGTACTTCCTCTACCACAGGTATGCAGAAATTTTGCCAAAAATGATCTGACAACTATATGTCATATTTTCATTTCCTTACCCTTCTGTTGGGTTGTGTGATTGCATTTTCATGTGATGTGTAAGTACAATGATGAGAGCTACCCCTAAGCCAATGATTAGCAAGGTTTAGGTTGGTCAATGTTCACTTAGCATTGGCCCTAGCAAATGGCAAGGCTGTTTCCTCCCAAGCAATGAAAGGATGAAACTAGCCAAGGCCAGTACAGTTTCTATTTTTTACTTTTCATGATCTTAATATAATTATCTGATCTTAACCAGGTGCATTTTGTGGTAGATGGTAATAGTAGAATTTCTTTGATGGATTTATATTTTCTCCTCTGATTTTTCTTCATCCTAATGGTATAGGTTTTAGAGCACTAGTATTCTTTGGTATCCTTCGTTGAGCCCAAATTATCTTCAATGTAGTGATATGAAATTGTCATGGGTAAACAGTGCATACTGTATACTTTTTGTGAAATGGTTAGTATATAGATCTACACATCCTTTTTTTTTTAAGCTGTTGTCATTTTTGTGTATCTTAGTTTATTCATGAATTTTAACCATATTGCAGGTGGCTATCTTAATTGTCATACCTAAAATGAGAGGCTCAAGGTCATTGAACACGAAAAACTTGGTCAAGTTCACTGTGTTCTTCCAGTATATTCCAAGGGTTCTTAGAGTTTTCCCATTGTATAATGAAGTTACTAAAACTTCAGGCATCTTGACTGAAACAGCATGGGCTGGAGCTGCGTTTAATCTCTTTCTCTACATGCTTGCAAGTCATGTGAGTGGCAGAATTTATTGCTGATTTTCCTACTATTCGACCCTGCTGCTTTTCTTCATCACTGTTGCCTTTCTTCGTCACTGCTGCCTTATGCTTTTAGTATAGGGGAGCCACTCTGTGAATTTGCTGGACTGGTGAATTTCTCACAGGACAATGCTTTAATGTGTTTAGAAGTGGACGTTTTCATTGCTCAGATATTTGAGAATATTGCTTTAATGGCACTCCGGATTTATCAATAGAAGATTTCCTTGCCAATAGTAAGTCTTTTCATGGATACAAGTCTTAGTGACCTAAGCAATCTAGGTACTGATAGCTGACGGTAGGATTAAGTGAACCGTCCTTGTGCATTTAGTGATTATTACATACTTTTTTTTGTCTGGAATTTCTGATTGTTGTGAACCAAATTTGTTTTCTTCCACATAGAACAATTCTAGTTATCGTTTGTCCAGCTTCCACTTGGTTTTGTTAGCTTACTTTTTGGTTTTGTTAACTTACTTTTAACCCCCAAAATTGTTATTTGACTGGTATTTTTCTTTCAAAAGGTTTCAAGTTGACAGACATTTACTACATTTTTTTTTTTTTTTTTGGGGGGGCCTCCTTGAATTGGCCTTTCTACCTTTGGGATAAGGTTGCCTTTATTTGGATCTCCCTAGACCCTTAGGTGAGGTCCATAGGAGAGGAGTAGGAGTTATACTACTACAAAATTTTGTTATTTAAGGATTTCTTCTCCTCGATTTTAGGACATTCATTTTGAGAACCTAGTGAGTATATAGAATTTCATATTTACATCTAATTTTGCTGTGTTTTATTAGGTACTTATTGGGAGTGCGTAAAATTTTCATTTTCTTTTATCGTCTGTATTTTATTAGGTACTCGGAGCATTTTGGTACCTATTTTCCATAGAACGAGAAACAACTTGCTGGAGACAAGCTTGTGGGAAGCATCGTGATTGTGATTATGGTGCTTTATTCTGTGATATGCGTTCTGGAAACAACACATTCTTGAATGATTTTTGCCCCATTACATCCGATGGTTCAGGGCCTTTTGATTTTGGAATGTTCCTTAATGCCCTCAAGTCTGGTGTCGTGCAGACAACAGATTTCCCAAAGAAATTCTTTTTCTGTTTCTGGTGGGGCTTGCAAAATCTGAGGTTAGTACGCGCAAGATATTTCTTCTTGTTTATGTATTTGATTTTGACCTCCTGGATTTTTGTCACATTTTCCCACTCATATGGATTCATATTCGTCTTGCTGCTGTAGCTAACTTTCATCAGCACCCAATGCCTTTGGAATCCCGGGCGCTGGAATACAAACACAGATAGCTATAGCACTCATCAACTTCTTCGTTAGCTGCTGTGTGCATTTGAGCGTGGATTGTAGTTATAGAAGGGATTTTATTGCAAAATTAATGCCTTCTGACATGCTACATTAGAGAAAGGTTTAAGCATTAGGTTAAGGCATTATATGTAACTGTGAAACTTTTAAGTGTTGCTGTAAGCCTGCTAACTAGAGATTACTACTATTTTGGGGCTCGACCAACTTGGAAATGTGATCAATATTTTGGATGCGTCGTTCTAATCCAAACATGAGATGTCCCTCTGTCAAGGTGGATGAACGTGTTTATTCATTTGTTCCAAAGATTTGTTGAATTCAAGTTAGGATTGCTGTATAGGTATATGATTACTTTACTTTGGATGCAAGATTATTAATTATACATTTAAATGCTTGGCTGTTTGACTCCTGAGAGAACATTGCAATTGTCTTGTGTAAATTGTAGTATGCTTAACTGAAGGGCTTCCTTTTCATTTATTTTTTGGTTTTTGTTTTTTTTTTTGGGGGGGGGGGGGGGGGGGTGGAAGGGAGACGAGGGTTTGGAGGGTTAAGAGGGTATCTTGAGCATTGGCCGTTAAGAGGCGTGTTTTGCTGACAGACCTCCTTTCTGGTTTTTGCTTCTTTTTTTTGGGGGAGTTGGAACACTTGCAGCTCCCTTGGTCAAAACTCTGGAGACAAGGACCTTATGTATGCGGAAACTGCTTGCCTATATTGAATTGCGATTGCAGGCTTGGTGTTATTTGCGTTTCTTATTGAAATATGCCGTCACAAGTTTGGGAAATTTTGTTGAACTGGGTTATTTGGCTCTGTTCCCGTAGCGACCTTTTAGGATAAGTGTTATTTGAGATGCTTGGTTAAAAGATTGGAATTATTCTATGTTGTAAATTTTGAAACCAGCCCTCAACCATGTGAATCTTTTGTAATGAGGGCTAAGCCGGTGCAAAGCAGGGTGGCGTGGGGGGAGGGGGAGGGTGAGGGTGGATGTGGAAGTGTGCTCCTAGCCCCTCTTTTGAACTTTGGGTGTCTGTGGGGCACCTTGTTGTTCTTATCGACAGCCCAAGCATCTGATGAGTTTGAATGTGATGTGTGTCTAGGTCCCTTATCTGTCTTTGGAATGACATTTTGTGAGGGCTAACAGAATTTGATTTTTGTTGAAAGGTAAAATGAATTACTTTGGTCGGAGTACTTTGTCCCCAATACCAACCAGTGGTTATGCTTAGTAGTAGTCTTTGATGGATTTCCTGTTTTCCACTAATGAGCCTTTCTTATGTATATCTCGTCTCTTACGGTTTTCTTCCTCCGCCTCTAGTGAGACCTTGACTAACCTTTTCTTTTAGAGAACATGTTAGAATTTTCGTATGATTTTTTTTTGTTTTTTTTTGGGGGGGGGGGTTGTAGCCACTTGTGGGTTCTTCCAAATTAGTGTTTCGTTAACAATTTTCATATGAAATTGGGGGAAGGCATTTTACATATTGCATTCTATTATCAACAACCACTTCAAAGATATTCATTGTTTTTAACCTACTTATTCATTACACACCTAGTATTCATAATTTCTTGTTGTATTTGTAATATACAGACATATTGCACAATAACAACCGAGACTAGAGGAGATGAGAGTGAAAAAACGAGATACCGACAGTGGATGTCACACCGTCTTCTCCCCCGAAGTCTGAGGGAGAGGATCAGGCGATATGAACAGTATAAATGGCAGGAAACAAGAGGGTTGATGAAGAGAAATTTGCTCCAAACCGTCCTAAAGACCTGAGGAGGGACGATAAAGCCGTCACCTTTGCTTTTATTTGGGTTAGCGAGGGTGAGATTTCTCTTTCTGCTTCCATGTGCTTTTCCTTATTGTTATGATAGTATTCATCCTTTAGTCCCTCACGTTCATTACTTTTTTTATGTTTACATATAGCTTGCTCTCATTTTTCCTCTTCCTTGTATTTGCGAATTTGAGGTGCTCTGTTTTCCTGGTTCCACTGGTGAGACTTACCTCCTATAGGTGCGTAGGTTGCCATGTGATCACGCCAGAAATATTTGGTTTCTGGCAATGTCAGTTGGAACTGTTTTTCACCTGTCCACTACACGGGGCAATATCTTTTAGTTGTCAGATGTGTCCACATGGCATATCTCTTAGTTATCAGGTGTGCCATTTTGTGATAATTGCGTTTACTTGTTAGATGAAGGTCAGGTGTGCATATTGTATTTCATTCTCGTCAATGTGAGGATTTGTTTCTCCTTGGCTAAGTTTCTCCAGTCATATCTTTTGTTCTTCTACTCCTCTGTTTGCATGCATAAAAGGTTCTATGTTTGAGAAATGGATGACCAACTCTGGACGCATGCTGTGAGCGCCTGAAGCCAGTGGCTTTTACACCGAGGGAACACTATTATCATCCGAGAAGGGGACCCGGTGGGTGCGATGTCTTTGTCATGCGTGGAAAGCTTCCTACATGACTACAAACGGTGGGAGGACAGGTTTCTTCAACTCGGACTATCTCAAAGAAGCCGGTGATTTTTGTGGTGAAGAAGCTCCTTCCACGTTGGCCCCCCCCCCCCCCCCCCCCCTAAAAAAAAAAAAGAACCTCACTCTTTCTCCAACCTTCCTTTATCAACCCGAACTGTCCAAACACTAACAGAAGTCGAAGCTTTGGGCTCTACTGGCCGATGACCTGAAATTCGTTGCTTCTCAATTCCTAGACTTCATAGCACAGCAGCTTCGCCATAACATTCCGGTTTGTTCACCTCTCAGCAATGGAAGGACATGGGCGGCTTGCTTTATACAAGGGCAGCTTGGAGGGCGAGTAACCGACAGAAAAGATGGAGCAGTCTCTTAGGAAGAGGAGGACCGTTTTACAAGACGCACTTGATAGAGAAGAAGGTGGGAGCTCACCGGGCTTGGGCGCAACTATTTATGCCTCAAGGTTCGCTGCTAATGCCCTTCGGCTTTGCGGAAAACTGGGGCCCGCAAAGCAAGGTTTGCAGGAAGGATACCGCCTTGCTTCTGCAGAAGCCTACAGAGCCGGACTTCTCTGTGGATGATAATTAGCAAGAACCAGTCCTGGCTAGGAAGTGTACATTGTTTAAGTGTGTAGAAAGGAATTTAGTGATTGATTAGGTGCTAATTAAGTATGTCAGATAGTTTTATAGCTGTGGCAAATCATGCTGGGGTGTATGTTTTCTTGTAGCTGTATGATTGTACAGTTGTATGATTGTATCACTTGTTTTCTCTTGTGAGATCGTGATAATTTGCTGGTGTGTACCTGGTTATATTTCAATGAACTCTTCCGTCCCCAAGTTTTTGGGGGGGGGCAATTTACGTCCTTATTCGCAGTTGCATTCCTATTGTTTAGAAGCGATCTGGTTCAAGCTGGACATATGAAACACTCTGATTGCCCTATTTTTAGAGCGATGCGGCTCAAAGCATGGATTATATGAACCTCCTGATTTTAATTGCATCCATAATTGTTTGTTTTGCAATTTGTCTCTAACCTCAGAGCATTCTCACTCAAATTCTGGACATCTGAACACTCTAATTTTAATTGCTTCACATTGATTTTTTTTTAAAGCTCAGTGGTCTTGAAGCTTAATTCCATTGTGGCAATGTGATATGTAATATAATCTGACATATGAACATCAACATAACAGAATCACAGTATGACCTGCAAAACCCTATACTTACACGATATGCAGTGGCCTTTTTTTTCTGTTTTTTTGGTGTGTGTCGAACAAGAATCGAACTCAATGGACCAAAAACTATAGAAATATTGCAAATTTGCCAATCTTCGAACTCACAAATTTGGAATTTACAGATGCTACTCCAAAGCTGGGAAACCGAAAGACCCAACTCCACAAATTTTGATTTATTTCATAGCAATACTCTGGCCCCCTGTTGATCAGTTTATGAATACAATAAAGCAGCAGCGCTACCACCAATACCACTGGTATCGTTGCAAGCAATATAGGGGGCAAATCAACTTAACATCACATCAATGGAGAATCTAGTGAGTATCCAATGGAGCATGTACAAGTATCAATACACGATCAAAAACACTACTCCTCAACAAGCCATGGCCGCCAGCACATAACTTCTCAAAGTTCCAAATTCCTCTCACGGTAGTGTTTTCCACATCTCAAGGAGAGGGGAAGGAAAGTTATAGATGGATCAAGCCTACGAGACACAAACTCCTTCGGTTTGATGCAGAATCACGAAGGGATCTGACTTCGCGTCTCAGAATGGTAGCAACGCAAGGCGCTTTGTGGACCTGCACCAACATTGAAATGGGTTGCAAGTTAGAAACAAAATGCAATCACATAGATCTCCACATTTTCAGAGAAATCTCCATCACAGATCAGAAGCAAAAAAAATGAGACAAAGTGCTAGTTTTTGGGACTTGGGAGTGAAAGAGAGTTCAATTTGTTGTTAAAACCTCCTGGAAACTTTCAACAAAAAAATTCAAAAAATTTTTAATCCCCCTTTCCCCGTGAAACGTGGAAAGTAGTGTGTGTTGGACTGAAAAAGGGTTAACTTCCAAGGCTTTTACAAATGTTCATTCACGCAACTCTCAGGTATAGGAATTCCGGCAATATTAAAAGATAAGAACAGATTTCTTTCGGTGGGCCAAACATCCTTGACATTTCAGAATGAGCATGGATATTAAGATGCTTCAAATTGGACAAACACAACGCAAAATTTTCTAAAATGTGGCCAAGTTTCAACACCCAGATCCAAGCGCATGCCAGATGCTTACAGTCAAGTTTGCCCAACATAGGTCTAGGTCCACCACACAGGTGGGAGGCAGACTCTAACCTTGTGCCACATTATATAGCTAAGATAGCCAGACGCATAATGCAGAGGCCACAAACCATATCAAGGCAATACTCAGGAATCCCCATTTTCCACCTAGGCATTCTGGGTGTGGGGGAGTGGGCATGTAGGTGTGGATTCCCCTTCTTTTTTCTGGCGGGGTGTCATGGACGCCTCGAGTCGGGCCGGGGGGGGGGTAAGGGGGAGATATTGCCTCATGAATTGCAGAGAGTTTAATTGGTTTAAACTGCAGTATCATGCAGAAATATTATGAGCCAAAACATGAATTATAGAGCACTCATACGCTAATTGAAAGGCAGAATCCACACCTTACTGGCACAGACGCAAGATTGAAACAAATTGTGATCTAACAGCCCTAACCATATGCTTAAGACCTAACCATTTTTAGCATATAGATTAGAGACATGTCCCCATTTATTCCTCTTCTTCCTATTCGCGCAATAGTTTTCCCGATAGTTTTGCAATAATCAAATTGGGATCAGTGTAATGCCAAGGTGAATCTCCATGATCCCAACCTGGATCGTCATACTGGTTCAAGAGCCACCAAAGCTACAATGAGCTGTTAATTTTCTTAAATAATATGGTTTCCCTTGAGTCACTTCTTTCCATTTCACGAGCAATTTTTTAGGAGGGGATCAAAATTCAGGAGAAAGGAGCCCAAACTCTGACAAGCTCCTCAGGCAAGTACTGGAAATCTCAGATTGCATGCCAGCTGACCTGTTACAACAGGGCAAAGGGCCTTAAGTTGATTAACGTTGAGCTCAAGTCCACTTTTTTGATGATTGAATCTTGGGTTCTTTGTGGGTATAACTGAATTGTCGATTTCACACATTTCAGGGTGGTAAGTAGGAAGTACAAGTTCATTAGGTACTGTAATCAGGAGGATCCAACTTAGCCAAGGACTCCTTAGATAAAGCAATTTATTGATAGGTTTGAAATTTGAACTGTTTCCCAGGCTAGTTTGGGTTGACGGGAATACCGCAAGAGAGGGGGTTTAGATCATCATCACTTGCCTCTCTTGATCTCCATGATCAGACTCCGATTGATTAGTGTCCGGGCCAAGGCTACATTTTCTTCGCTACTGGGTCTAGTTAAGAACAATAGAGTCTCCCCCTTTCAATGAGAAAAGAACACCATGGCTATAGACTTGTAAAAGCCTTTGTGCTACACATCTCACCAGGATGCCCTACCCAATATACCCAACTTAACACAGGGGAGGCCCAAAACGGGGAATTGCCAGGCACAAAGTGTTGAAGCGGTATTTATTATCTGAATTCTAACCTGAACCAAGCAACCTAGCATCAAAACTATCAATAAATCATCCAGGAAATGATAAGATCAACAGCAGCTAAGGACTTTCTCATCCCATCCACAAGGTAAGGCCATGACACAGCCAGATTGAACTCAGAATGCAGTGCAGTGTTGATCAACGATAAATACTACTTCACTGTGCTGCCTACTGCCGCGAGAACTAGTGGTGGACAAAAGCCCACAAAACTAAGAAGATATGATGATGATGGTAGTAGTAGTAAAAAATCAATGATCATACAAAGCCTCATCAGTCTTTAATCAGAGTCTCTATTTCTGCTGCACTGGCAGTGCTATGGACACAACTGGCAATAAATAATATTTAGTCAACTAAAACTCAAGACTCATCAGGAAAATTAGATTTATATTTGGAATCTGGCTATCTGGAAATAAGTCTCAACAACCTCCCTAATGAGATTGTGAACAAAACAGAAGAAGTATCCTTCCGATGATGAACTTTACTCAGAATTATAAAATCTTAAGTTCTCTTCGATGCTTAAGTGCCCCTTCGATCTTCTCACTAGGGTTTATTGGATTCAGAAAAATCAACTGGTGGAAACCCTCTGTTTGATCAAATCGAAGCCAATGAGCCACTGTGACACAAAAGGAAAGAAACAAAATTGTCCGTAGTCAATTGCAGATTTCATAAATGAAATCCAAATCAAATTTTGCTATAATGTGAACCGTCACTCAAAGAGCAACAGAAATTAAAAGAACCCACACGTTTCAGAAGTAAGCCCATGTCCAATTGCTGCATATTTGAAATAAGCAAGCCTCAAATATGAATTAGCAAGGTAGCTTTCTCGTAACATCTTTTGAGCAGGAAGATTAGTCCCAAACTTTGAGTTGAATACTAATGGTAAAACAGTCAGAAAAGTGAAGTTCCTGTTTTTCTTTTTGGTTGGGAGCCATGTGAGATTCAGAAAACATGACATAAGCCGACAATTAAATATTGACTGCAATGTATTTATAGTTGGGAACAACTCACCCTTTCACCGCCCCCGACCCCACCGCCCCCCAAACCAAAAAAAGTTGGGAGGGGGGGGGGGGGGGGAGGGAAAAGAGAAAACAGAGCAGAGTTTGTACACAAAGAATAAACAATAGGGGCCCCTATGCAGGTCAGAAAATTATTCTGGCCTCTTTGTGTCTCCTACAATACATTTTGCTTTGAGAAGCTCGATATAATCACCATGAAAATTAAGGGGTAAAATGCAAGGGAAAACTAGAATTTCCCTAAGTACCCACAAGAAAGCGCATAGACAATCCACAGGTTTTCTAAAAAGAATAATCAAGGGTAGCACTCCAGAGTTGATAAAGTACAGCCGCACTCAAGTCCCTCAATAAATACTTCTTGACAAATATGAATATTCTGATAGGTTAATAAACCGCGACATCAGCATCCCTCCTTCTTTCCTTTTGATTAGAGTCAGGTTAAGGTGGAAAAAAATAAATAAAATTGGAAAACTGACACAAGGGTAAAACGGATTCTCCGTGAAATATCTGCGGTGTGCATCACACTTTACCATGGATTATGTATGGTCCAGCTGGTCCCAAGCAATAGTGTGTCAGAACCCTTGAAAGTTTCAACGGGCAGACATAGACATCATATCTCAATCAGATGATGTGAACCGCCACTACTCTCGGCCTATATTAAATTCACACCACCAGGCCCTCAGTGCTCTAGCTATTCCTTTCAAAAAGGGTTTCTCACAATTTTCTTGGCAAGGACCTGGATAATTATAAAAAGACGTAGAAAAAAATATAAGACATGATTCCCGTTTTTTTTTTTTTTTTTTTTTGAGACTGAGTTTCTCCTCCTTGTATGTCATATCACCTCTCCTAGGAAGAAAGTGAATAAATAAAGGGCAGAGGGAGATTGTAAAAGAATAACTTCTCTAAACTAAAAGGTTGCCCATTCAAATGGACAAACTAATGTGGGAGTTATATTTAAAACATATAAAACATACCAACAGGGTCTGAGGAATCAACAATGATGGCATCATATTTTCCCTCTGGTGCATTCCTCAGGAAATCCACAGCTGTTCAAGATTAAAGAGAAAGGGCTACGACACTTAAGACAACATGAAGACTTTGATACAGATGCAACACCACCGCATCTTTAATAGCTCACAAGTCAAGGAAAACTAGTACAAAGAAGCAAACCATCGCCAATGTGAAGGCGGACACGAGGATCTTCAAATCCAAGAGATAACTCCGGAAAAAATTTCTCAGAGACCTAAACAAGAACATAAATGGTATTCAAAATTCAAAAGTTAAATTAACAATGGCCAGCAGGGGAGGGGGAACACTTACATCTATAACCATCTTATCAATCTCACAAATGTCTATGTGCTCCACAGATTTATGACGAGCAATTTCTCGAAGAACTCCACCATCACCACCACCTACTACAAGAACCTACAAATGAAGCCAACTAGGATCATCTTCTGAAAATGACAAGGATTTGCATATGCTACTAAGCCCAGTATAGTACAGCTTCAAATAGGATACATGTCACCAGTAAAAAATACCACACTGCAACTAGCATAATTCTCATTTCCTCTTCTGTACTAGAACGATATGCACAAAATGATGAAGTCTATAGGTGCATAATTATATTGCCCTCAGAATGAGATTCACTACAAGTCAAACCACAACAAGATATTTGTTTTTCTAAAATTATAACAAAAAATTATAAAACATCCACAAAAATCCTAGCGCAGGACATCATGAGGAAATTGCATTGAAAAGAAGAATATCCATTGTCATTATAGCTTGTGCACAAAAACAAGTCTCACTGACATACAATTAGACAAAAACACAAAAGAGAAGCAATCCAGAAATTGTTATCCTGCGAATACATAAAAGAAGAATCAAGAGTGAGAAATAGTCAGTAGAACTCACATTTTTAGGGGATTCAATGGAACAAAGTGGAAGATGGGCTATCATCTCCTGGTATGCACATTCATCTTTATCTGTTAGCTGGACAATGCCATCAAGAACAAGCACTTTTCCGTAGTTCGAAGACTGCACAGCCCGAACACAAGAAGACCCTCAAATAACACATAATACAAATCTTGAAAATTGAAAACATAGAGCAAAAGAGGGCAGAAGGCTCCAAACCTCAAAGACCAATACTTCTTGATACTCTGACCTTTCCTTGAACAAAACTTTCTCCACTTTCATTGAATGTGCCTCTCCTAGGTAAGCAAGCATTACGGAAAACAATCAGGAGGGCCAGCCATCTATTCGCCCTACTCCCTGTCTTTATTTTTATTCAGTAAATCATACATATAGTTTCTAATGATGTTCTTGTTAATAGAGACCCATGAACTTCATTGATAGATACAAAAGAGTCAAGCAATGCCATATTATTTACTTCCAACAATGCATACCAGGCCACATTGGATTGTTGTAATAAAGCTCCTTCCCATGTCCATCTGCAGGTGACAAGACAGCGAAAAAAAATACCATCAATAATTAGACCTTTTCAATAACTCAAGATCCTTTGCTCTAGCCAAAAGCAAAAAAAATGATCAAAGGGGAAGAAAAATTCTGGGATAATAACCAGAGAACGACGGGGGTTCTGAAAACCACCCGGAAACAACAGTTGAATGGCATTTAGCATCCGCTTCAGCAGCAGCTCTGGCCTTGAGGCAACATGATGGAATTGGCTTCTCCACACCATCATTCGCCTTCCCATCCATAATCTTCTGGCATTCCAAACCTCTTCCTTCGCCGCCCTCCATAAATTATCCTCTTCTTCTCCTCCGTCTCCAGTCTCTAACCTTCCAAAACAAATGTCAGGAACATATTTCTTTATGCTCATTCCCCCAACCAAAAAAAAAAAAAAAAAAAAAAAAAAAACACCATAGGAGAACTCTAATCTAAGAGCCAAAAGGACTATCATCACAAGCAGCATTCATTTACCCAGTCTAGGACGTGAGCAGCAAAAGTTTCAGGGTTTTAGCAGGGCCAAAACAAAAAAATTCTCCCAACAAACAACTTGCTCCTTTCCTATTTCAAAGACAAAAAAGAGGACCCCTCATAATCACAAAAAGGAAACAAAAATCTCCGACAAATCAGAAAGAGCCCAGATTTTGGTATTATATCTTAGAAAAATATTTTTGTTAGTCTAAAAAATCTTCCAAATATAGCACATAAACCCATCAAAATCGTCACCCCCAGCAAAGAACATCGTATCAATTTTTACTCCTTGTTTTTTGAGCAAAGAAACATGCTTTGTAACACACCATTCGATCAAAAATGCGAAGTGGGTTGCACTAAAATACCCCAGAATAAGGGAAAAATCGAGTCTTTCTATCAACCCAGAAAGCAAAATCGTACATTCAACCAGCCCAGAAAGCAAAATTACTATTTTCCGCAAATTTTTGAAGCAGCTAGGGTTTATCACAACGAAAACAAATGGGCAGTAAAATCACACCATGACTAAAGAAGACAAACCGAAAACGGAAACACACTTCATCGCAGTAGCACCGGAATTCAAAAACAAAAGATTAACCGATTAAGAGAGAGATTGTACCTGTTGGTATGGATTTTTGAGAGTTCTTCAGCTTTGTTTCCTAAAATAGGGCGGGAAAAGTGAAATCAAAGGAAGGAAAAAGCACCCAATATAAATAAGAAGCTGATTCGTCCCCTCCCTCCTCTCTGTGATTCTCTCTCTTCCCTCGCAGCTGCAAATGCAATGCCGTCTTTTACATTTGGTGCGTTCTTGCTCTTTAAATAAGAAACTGATTCGACCCCCAGCAATTTCAATTCAATTCAACTACGTGTTTTTTTACCCCCCCCCCCTCCAAAAAAAAACAACCATCTTTTCCTTTTTTATGAGGGGAAATTCTATTTTAAAAAAATTGGTATCAGTTAGTTCAATTCATAAAATTTTAAAATTTAATACTAGAGATTTAAGTTCAAATCATGGTTATATTAGTCTGTTTTCCACACTTATCTTAAAAAAAATATACTTTATATGTGAAGATTTTATGAAAAAAATTATTTAAATTACCAACTTGTATAAGGTTTCGTATCTTTCAAATGAATTTATTTTGAAATTAATTTATTAAAATTCTATTAAATTTATTTTTTAAACTTCTTCTGAATTTAACTTATTAGAAATTGTAAGTTAGATAATGTAAAATTTGCGAATAAAGATGTATAAGTACTTGATTATTTTTGTTGAAACAAAATCTCTTTATAGATATTGTATTGAACTTTTATTTATAACTTCTTACTTGCACGTAGAAAAATGAATGCTTTCATTTTAGTGGTTCTTGTCCATTTATACGCACATAAGGTTATAAAAATTCATGCAATTCACGTTCTTCAAATTTTATAAAACTTGCCAAATATATTTGATTTAAAAGCAAAGGATAGCAACTTATTACATTTTCTTTTTATTTTTACATTTATAAAATGAAGAGTCACTTTCTGATAGGAAAAAATTTTTGATAAGATTAACAAAAGGTAAAAGCAAATCTCTAAAGTATTTATAATTTTGACATTTCTGATCATTGTCATTGTTCTATCGACTATCAATATTTTATTTTCCATTAATACGTGAAAAACATCAAACATATCATGAAGATGTCATGACTTGACCCTCACATTTATTTTTTTATTTATTTTTGATTCACACGTTTATTTATTTCCATAATATATTATTGGCCGTCCCTTGTTATCTTCCATTATAAAAGTTCACCTCCCTCTGACAATGACATCCTACTAGAAATGTACGAATGCATCCACTTCCTTCATAAGTTTGGGCCAGTTTCCGGCCCACTTTAGTACTGGGTTGCTGTTGTACGGCCCAGTTTTGGTGTTCCGTACAATGATAGGAGATCATCTGAAAATTGAAATATATTTGGGGGGGGGGGGCAATCTTGAAATGGGTTCAAAATTTAGAATGCACATAAAATTCTTGAGGTGAGACGTCCCGTTAAATCATATGATGAGAGGATCCATTTTTACAGTCTGTTTGAATTAAAGGGAGAGAAACGATCGGAAGGTGAATAAAGATTAATTAATTCTCGTGTCCTTTGTTTAGGAATATCATATGAAAAAAAAGAGAATATTCCACCCTCGTTCCTCTCATTCTTAAACGTTCAGAGTCATGTTTTTCCATTCCATGTCAGATTCTTGATCTTGATTTACACGTCGCCGTACTCCTTGGAGTATATATGCTTTTAGAGATACTATATTATATTGTCATTATTTGGTATTTTATACTTATTTACTGCCATAGGTTAGACACCCGTATTTCTATCTCAAAATTAAACAAGATTATCATCCCGTATTATAGAAAGCAATATCTATGCCACGTGAATGAAGTGGTCGCTTTACCATCCGCAACGTGATCATTCGACCAGAATATTATTTGAAAATTAAAAACATGTATACGACAGCAATGTTATGTGATTTTATGGCCTACTACGAGGGGAAAAAGCCATTAAATTGTCGATTAGTGTTTATAGATTAATTAGCTTATTACGTAATCCAGGTATCTTCAAATCCTATATCATACTCCTAAGAGTACCAATTCCTATAAGTCACGTTAGCGCCACATATTAAAAATTATCTATAAGACAAATACACGTTGGAAAAATATATATACATGACAAGAGGAAGTACATACTCCTAGGTGTATAATATATATATTACCAAGTATTTTTATGAACTATACGTTTAGATATATCAAAACACAAAATAGAGAAATTTTGATGTATTAAATGAAACGGATATACAAAACACTAATCATTTGAAATGCGCGCTCGTAACTAACGCTATGAAGAAAAATTTTCCTACACAAATATTATAACAGTGGGTCTTATGTAAGATCGTCTTATAATAATTTATATTATAAAATGTCTCATACATTCATTAACTACTACATAAATTTAATGTCTTGCTATGTAGGCGATTTCACAATATATTTTCACGGGACCGTCACTTACAAGAATTTGTGATATTATAATAAGGGTCATGATGATTATCTCTCAACACATTCAAACGTGTATTGGGAAAAGGCTGCTCATGAGAATCACATTCTCGTCATTGCTGAGTTGTCTAACATTCATTTTTCGTGCTTGTATGTGTACTTCAACTTTAGAATATAAATAATAATCCCCAACACCCCCCAAAAAAAACACACACAAAAAAAACTAAAAATATCGAAACTTCAACTTTTATGCCTCGAACAAAACATCCCCACTGCAATAGTAACTTTAGAATATGTATACTTTAACTTTAGAATATAAATAATAATCCCAATAAGACAGTGATAGTCGATAGAGAGAAATATACGGTTTGGAAATAGCCTAGATCAAAACACGATGAATCACTTTCTTATTAAAAGAAACGTCCCCATTGCAATAATAAATTTATTAATAAATGCGGTCATTTTGCAAGACTCGACAGCTGGTTGGTCCTATGCAGTTGAAAAAATAACAAAATTGATTATTATATTCCAATGGCAATGAAATTTTCAGCTTTAATTACTCAATTGTTAGATAAGTTGGTCCGGCTGCATATAGTTATATTTGCTCAATTACTTAGACAATTTCGCTTAAAGTATGTTCAATCTTAAGTCGCCCCATGTAATGCATGAAATGAAACCTTTCCCTAAAGAAGTAATTAATGTTAGTGTTTGGGAATAAGCATCTTATTGGCCAACTATGTGCTAACATTTACACTAAAATAGAAACAAATGGATGTAAACTGTCCATATATTATAGATAGGTTTTTAAGTTTGCCATTTAAAAGATTAGAAATGTCATCGAATATAGTTTACAACAACTTATTTCGTGAGGAGAGAATCTTTCAAAACTTTTTTGAGTCTGGGATCCTCCATACTACTAGACTCGAGCTACTGTCAGTCCAATAAGAGGTAGAACTCTCCTATTATAGATTTTTTTCATTTACAAGACTCGAACCCGAGGCCTTACTTGAGGTGAACAAGTGCTAAAGCACTTAAACCAACCGGTATTGGTGGAGAACCTTTCATTTAATTAGGCTAAACTTGGTTTCATATGAGAAACTGTAATACCATAGGTTTATCACACTATCTATCATATGTCATACGTAATTTATGTGCATGCTTTGAACCAAAAGAGATCAAATGAGTGGCTCGAATGGAGAAACCAACTCCATCAAACCATATATGCATAAAGTGATAAAGGGGAGGGGTTAGGTGGGTAGCATCTTCGGTGCTTTTTTTTAGGGTGCAGATGAGGCACAAAACGTTAATACAGGTATGATTTAAATCCTAAATTTTGATGATAACTATCAAAGACGGATTAGTTACATTGATAAAATTGACGAAAGTTTTTATCGAACACTTAGATTTAAATTTCGCCTATATCGACACCATTTGCACCTACCCTCTTCAAAAGAAAAAAGGAAGAGGGGGAGGG
This sequence comes from Carnegiea gigantea, assembly GCA_029747015.1. Lineage (NCBI taxonomy): Eukaryota > Viridiplantae > Streptophyta > Magnoliopsida > Caryophyllales > Cactaceae > Carnegiea > Carnegiea gigantea. Next base: position 831,775 of record JAKOGI010000147.1, read on the forward strand.
GTGACAATGAGCCTATGATCAGACCATGCAGACATTCCAGACAATCAAGAAACATCTCCAATGGAATAGCCTAGTCCCATCTTGGGGCTCTACTAATTGTAAGGCCCAAATCAAAAGAAAACAAAAATTAAAAGAAACTAAAGAGAAAAAGAAAAATTAAAAGTGCCTGAAAGGTTCTTTACGGTCAAATTATTCGGTGGGAAATCAAATAATGATGCCACCTTGCATGATTATGACTTCCATTTTATCATCGTAACACGTGTAGTTTTTAGGGTTTTTTTTCCCTTCTTTTTCGTGGTCATTATAACACGTGATTTTTGCATACATCAGCCGTTTAATTAGTCAAACTGTTTATTCATTTGAAAAAAAAAAGATTTTAGTTTGAATTCTGACTTAATCTATGCTTATCATGTTTGTCAGCAAATTTTATTATGAACACAATAAATTTAATCAAGTCTTTTATTATTATTATTGTTATTGTTAGCAACACAATTTATAACAAAAAAATCCTTCAAACTCTGTAAAAAGTTGTCATTTCGTTATTTTTAGCAAAATGCTTGATTAAACCTTTTCAAATCAATATGAGAAGTTCGATTTCATTTTCATCAACCATTTCTTTGCCTCTTTCAAATAATAATAATAATAACAGTAACAACATTGCTAACAACAACAATAATACTAATAAGAAGAAGAAGTAATAATATGTACTAGTAATTAGTCAAAAATAGTTAAGAAAAATTAACATGCAAATGGGTCAAATAAAATACAAAATAATGAAAAAAAAAAGTGCTGAAATAAAGACTTAATTTTGTTCAACAAAAGTTTACTTTGTTTCATATATACCGTTTGTTTTGGATGTATATTTTAGATCAACGATTAATTAAGTGGTACGTTGAATCAGGATTTTAATTTCTGTCCAACCAAAAAAACTTAAGAGTTAAAGCTTAGGGGCTCGGATGAACTTTGCTCAATTGATCATGCTCCCTACAAAATCAATCCAGGGAATATAAACGAGAAAAACTCGAGCTCAAGCACAATTGTTAAGATACAAGTTATCTCGAATTCAACTTGAGTTTACATTTAAATTTGTATATTACTTCTAATTTAAAGTAAGCTACAATCTAACAAGTTAAATCTGAAATAAACATATCATAACTAAATTGAACTGACCGAGTTTGCTAATAACCCTAGCAATAATAAATCAATAAATTCATCATTTTAGCCAAAGATACATGAAACACAACCGTATCAAATTTGCCTAACCCCCGTTAACTGTTGATATTATGCAGGCTTGCTTATTAATACTAGATCGGATTAACTACCATTAGCCCTATATTTATGTAATAATCCACTCATTTACGAGAATAATCAATTACTTTTTGAAAAACAATTGCACTTTTACGAACACCAACAATAATTAATCCACCGTCAATCAAGCCAAAATCCACCAAACCAAAGATCCTTAACTAAGATTCTGTTAATATAGAACAGATACATTGTCAGATAATTTGCTGATCGAATTTCTTCTGTACATGACAACATCTTACAATGCCCTTCCAAAAAAGAGAGAAAAAAAATCATCAAAATCAAAATGAATTCATCTTTTTGCCCAAACAAAAAAGATCAGTTTTTTCTTTTCAGGGAGGACGGCCCTGTAATTGTTCTATGAACATATTAATCTACTGAATTTTCTGAGTTCAACTACAATTACACTGATGTTATCCTTGCTGCCCTTAGCAATGGCCAACTCTACTAGCAAAGCAGCTGCTACTCCTGCTCTACTGCAGCTCTTGCTGCTCATTCCGTTGGTGCCGTCCGGTGATTTCCGCTGGATCTTTCCGGTCAGACACCGCCTCACGATCTGGCAGGCGACCTCATTTGAGATCACGTCCCATAAACCGTCGCTTGCGAGGATCAAAAACTCGTCCTCCTCGGTTCTTTCGCTTACGGTCACTTCTGGCGTTGATGATACATATGGCTTCAGGTAGTGATCACCTAAAACACCCCAAAACCGTACATATCAGTTTTACAGTAAAATGCAGGCAGGATTTGGACCCAGAGACTTTCCCAATAAATCTAACTGGGACCGATATACACATGGAGGGTAGCATTCATACCTATAGACCTTGAAGTCGCAAGGACTCCCAGGACACGATAGCCGTTCCAGTTGATCACCCGACCTCCAGCAGCCTCAATTCTAGCCAGCTCGTCTGGTCTGTCAGGCTAACCAAAAGTTTTGCCGCGTTAGAATTTCTAGTAACGTTAAAGGGGGACGGGGCCTCAAAGCTAACATGAAGGGTGCCACAAAGATCACGCAACACAAGAAACGTAACGGGTAACTCAAAGGCGATATACATGCGTGATCCATAACAAATTCGGCAATATACATGCGTGATCCACAACAAATTCTATGTTGCTACGTCGTGCACATTTGTTGAGCATTGAATTAAATGGGAACAAATGCAAGATTGAATGAGATCTTTCTTGTTTTGTGAACTAAAGTTTTCCTAGGGGGGATGGACCATCCCCCCAAAACAATCAGTGATTACGACTACTAGTAACCCATAATGTGCGCTAACGGTGGGTACGTCTATGCAGACTACAAAGACAAGAAAGTCACAACTAGCCTCCTTGCAATTATTCTCCTCGCCTTAGGTGGAATCCGAAGAGTCAAATGTCAGCATTATTTTGAAGCCGGGCCCAAAAATGTGGGGCCGCCATTAGTCAAGAGAGGGTCTTGAACGCCGAAGGAACCACAAACCAAGTTGGATTGAAACTACGACTCATTCCTTTCCATTCCATACCACAAAACAGTCTAACTCGAGGAGTAGGGCTCCCCACCTTATTGAACCGGTTGGGCAAGGAGCCCGTGTCAGAGACTCTTCACAAGTCAATTTTCAATCAACCTCAAAGAGTGCAAATTGGATCCTCTAATATAGGCATCATCGAAATTTGATGTATACTCTAGCAAATTTTATAATTTACCCAAAAAAGATGATTCAAAAGAATGCAAAATTTCAAATGTAGGACACCCAATAAATCACGAGACCGTCGGAAAATCTCGTGACTCCAATAAGGTCAAAATGCAAGCCAACTAGCTAAGTTTTCTAACTAGCAACATAGGCTTTCAAGTTTGTGTAACATATGTTATTCCGACCCTTCATGTAATCATATCAACTCGGACACTCGTATCAAACACTCGACGTGGTATAACAACACATGTGAACCAAAAAACCAAAAACTCATATATAGAATTCGATTGGGTTTAAGCATTTAACACTTAAATTCGCGCACACTCGACATTTCAACATGGGTATAACATGCTCTATGAAGATCGTACCACGTAAAATCAAACACACAACCATAAGATTGAGTGACCTATGCACCCAACTTTGAAGAAATAAAAAAAGAACTAAGAAAATAATAAAGTGACTCGCAATTTTCAAGCAATCGTACATCTAACCAACCGATTTAATTTGAATGTCAGAGAAGAAAATTAGGCAGAACAGTAAAATAGTACCCAAAATTTCTTGTGTTTAGTTGTTCAAAGTTGGCAAAAAACTGACAAAATGTGGGACAACAAAAAAGATGATAATTGAAATGTTAATTTGCCATTAATTATCATTTTCCAAAAACTAATTAACCCAAACCCCAATCAACAAGACTTCATCACATTTAATTGAAACCATTAGACATAGAAAAACTATTTTCTTTTTGTTTTTATCTTTTGACCCAAAAGAGGGTTAGTTTTTTTTTTAAAAAAAGAATAGCTTGAGATCATTTATTTTTGATTTTAGAATTAAATTAAGGATTCGAAACCCAACAAATGCCTGGAAATCAAGCAACATTCTAAACCCCAAAACAAAAAACTTTATAACCAAGTTGATTCAAGTGATTTGCAACTCGTTCTCTTTAAATAAGGTCTCAAAAAATTCGTAATAAGAGAGTTTTACCCCCTTTATGAGCTAAGCTCGATTCCAGGGGGGTGGAGCTCAAAAAAAGGAGAGATTTTGAATTTGATTACCTTATGATCAATGGACAAGGGCACGGCAACCCCGTTGCGGCAAATAACGGCCCTAGAATCTCCACAATTAGCAATAACCACCTCCTCCTCCCCCACCACCGCCGTGACCGCCGTCGACCCCACCGTCATCTCCTCCACCTCCTCCTTCCCGCCCCCACCAGCACCAACCTCCCTATCCATCCTCTCAAAGCACCTCACCATCACCATCTCCCAATCAATCACGTCACCCCGATCCTTCCGCCACGTGTCCACCTCCCTCAGCTCCTCCTGTAGAATCGAGTGCATCCGATCCCTGCACGCATCCGCCACGTGGCTGCCACCGTGTCCATCGAACACCCCGAAGAAATCGTACCTTCTAGAATCAATCTCCACCAACCCCAACTCCACCGCCACGGAATCCTCCATCTCTCTCCTCCTCCCCATCACCGACACCGCCCCATGTGACTCCCGCGTGAACCCGTCCACCTCCTGTGGTTGTTGTTGCCTCTTGACGACGCCATTTTGGGCCGGGTCCTTGCAAATGGTGCTGAGCTTCTTGATCTCAAGACGACGTCGTCGAGCGGCCTTTGCCTGCTGTGGGTCCACGGAAGCCGACGACGACGGCGGCATTTTTTCCGGCGCGGCAACCTCTTTAACTGTCATCATTTCATTTCTGTCTGAATTCTAATTCGGCTCCGCGTTTCGTTGCATTTGAATTTGATTTGATTTGATTTGATGATGATGAGAGAGAATTATTAGTGGGAGAAAACGAATTCCTCGAGGCACTGGTATATATAAATGCACCTCGGGCTCCTTTCGGCCCACTTGGGCCGATTGATTTTCTTCTCTTTTTTGAAAAAAAAAATTAAATATGGACCTTTGTAATTTTGGGGTAACATAATATGGCAGACTATTAAGCTTTTTAGATATTTAATTAAAAAAAATAATGCAAGTGTCATTCTTTCAGCTGAAAAAGTTTTTCAAAATTGTTATCAAAAATTAAATTTGAGTTCTTGTATCTTTGTTTATATTCGTACTCACAAAGCAAAACCTATACTGAAAAATATTATTATTATTATTATCTATTTTTATATCAAAAAATATCAAAATATCAAAATATCTTTTGTAATAATTTTATAATCCTGCAAGCTTCATGATTAGTAAAGATGTCTTTATATGCGTAGTATTAAAGTTAATTAAATACAACAACACCACTATCTTTAAGTAAGGATTCCGCTTATACGGGGTCTGAAGAGATCCAAATATAGACAGTTTTATCTCTATCGATATCTCTGTCCATAAAGAGATTGAATTTAAGAGATTCACAAAAATAAGAGTTTATGAAAATATTTTATCAAATAAAGGTTTTGTGAAAATATTAGAAGGAAAAAACTAAGAAAACTCAACAGAGAGTGTATTAGAAAATACTAATAAGTCAGATGATCATGATTATGTAAGTAAACAGACATCTTACGTACAATAAATTTTGTAAATCATTATTTATATATATTAGTATATTTATTTCTTTAGGTAATATTGACAATAAAAATTTTGTAAATAAAAAAATTATAATTGGATAGTTCTGCTTTTATTTGACAACAGCAGCTCGATTTTTTTAAAGAGAAGGATTAAGACAAAACAAAATTCATATTAGTTTTTTTTTTTTAATTTTTTTGGGGAATACAATAAAAAAGCCGAGGGAGAGTTTTTTTTTTGGGGGGGGGGGATTGTCGCCACGTGCTTTCGGATGCGGCGGTCATTGCTAGGAAAGCGTACCCCAACAGATGGAGAAGATAGAGGAAAGACGTGGACGGCTGAGATTGAAGATGAGAACACGTGGAGAAAAGATCGGCGATGGCAATGATACGACGGGTGGAGAGAGAAAGGGAGGGTGGGTCCCAGTTAGATTTGCGGGGTAGAAAACGTGGCGAAGGTTTAGTCGTGTGTATCTTTTGCTTTTCCTCTGAGATGGTTGGAATTAGACGCAGAATCCGGGACTTACAAAACTCGTCATTATTATTAACTTAACTACTTATCATTCATTTTCATCATTAATTACCCACCCTTAAGACCATCTTAATTAGTAGTAGTTGGTAATTTTTTACTTTCCTGCCTTGTTTAACTTATTATTGTGAGATTACCCACTCTTAAACAACCTTGCTTGACCCGGTCTAACATAACATTATTCCACATGACATGAGACATTTGTAGTATATAATAATTTTTTCAATATAATATAATAGTGAGAGTAACAATTTTTTAATGATTTTTCTTAGCATCAATCTTTCTGCAAATAGAGATGTTGATAAAAGTTAGGTTGTCTATATCTGAATCTCTCCAGATTGTGTAAAAACAAAGCCTACAATAAAAATTGTTGTTGTGTCATTGTTGTTTCAAGGATTGCCAATGCTAGATACTATACGTTAGTTGTGTATTTTAGCTAGATTTATTCTTTCATTCAATCAATTTTATAGTTAGAAGGGCCCATTTTAATTTATTTTATATATTAGTAATGTGTGGCCTTTTATTTCGTTTAGAATGATTTTCACATCTTATATTAGTCTTATTTTATTTGAATTTGTCTAAACAACAACGGTTTATAGGTTAAATTACGGATGGAATATACCTAGGTCCAAGACATTTAATGAGCATCAATTATATGAATATACATAATGCATAGTAACAATTCATTTTGCCAATAGGTGAACTGTACTCGTGAGTTGGGTAGGAATGTCGGTAGAGGTAAAGTTGCCTATATCTGAATCTTCTCAGATTATGCAAAAACAAAACCCAAACTAAGAGGTAGTGTTGTTGTTGTGGTTGAACTATACTCCTGAATCATGAAATTTCTATCTTTTTCTTGCCAATTGCAATCAAAGGGCTACACCCCTATTAAATTTCTTTGTCAATGGTACACCATATAATAACAACATGCAAGATCAGAAATGATTAATGCATTACTATTTAATTATTTAATAAAAGATTTTTTAATTATCTTAGATTATATAATCATCTCATTTTGATTAAACGTCATATTCAACATCAGTATGTCCCCTATTTTTTTCAATTAAAATAAAAAGAAAATGACGAGGTAACAAAAGTAGGTGATGAGATTAGAGGGGGAGAGATGACGACAAACTATGATATGGAAGATTAGTAGCTTAGTGTTGATTAGGATGATTAAATTAGATTAAATCAAGTTAAGACAGGATTTGTTGATATTGACAGAGGGAAGGGAAGAATGTTGACCTGGCGGATTCTCATAAGAGAAAAGAAGCGTACTCGTGTTGATGTCATCGGGTTTTCAGCATTTCCACCCTATGTTCCTACTTTATTTAGATTTAGAGATAGTAGCTTTGAATTTGTAAATTATACAATTTATATCATAGGGAAGATATTTTTATAATAGTTATTAAATAATTAGAATAATTAATAATTTTTTTGCGAGTGAGTGCTTGTATAGTTATACTTAAAATACATTATTAATTTCTTTTGAATTTTAAAAAATTTAAAATATATTATTAATTATTATAAAATCCTAAAAATTGATCTTTTAAAGAGTCTGTTTTATAATAACTCTTATATGAGATGGTCTTACCTAAAAATTTTTAGCGAATTATTATATATAATAGTTTTTTATTTTCTAAAAATTCTCTTCCTGTATTCATATCTATTTTTATAAAGATAGAGTTTTCTAGATTTAATATTGCACTATATTTTTAGAGGTAGTCAGCTCAAATGCTAAAGTATTTGAAAATCATTATCAAAATTTTGTATTTGAATTCTATTTATAGCAGTCTTTGTGTCTTATTCATATATATATATATATATATATATATATATATATATATATATATATATATATATATATAAAACTAGCAGACTTATAAATTCGAGTACGTAATATATAACATAAATATTGATCATACCTTTCGAATCTTCTTTTTTTGATAATATTGTTTAAAACAAACATTTTGTTCCTCTTTCTCTCTCATTTATAGCTGTTTAATTTTTTAATATTCAACTAGGCAAATGAATTACATAATGTGTACTGTTGGCCGTGGATATTATTGCTTGCTTTGTTTAAATAAAAAAATTGTCGGAGGGCCACAAATTGGCTTACGATGTACATGCATGTATACAATCCATAGGCTATAGAAATCCAACTACTTGAACTTTTTAGACAAACACCTAGAAACATCCCAACATATGATTCTTGCTAGGGTACTAGCTAGTGGGTGAATATGATATCACGTTCAATATATTTGATTTATGTGATGAATTATTTAATCAAAATTGCAACCCATGGTATTAATTACAAATTTACAATATAACACTGTATTTTCTAATTGTCTAAATTATAATAATATAACACGTGATTGTTACCTATACATAACAATTATAATCCATGCATCGTAATTATTCACGTCTTTAAGTTACCTCACGCAATTTTACAGAAACGGTTTACAATGGACTAAGGAAATATTATGTTTTCATATGAAAACATGATCAACCGTTTTCTATAAAATTGCATGAGGTAACTTAATGACGTGAATAATTATGATGCATGGATTATAATTTGTTGGAGAGGGTCATGTAGGTCGTCAGCATCACTTCTGAATAATAATAATAATAATAATAATAATAATAATAATAGTAATACTTTGTATTGTATTAATAATGATGGATATGGATGAGTTACATGCGTCTGGTATCCAGATTAAGTGACGCCGCAAAAATTTCTCATTTGATTTATTGTATTATTGCAGTTGATGTACATGTATGCGTACGTAATAGATTATTTAATGTGTTATAAATATCTATAATGTAAGGTGGCAAATTGTAGCAGTTTTTAAAATTTTTTGGTTATGGATAGATATTTATAGAGCGTTGAAAAACAAGGCATGAAACCTGTGGTTGCCGTTCATTTCTGCCCCCTCATCGCGTGAAAGTTGCGGCCCCCCTTGGTCTCATCAGTCTTTATACTTTGCTGATTCTCTCAATTCCTTTTTCACATTATTCACTAGGGCTTGCTTCATTGGGGAAGGGAATCAAGTTGAATACATGGATTGTTCGTTAAGGAAGGGTGTCAACTTGAATCATGATTGGAGCATATTAGAATAAATTCAAACTGATTAAAATGAATTAAAGCGAATTCAAATAGCAGTTAATCAAGTTGAGTGTACAGTATGAGTGTTCATCCGTTCAAATTCGGACCGGACCCAGTTGGGCCAAAGTTCGATTAAGGGAAAAAGGGCGGACCGATGAGCACATTGAATAAGAGTTGGATTAGACCGAAAAAACTCAGACATTCTCGAGACCAACCTAAGGAGACATTTTCAGGTGCAGTTGGAATATAGCTTATTGGAATCAATTAATTTTAGCCAAAATCATGCTATTACTAGTTTTGTCTGCGAATGCCGTGTTCGATATATAGGAGTGTTCATCGGTAAAAACTCAAACTAGGCCCAATTGGACCGAAGACCAATTAAGGAAAAAAAAGGCGGATGGAGAAGCAGATCGAAACGAGCCGGACTGGACCGAAAAAATTTAGACCGCATCGGGACCAATCAAAGGAGACCGAATTGATTTTCAAGTGCAATTGGAACAAAGCTTAATGGGCTCAATTAATTTTGGCCAAAATCATGCTATTATTGGTTTTGTTTGTTGAGGCCGTGTTCAACAAGAATGTTTAAATAGCATTTAGCGTTTTGACCAAGTCAATTTTAAGTGTTCGATAACCTATCATTTTGACTAGTATTTCAAGCAACGTTTCTTAAAAGGTGACAATATTAACTTTGGGCATTCAAAAGTAGCATTTCATAATTTTTTACCAAAAAACATCCTTTGAAAATTTTATTTTTGAAAATTATTTATATCATTTTATGTTAATGTGCATTAATTAGGGCATGTTCTTTTCGTTGGTAAATTGGAATGGGTAAATGGGTGAAGTGGGTTGAAATAGGTTTAGATGGGTTGAAGTAGGTTGAAGTGGATTGAATTTTTTTATGTGATAAATTAAACTTGGTTAAAATAGTGAAAGTGGATTGAAGTAGGTTGAAGTGGGTTGAAGGGAATTTGGTTGAAGTGGGTTGAAGTGCGTTGGTATTTTGGAATTTACCCACGAAAAGAACAAGCCCTTAGCTAACCCAATAATTGGATTTACCGAACACAATTGTCTGAACGCTCATCTCAACAACTATACGTTAACAGCTAAATTAGAAATACTATCCGATACCTTAACTACTATCTGCTACCTAAATTAGCATCCGCGACCTAAACAATCAATTTTACCGAATGGGAGCTAATTCTAAACGGCATAGACTGGCAGTAGTCTTTGACCAAAAAATTCATAACAAAGTCCCAAACTCATGATGAATTGAAAACAGAAAACCTAAAATCCCATACCACAAACCGTAAAATATCAAAGCGTAAAAAGGGGCTATAGAGATTTGAATTTGGAGTGATGGAGAGCGACGCAGCGGTAAAACCAAAGAAGCAAATCAAGAGCTTACTTTTATTGTATTTTTTTTTAAAAAAAATAGTTAGTACTTAGTCTAAACCGGGTAGACTGGACCAGATTGGATCGAACTGAGGATCGACTAAGAGAATTTTCTAGACCGAGGACTGGATCGAATGCATTCAGTTCGGACCGGTCCGATCAGTTTGACATGCTCTTCGGTCCGGTTCGATTTGAACCGAATAATATACAACCCTAGTGTACAGGATGCATGCTGCTAGTTTGAACTTTGAGGGTAAATCCAACCTTGCTAATGAAGAGGGAGAGACGCACCCTAAGAAATTATTGTATAAAGTTTTTGGAAAGTATTTAGCAAATTGATTCAGTTTCCGTTAATTTATTGATGCTTAACTGTGAGATGACCACCATTAGTTTTCCAGTCATTTGCATCAATGGTGTTTAAATAAACTATTGTTTGTACCAAGGCATACATAAATATTGATATAGGTAGAATTTAAATTTTCTCTGCTCCAGGAGAAATAACAACAATTTCAGTATGGGTCCTTTATGCAAGATTTGGGCAAATCTATAAGTAGATGGTCTTCTTTGTGAGAACATCACGGCTTATAAAGAGATCTATTTCTAAACTTACAATAGAAAAATAGTTGATATTTTTTAATAGAAAATGAGAGAGTAATGAAAAATCATGTGGCATCTACAACAAAAATGGCCTAACAAAAATAAATTGAAGACATCTATATAAATTCTCATTTCTAAAAAGTTAATGGTAAATACATTGCCAATCGACTTTAAATTTATACCATACTTCAATCATAAATCTCTGCACCATCTTTCCAATCGGCGGTGAATTATAGTATAACTCCAATCTAGCACACAAGTGTTGCACACTAACCTTAACTTAGGACTGAGCAGTATTAGTTACTCGATCCATTTTTATGAAATCGGTTTCAGGAAATTGGAACTGGTTTTCCCCAACTGAAATCGGATCAAAGACCCCCCCAAAAATTCTATCTAATACGGATCCACTATACAATGTAATACAATAAGTTCTTGTAAGGGCGTGTTCGGCAACAGCGTTTTGAGTAGCGTTTAGCGTCTTGACTAAGTCAATACACTCATCAAGTAATTTTTAGTGTTCGGTAACATAGTATTTTGACTAGCGTTTCAAGTAGCGTTCAGCGTTTCTGAAAAGCTAATAGTATTAACGTTTGATATTTAAAAGTAGCGTTTCATATTTTTTGCCAAAAAATATCCTTACGAAATTTTATATTTGGAAATTATCTATATCCTTTTATATCAATTTACATTAATCAGCTAACCCAACAGCTAAATTTACCGAACACATTTATTTCAACTGCTCATCTAAACAGCTATCCGCTAACAGCTAAATTAAAAACGCTATACGCTGTCTAAACCGCTATCCGCTACCTAAACTACTATCCGTTACTTGAACAGTTAATTTTAGTTAACAACACCTCAATCTAACAATATAAAGAACACGTTCCTGGACCACAATAAATCTCAAAAACCCTTATAAAAAACGCCCACCTGTATAAATAAAAACTTTTCCTCCCGAGGATATATCTCTACTTAAAACGTTCAGATCCCATACATTCGTATCTGTTCGTATTTCCTGCATGTTATGTCCAGGGTAAATGCATTTCGACTTTTTGCTCGTTGATGATCATAAATCACAAAACCCCTTTTCCTCCTTTTTCTGGCCTTTTATTTATTTATATATTTATTTATTAAAAACAAATATTTTGTCAGTGTGTCAGCACAAGAGAAAAATTAAATGCTAGAGCCATACTGCAAACCGCAGCACATAATACAGGAAAAAAAGTTGTACATGAATGTGATGGGAATAACTTGTTTTTAGTTGGATTAATTGAATTTTAAGCAAGGTTACATAAAAATCTTCCATACAGCAAAGGTGTTACAAAAATAGATCATTTAACACAGTTTTATAATGGATAATTTTGGATCCGGTTGAGTTTGGTCAATTAGATTTATTTTGATTTCGTTTCAGATCAAGTCATTTTCGATTCAGAGTAACCTCTGAACACTTTGTTTTTTGTTTAATAAGCTTGTCTAAAACTAATTTTGGAAAAAAAAAATATTAAGACCAATTCATTGCAAATTATGTCAATTTAATTTTTAGATCCACTTTAATTTGGGTGTTCAAGTACTGAAGGCATGTTCTTTTTGTGGGTAAATTAGGGTGGGTGAAAGGATTGTTGAGTGAAATTTTCCACAAGTGTATGGTATAGTTGTAGTAGCAACCGGCAACCCCACAGCGAATTGTGTTTCTAAGTACCAGAGCCAACTCGAGTGTATCAATCTAGGCAAGAAAGAGGGTGAAGGGAAGAAGAACTAACCTACTGAAGCAAGCAAACAAAAGGTACTTTGATTATGATTAAACCCCGAGATAAACTAGCTAATCAAGTCAAGCCCTCACCTTCCCAAGTTATGCTATCATCCAAGGATGATCGATTGCATTGTTAAAGACCACCTAATCCATCTCTTAATGGTTTTAGACTAGTCTAATTGTTCTAACCACCTATTTTCATGGGATTAGCTCAATTAAACTATAAGATTGACAACCCTTGACTTAGCTAGCGATTGATGCTATTTTCATGTCTCAATCTCGGCAATTCAGTCTACCCACACTATACAATTAACCTCACCTTTCAGTATAAGTCAATTGTCTCAAAATACAAATGAAAACTCTTTCAAACATTGCATCGAACACATAGTGGGCGTGAGAGGAAACCCTAAACTCTTGCATAAAGAAGATGGGTGAAGGCCTAGAACAAGATCAACTAGCCATCAAGAGGCTAATTATAATCAAAGCAACACAATCTAACCACTAAATATCACAAAAGCATATAAACAAAACATGCATGAACTTAAATTACACAAAATAAGAGAGAAAGAGGAGAGAAAACTTATACTTGATTGAATTGAAGAACGAATCCACAAGCTCGAATCAAAATTAATCATCTATTAACCTAATTACACTACTTCATTCATCCCCTAATGAGGTTTGGGAGTGTGAGGAGGAACCCTAAATCGTCCTCCCAAGAATCCAGATAAGAGCCCCCTAAAATTGGCCGAAAAATCACTTAAATTGCGCGTTCGCGGGCTGGCGCATGGTTGTGCCTCGACGCACGGTCTGCTATGCACACGCACGGCCGTGCATGTGGCCGTGCTACTTGTGCGCTGCTTCGACCTTCATTGCACGGGCGTGCCTACCCTGTTGCACGGCCGTTCTCACTTCTTCCTAGCTTGCCTTGGTTACGAGGGCTTCATTCGACCTCTATTCTCCTTGTAATCCGTTTTTAAAATTCTCCTTTCTGTCAAAACCCGAGGATTTTTTCTGAAAGCAAGATAAATCACTTATAAGTATAATCGAATTAAAGGAAGTGAATTTAACCATTCCTCACCTAAATTCGGCATGAAAACCATGAGAAAAATGGATTAAGTGGGGGTTAAAATGAGCTTAAGTATAGGTGCAACAAGGGTGAAGTGGGTTGAAGTATTTGAGGTGGGTTGAAGTAGGTTATAATGGGTTGAAGTACGTTGTAGTGGGTTGAATTTTTTTTATGTCATAAATTAAATGCTTGAGCCACACTGCAAACCGCAGCACATAATACAGGAAAAAAGGTTGTACATGAATGTGATGGGAATAACTTATTTTTAGTTGGATTGAATTTTAAGCAAGGTTACATAAAAATCTTCCATACAGCAAAGGTGATGCATAAATAGATCATTTAACTCAGTTTTATAATGGTCAATTTCGGATCCAATTGAGCTTGGTCAATTAGATCCATTTTGATTTCATTTTAGATTGAGTCATTTATGATTCAGAATAACTTTTGAGCACTTTATTTTTTGTTTAGTAAGTTTATCTAAAACTAAATTTGAAAACAAATATTAAGATCGATTCAGTATAATTATGTCAATTTAATTTTCAGATCTACTTTAATTTGGGTGCTTGAGTATTAAGGTGGGCATAATTTCAATCAGTGAAAGTTTAGATCAATTCTGTCAGATCTATATTCAACTGCCTACTAACACCAAAACCAGAGACATTGTGCACACATAGTCACAGACAGACACAGATACTGGGGCCACAGAGTTATTGCTACTTGTCTTATAGAGGTGCAACTGGGCTTCTCTCTCGAGCTAAGGAACTGTTTGGCCACGTAGCTACTAGCTATTAGTTAAAGGGAAGATTCATGCACATGATGGCAAGGGATCCATTATTCGTTATGTAATTACTTGAGCTATTTAGCCAAGCAAACAAACAAGCCACGAGTAGGTTATCAGTTTGTCAACACTTTGCTTTATTTTCTGTTGCTTTTCAGGAAAATGTCATTTCACACAACCTTAGGCATAGTACTAGTACAGTTGATTATAACCCCTATCTATAAATCTATGGTACACTTCACCTAACCAAAACCCAACCTCCTCCAACCCCTCCCAAAAAGATTTTTTTTTTTTAAAAAAAGAAAAAGATTGGTTGATAGATTTTACTTCATGGATTTGGTATTGTTTGGCAACACAGTTATTAGAAACTCTGAAATTCTTTGCAACCTTATTTTGTGAATGATTTGTGTTGACAATAATTGTGAACTATAAAATGTTGTTTCTCCTTCTTCATTGTTGCATTTGCCCATTATCCCTCATGATTAAAATACACATAGAGCAAGAAGGGGGGGGGGGGGGGTTGGTTTAACTGCAACATAATACTCAGGGGTATGAATACTGATGTCTAGTTTGGACAAATAAAAAGGATGCAAAAAAAAACCTTTATTGTTGTTAATTATAAGATTAACCTAGCAGTTCTGCAAACCTGTTCGAAGTAATCTATTTTGATACTTCGGATCACATTGAACATTCTTATTGCAGTAATAAAAAATTGGATCTTTCATCGTGGAGATGGTGCAGTGACCAAAGTTATTTTTTAAAAGATTGACCAAAAATTCGTTATTTCTCCAGTATTGTTAGCTACATTCATACGGTCTGTTCTTCTCAATTTATCACAGATACTTATTATCAGTATTCAACACCGATCAGTACCAATCAGCACTCATCAACACTTAGTCCAATTTCCACTCACAATTTTAGCTATGATCAGCATTAATAAATACCCATCAGTATTCATTAGTACTAATTAGCAATAAATTACTTATGATAAGTTGAGAAAAACTGATCCATAATATTAAGTATAACAAGGTTTCATTTTCTGGATCAAGAGTCATCCAATCCGCCATAGCTTGAGGGAAAAAAGTAAGTAAGGCGTGTTAAACTTCAACATCACGAATCAACAATTAATCATAAAAAACAAGAAGAATATACAAGTAGTTAACAATTAGTTAACTTGCTGACATAATCAATCACACATAATCCAAGCAACATTCTTACTTCTGATCTTCGGTATGGAAATACACATCAC
Organism: Carnegiea gigantea; assembly: GCA_029747015.1. Taxonomy (NCBI): domain Eukaryota; kingdom Viridiplantae; phylum Streptophyta; class Magnoliopsida; order Caryophyllales; family Cactaceae; genus Carnegiea; species Carnegiea gigantea. Next base: position 847,720 of record JAKOGI010000147.1, read on the forward strand.
ATTCAGAAAACATTTGAAGTACCCAGAATAGACTATACAATCACCAATAGTCTCTGCAGGAGCAGGAACCATCTCTAAAGTGATGAAACCGATTTGAATCCCTCACGATGATTTCTCTACCGGTAGCCTTTGAAATGTACTTCATCGCAGTATGACAATCCCCACAGATGCGAAGGTTCTTGAAAACCCTAATGGGTTTCGATCTAGGGGTGCTTGTAAGACCATACGCAACAGCTAGCTTTTCGCTGTGCTGCAATAAGTAAGGCTCCTTTTGTTCTTCCTCCAAGTCATGAAGAACAAAATCAGTATTAGGGACGTATCCCATCTCCCTAATTTCACAAATCACCTCATCTAACTTCTCGTAAATCTCAGGTGCTCGAGCATGGGATGTGTCTCCCACGAGGAATTTGTGTACCCTGTTGTTGCTTTCAATCCAGCTGCAACCAGCTTCTTTCCGCAAGTTCTTGTCTTTCATGTCTGTTCTGATTTTCTGTACATTTTCCCATTGGCCTTCCGAAGCATACAGGTTTGACAGCAAAGTATATGAAGCTGGGTCATTTGGATCCTGCTTGATAACCATCTTTGCTGCGTGTTCTCCAATCTCGGTGTCCCCATGCAGTAGAGAAGCTCCAAGCAATGTCCTCCAAACTAGAGAGTTTGCCATGATTGGCATTGAGTTGATAAATTCCAGTGCTTCTACAAGAAATCCTGACCTACCAAGCAAATCGACCATGCACGCATAGTGTTCCATTCTTGGAACAAGTCCATATTCTTTGAACATCGAATCAAAATGTTTCTTCCCTTCAGAAACCATGCCGACATGGCTACAAGCTAATAAGACAGCAACAAAGGTGACCTCATTTGGCTTTACACCTGCCTTAATCATCTGATCAAACATGTTCAAAGCCTTGCTCGCAAATCCATGCTTTGCAAAACCTGTAATCATTGAGGTCCATGATACAATAGTCTGATCTCCCATCTCACTAAATACCTTATAAGCTGCTTCGATGTTACCACACCTCGAATACATAGAAATCAACGCATTCCAAATATGTAGATTTGATTTGAATCCCATTCTCATAATTCGACCATGAATTTGCTCTCCCTTGCTAACAGAACAAATGCTGGCAGCAGCGCCTAATAGACTAGTGAAGGTAAACGCGTCTACCTCCCTCTCAGTGTTTTCAAGTTCATGGACGAGTTCAAATGCTGCATTAGGATCTAGGTTTCTTGCATACCCATCTAATAGTGTGTTATAAGACACCAGGTTCTTCTCAGACAGCAGATCAAAGGCCTTCCTTGCTTGTTCCACCCTGCGTGTCTGGGAATACATGCTAATGACCGAGTTTCCCACAAAATCATCCCATGCAAGACCCAGTTTCACCGCATGACAATGAACCTGTCCACCAATAAGCGGATCACAAAGGGCAGCACATGCCTTCAGAACGCTAGCAAGTGTAAAATCATTAGGCTGAACTGGACCTTCAATCATGTTAATGTAAAGTTCTAGAGCTTCTTTTTCATATCCTTCACTTTGGGCACACGCTGCGATTATCGAAGTCCAAGACAACACATTATGACCAGTGATCTGACCAAATACCTTCCTTGAACAAGCAAGGGAATCAGGAGCAGCACACTTTGCATACATCTCAATCAAACCGCATCCAACACTAGAATCAGTTGTCAATCCAGAACGTACAGCTCTAGAATGCAGTTGCTTCCCAAGTGCGAGCAATTCAAGCTCGGAACAAGCAGAAACCACACTGGTAAATGTGAAACGATCTGGCTCACAGCCACTGCGTTCCATCTCAAGAAACAATTCAATAGCTTTTTCAGGGAAGCCCATTTGCACAAACCTCGTAATCATCAGAGTCCATACCACTACATTTCTCTCAGGCATTGTGTCAAACACCTTCTGAGCAGAACCAAGGTCCTCAAAACCCTTTACGTACATATCAACCAACGCAGAACCAACACACAAATCATCACAATGCCCAGTTTTTAAGGTAAACCCATTTATTATTTCCCCAATCCACGCCCACTCGGAGTTAGAACAAGCACGAATCACAGCTGGAAAGCAAAACTCATTCGGGTAAAACCCTAAACCCAGCATCTCAACGAACGTTTCAATGGCCTTAGACTCCATACCATTGTTGGCAAAACACGAAATCATAGCACTCCAGGACACTAAATTCCTTTTCTCTCCCATCATCTCAAAAATTTCCGCAGCTTTCCTCCACTCCCCGCATTTGGAGTACAATGAAATCAGAGAATTGAGCAGTACAGAGTCCAACTCAAGTCCCAATTCGCACAATCTGGAATGAACGAGCTTACCAAGTTCGTAATTGTGGGATCTGATAGATGATTTGAGGAGGAGAGAGAGAGTCGTGAGATCAGGGGCGAACCCATAATGGGACATGAGATCAAGGGTTGAGATTGCCTTATAGAGATGACCCGCATTGGCTTGATAGATCAGACGGCTATTAAGGGTCTCAAAGGTAGGGAATTTGATGGATTGAGCAGGTGGGTGTGGATGCTTTGAGAGGCATGATTCAGAGGGTTTTGCAGAAGAAAGCGGGAATTTGGCGGGCGGGAGGAGAGAGAAAATCGACATTTGCTCTGTTAACGGTTGTGTGTTCGGCTTGCATCCTCCAACCGTTGTGATTATATTTGGGAGCAGCGCAGCCCGAATTGACATGTTGGTTACCATGTGCCGTGTTACAAATCATAGGCTTAACATTCAAGTACACTTCCTAAGGAAAGTTTGGGTTTATAAGATCCGGCCCGATTCTAGTTTATGATTGAATCATGTTTAGTTCGAATGAACTTCGATTATTGATGTTTAATCAAATACGCTTATATTGTAAAGAAAATCGACTTTGATAGAGCAATGTTCGGGTCGGGTTTAGTTGGTTCAGGTCAATTTAGATTTCGAGTAACTTTAAATTAGTAATTTTGGGTGGTAGGTCAGATATGATTTAGATAGTTTAGTTCTAATTTCATTTTAGTTTTGCCAGATCTCGGTAAGTGAGGATTCTTTACATCGATAATTTGGAACATTGTCATAAAATGCATACTTTTTTCGAAATCATTTCATCTTTAGAATTAACAATTTGAATTCTCGAATTTCAAATATAACAAAAGAAACTTAGGGAGTACATCAACATCATAGTAGAATTGAACTAACATGGATAGGAAAGCTAGCATGTCATAAAGAAACATCCCTTATAAACATTTGGTATAGAGCCAACTTTGCTAATTACATTGATTTCTCTGTTGATATGAAAGATGATGATTGCTAGTTACATTTGACTTTTGTAGGTGCCAAAAGTTCATTTCTTTGTTTTCTAAAATTCTTACCCTATGTTTAGATAACATAAAAATATTAATTATCAACAATTGTTGATTTTGGACGAGTATGATGATATATCTTAAGTCAAATACTAAATCTCCTGAAACGAAAAGGAAAATTGTGACACATGCACCAATGGGCACACACAGGACAAAGCAATCAACATCAACGGAGAAATCCTAAGCTATACACATAGCCATAGGTACATAATTTTTTGTCTCATATATGTACAACATAAATACAAGATCTAATATATAAACCAAACTCTACAATCTTTATTTAATTGTAGAACATATTAACCACTCGTGATCGATATTTTAAGTGACATGATGAATAGGAGAATTCCGACAAACGGGGCAAGAGGCATTCATGGTGAGCCATTCATCAATACAATCAACATGAAAAGAGTGTCCACAATGTGGTAGTGTCCGTAAGGCCTCCTTGGGGAGGTACTCACCCAAACATATAGGGCAACTCTTGTCATCTGGCTTGGGTAAACGCTGACTCTCCCCTAACACCACTTTGGGGTAGGACTCGATTGTGGACCGGTCAAGGCCGCTAGGAACCGCTTGAGTTTGAGGCAGTGGAGCCACTGCCGGGGTGGGGGCGACGGGGAGGGTGATACCGATACTCGAAGTATCTCCCCTTCTTGTTCTCTGGCGGTCGCATTTGGCCCTCACCATGAAGTATGTGATGCAAAATGCAGAGAATGCCAATGGTGCTGCAAATGCCAGGGCTATGGCTACTATAGCATTTTTTGCAAGTCCTGACAGGCAAACCAAAGAGATTGACTTTGTTATCCATGGTCATTTCATGACTCCTATTTGATTACTTGATTGAAAGGTTTGATCTTCATCCCTTATTTAGCCGCCTGATTTAACACAATCTGAATAAACGGGGCCCATATGTAACATGATTTAAAATGTAATAGATCTAATTGATATGATCTGAATATAGCACAAGTTGAAAATTGACATTACACAAAGTAGTTAATGCAATACAAGTAAGTTCTAGTAGCTCTATGTTTTTGGAGATAGTACCAAATGTTATAAAGTTTTTACAACAATTTCACTTTATCTACATTTTTGCAGGTGCAATTAGAGCTTTATTTTTTCCAGGTTGGATGGCCGTGAACTAAAGTTAAATAAACCTTTAAATAAATCTCCTCTATTTCAATAGTCTCTTCATAATTTTACAATTTAAGGGTAATACTGCTATATTCAAATCCCTCAAATCCCCTCTTAGCCTTGGGACTTTTGTATGGATTTGTTTTTGATAGAGGAGTGTGGATTTAGATTTGGATTTGCAGTTGGGTACAAACTTTCATTCAATGATTTTGATTTTCATTGTGCAAACACAATTAATGGTGGAGGAAAACAGGGGAGCTTACCACTTCGTGGAGCATTGAAGCATCCAACTTCCAAGCTTGAATTGCTGTCGAACCCACATTGCCCACCTTTCTGAAAGCACTCACCACATTCGGGTCCGACCCAAGTGAGCCTAATATCACTACTAAGATCCAAGTAATAGTCCATCATCTCCGGTCCCGATTCACCCGGAACTCGAATGGATCCCAACTTTTCACACTTAGAGTTTGAATTATTGCTTGTGACCTCAACAACATTCGCAATAACAGCATAGTTTGAACCACTTAGGCACTCAATTTTCTTCAAGGACTTTAAGTAATCATTAGAGCAATTATACAACCAATAAACTTGCTCTTGCATGGGAACAAAGGGAGAACAATTACCCGAGATTGAATGATTATGTGAAAGAAGCCTTTCTGGGAGGCAATTATTTGGATCATTAAGCAATAATTCTTGCTTAACATAATCTATGGCTTGAACAAAGAACACCCCTGAATTAGGCAAGTGAATTGATAGCCTATTAGCTCCATCACAAAACAAATCAAAACCCGGGTACCCACAATAATTTGGGAGGGGCTCTTCCTGGTTTCGGATCCAAAATGGGAATTGGACAAGTCGGGTAATCGGGTCGTTATAGCTGCACATATGGATCATGCAACCATTGATCATCATCGAGCTCGTATCCTCGCATTTTGCACAAGTAAATAGGAGGAGGATTACCAATATGTAATGTGTGCGTTGTTTGGAACTTTGCATTTGCTGAATTTGCTAAATTTTTGTGAAGGTGTTGTGGTATCCATCCATATTTGGTTAAACATTAATGTTGACTTTGTTAGCAATGAAATAATTGGAATTTTTTTTTTTCTTGTTTTTTGGGGGTTTGTGGCTAACTTAGAGTTTGAATACATGATGGGTGACGTGCTATGAACGTAAATAATTAATCTTTTTATTAACCAAGTCAATGTGTTGAAGAGCAAATGGATAGTATAGTATATTGTTGGGTCTCAATCAAGTGAGTCAACCGTGCCATTTTTATGCATGCTATCTTGATCGATTTTTTTTATAATTTTATTTAAATTAAATCATTTTGCTATGCTGAACTTGGAACGAAGAACAAGGAAATTCAGGGATACACAACCAAGACTTTTTGGCACATGGAAAGGGTCCTCACTCCTAGTAATATTTTGGCTTTGTTAGGACTTAGGACTGCTAGGAATAATATTAGAGCAACAATAATAGCGGAAGCGATAGGATGAGTTAGAGATTCAGAATTCAAGTGAATAACAGAAAACAGAAATAAGAAGACAAGAGATTTAATGTGGAAAACCCAATGCGGGAAAAACCACGGACGGCGACAGCACCAGAACAATTCACTATGAGCAGGAAGAATGCAACACGATCACAATCACCACAGTGATTTGATCTAAGAGCAGAATTACAACCTCTCTATTGTAATCCCTCACAAAGTACTTCTACCTCTCAATGTATGTATGAGTACTGGAGATATTTTAGATCCTAAACCTGACCCCCTTTATATAGGGTCCAAACAGTAGGGTTTTTCCCCCTTAACGTGCAACCTTAGCCGCCGGGTGAAATCCTTCCTTGAACAGAACTCTACCGCCTTCCGAGAGAGGCGGCGTAAACACACGAGGCCACGGTCACCTCGTGCCACATGGCACGGCCGTGCCACGTGGCACGGCACCCCCGTGCCGTTAATCTGTCCTCTTCGACTGGACGTTCTTCGTCTTGACACGCCCGTGTCCTGTGTAGCATGGTCCCACCGTGCCGGTACTTGGATTTTGAGCCACGAAACCCAACAATCTCCACCTTGGACCAAAAATCTCCAATCACTGCTTTCTGACTCCATCATTGCACTCCGAAGGGTGACGCCCCCTCCCTAGGGGCACTGCCCCGATGGGCACTTAGTGGCTGTGAATACCCACTAAGTCCAAGCAATGCTCGAACTTAGCCAATGGTAGAGGCTTGGTTAACATGTCTGCAGGATTTTCTGACGTGTGAATCTTCTTCACTATTATTTCACCTGCAGCAACTGTGTCTCTAATGTAGTGGTATTTCACACTAATATGCTTGGTCTTCGAGTGGTAGGCATCGTTCTTAGTCAGGTGGATGGCACTCTGACTATCAGAAAACACAACAGTCGGAGTTTGTGGGACTCCGAGCTCGATCACAAGGCCCCTTAGCCAGGTAGCTTCCTTCACCCCTTCAGTAGCAGCAATGTACTCAGCTTCAGTAGTAGACAAGGCTGCAATAGACTGCAATGATGCTTTCCAGGAGATAGCACTTGCACACATGATGAAGATATACCCAGATATGGACCTCCTCCTATCCAAGTCACCAGCATAATCAGCATCAACAAAGCCTACAACATCTGATGTATCAGCTTTGTCTCTATCAAACACCAACCTCTTTCCTATAGTACCCTTCACATATCGAAGGATCCATTTCACAGCTTCCCAGTGATCCTTCCCAGGATTATGCATATATCTACTTACCACACTTACAGCATGTGATAAGTCTGGTCTAGTGCAAACCATAGCGTACATCAAACTACCAACAGCACTAGAATAAGGTACATTGGACATTCTTCTGATGTCTTCCTCTGTTTGCGGGCAGCATCCCGCAGACAGCCTGAAGTGTGCAGCAAGTGGAGTGGAAACTGCCTTGCAGTTGTCCATGTTGTATTTACTTAGTACTTTCTCAAGGTACCGTTCTTGAGACAAGTACAGTTTACCTGCTTTCCGATCCCTGTGGATCTCCATGCCTAGTATCTTCTTTGCTGCACCCAAGTCTTTCATCTCAAACTCCTTACTGAGTTGAGATTTCAGCATGCCAATTAAGGTCTTGTCTTTAGAAGCAATCAACATATCATCGACATACAGCAGTAGATAAATTAAAGAACTATCAGAATACTGTCTAAAGTACACACAATTGTCATATCCACTACGTGTATACCCTTTTTCAGTCATAAACGTATCAAAACGTTTATACCACTGCCTTGGAGCTTGCTTGAGTCCATACAAGGACTTTTGCAATTTACATACCAATTGTTCCTTTTCAGGAACTGCAAACCCTTCAGGTTGTCTCATGTAAATTTCTTCTTCCAACTCTCCATGTAGGAATGCGGTTTTCACATCAAGCTGCTCCAACTCCAAGTCAAACAATGTGACAAATGCAAGAAGGACTCGAATAGAGGTATGTCTAACAACAGGGGAGAAGACCTCATTGTAGTCAATACCTTCCCTTTGGTTGCAACCACGAACAACCAACCGTGCCTTCCATCTTGCATCTTCAACTCCAGGAATTCCTTCTTTCTTCTTGTAGATCCACTTGGCAGTTAAGGCTCTTCGGCCTTTAGGCAGTTCACAGAGTTCCCATGTTCGGTTCTTTTGCAGACTTTCCATCTCTTCTTGCATAGCCAGGATCCAGTTAGGTGAACTTGGGCAAGTGATTGCTTCAGTGTAATTTAAAGGTTCAGCACCTTCAGGCACTTCCTCTGCAACTGAAAGTGCATATGCTATCAGCCCCTCATCATCGTTGTAACGGGCAGGTTTCCTGATCTCCCTTCGAGGACGATCACGAACTATAGAATGGGCAACCTCCTCCTGAGGTTGATTGGGATTGATAGTTCCAGGTTCAGTAACCTGAGTCTCCCTATTGGGTTGATTAGTAGCTCCACCTGGAGCTGTTACGGTCTCCATCTCTACCTCCACATTGGCATCTTCCTGATTACCTGCATCAGTAGAAGGAACAACAGTATTCTTCCCAGAAGATAGCATAGCAGTCTCATTGAAAGTAACATCCCTGCTTTGAATTACTTTCTTAGACTCAGGACACCATATGCGGTATCCCTTAGACTCAGATGTATATCCAAGTAACATGCATTTGACAGCCCTGGGGGCTAATTTCCTATTATTCACATGGGCAAATACAGGACATCCAAATATTCTTAAATTAGAATAATCGACAAGATTACCTGACCATACTTCTTCTGGGATTTTGAAGTCAATGGAGGTGTGTGGTGAGCGATTTATCAGGTAGCAGGCTGTAGAAATAGCCTCTGCCCAAAAGGCCTTGCGATCCCAAAGTTTGGCATGTGAAAGCATACATCTCGCTTTCTCCAGTAGAGTCCTGTTGATTCGTTCTGCAACCCCATTTTGCTGTGGTTTACCAACCAACGTCTTGTGCCTAGCTATGCCATTTTTCGTGTAGAACTCTTCAAACTCTGACTCAACGAACTCAAGACCATTGTCAGTCCTAAGTTTCTTGATCTTTCTCCCAGTCTGGTTTTCAACCAGAGCCTTGAACTTCTTGAACATGGAGAATGTCTCATTTTTCTGTCTCAAGAAGTAAACCCAAATCTTGCGTGAGAAATCGTCAACAAAAGTTAACATGTAACGCTTACCTCCACAAGAAGGAACCTTTGAAGGACCCCACAAATCAGAATGAATGTAGTCAAGGATCCCCTGAGTACGGTGTGTTGCTTTCGAGAAACTTACCCTCTTTTATTTCCCAAAGACGCAGTGATCACAAAAATCGAGCTTACCCGTACTGGCGTTACCAAGACAACCTTTCTTACCCAGAATGGTCATCCCTTTCTCACTCATATGGCCCAACCTCATGTGCCATAACTTTGTATCATCTATTGTACCAACTGCAGCTACACCTGTAACTGTAGTTCCTTGTAGAATGTAGAGATTGCCTTGCCTCAATCCCTTCATTATTACCATGGCTCCCTTAGTTACCTTTAGGACACCATTTTCCATCGAAATCCTGCAACCATTAGTCTCAAGAGTACCCAAGGATATTAAACAACGAGTCATGTCAGGTATGTGGCGCACTTTAGACAATGTTCTAATTGTCCCATCATGGGTTTTTATCTGAACAGTACCTATCCATGCAACTTTACATTTAGCATTGTTACCCATAAGTACCACCCTAGTGTCAACTGCCTCATAGGTGACAAACAAGTCCTTATGAGGGTACATGTGAAACGTACAACCAGAATCTAAAACCCAATCAACATTCACTCCCCTTTCGGAGGTGGTAGCCAATGAAGTAGCAAGTAACACATCACCATCAGACTCCGACTCTACTACACAATCAGCTGTAGCAGTTTTCTCCTTATCCTCCTTTTCATTCTTTTTCTTTAATTTCCAACAGTTAGCCTTGATATGACCCAATTTGTTGCAGTAGTGGCAGGTTTTGTTAGAATGAGGATTCCTTGACTTAGAACGGTTCTTTTTCTTATTACCGTTCCCCCCTTTCTCAGTGGTTCTACCCCTGACAACTAATCCCTCAGACTGATCAGCATGGATGTCTTGGTCAAACTTTTCTTTAGACAGCAGGTTAGACTTCACATCCTCAAACGATATAGTATCCGAATTACTATATAACATGATTTCCTTAAAGTGTTTGTAGGAAGGGGGTAGAGACACAACAAGCAGAATGGCCTTATCCTCATCCTCAATTTTAACATCCAAACTCTCCAAATCTACTAGAATAGAATTAAATTCATTCAAGTGTTTTTGGATAGGAGTACCTTCAGCCATACAAAAGGTGTACAACCTTTCCTTCAAACGGATCTTGTTGGCGAGACTCTTCGTCATGTAGAGTTCCTCCAACCGAGTCCAAAGATCCACCGCAGTTGTCTTATCTAGCACCTCTCGCAGAACATATGGTGCCAAGCACAACTGTATGGCTGAAACCGCTTTCAGCTTTAGTTTCTCCCATTCGTCATCCGTCAACGATCCACGTCTCTTCTTTACATCTTCAGCCCACTGTTCTTCTGTCATCTTCTCAGGTTTTACGTGAGGTCCCTTCAGAACCTTCCACAACCTGTGCTGAATGAGAACTGCTCTCATCTGCACCTTCCAGAGATTAAAACTAATCTCCCCATCGAATTTCTGAATATCTACCTTCATGATAGAAGACATCCTATAACCAAAGCTCTGATACCACTTGTTAGGAATAATATTAGAGCAACAATAATAGCGGAAGCGATAGGATGAGTTAGAGATTCAGAATTCAAGTGAATAACAGAAAACAGAAATAAGAAGACAAGAGATTTAACGTGGAAAACCCAATGCGGGAAAAACCACGGACGGCGACAGCACCAGAACAATTCACTATGAGCAGGAAGAATACAACACGATCACAATCACCACAGTGATTTGATCTAAGAGCAGAATTACAACCTCTCTATTGTAATCTCTCACAAAGTACTTCTACCTCTCAATGTATGTATGAGTACTGGAGATATTTTAGATCCTAAACCTGACCCCCTTTATATAGGGTCCAAACAGTAGGGTTTTTCCCCCTTAGCGTGCAACCCTAGCCGCCGGGTGAAATCCTTCCTTGAACAGAACTCTACCGCCTTCCGAGAGAGGCGGCGTAAACACACGAGGCACGACCGTGCCACGAGGCACGGTCACCCCGTGCCACATGGCACGGCCGTGCCACGTGGCACGGCACCCCCGTGCCGTTTTTCTGTCCTCTTCGACTGGACGTTCTTCGTCTTGACACGCCCGTGTCCTGTGTAGCATGGTCCCACCGTGCCGGTACTTAGATTTTGGGCCACGAAACCCAACAAGGACCAATAAGGATTGTCTGGTATGTCTAATTGAAAACTGAAGTTGCCTCTTACCAAATAATCCAAGAGCGAAATCTATAATTTTGGATAAACAAAATAGACAGAGGAAGAACTAGAAGTCAAGACAACTCCTAAAAGATCGATATAGGCATGATTCAAATCTAGGTATCTAACAACTGCTAAAGACTTTACTAGTTAAAGCAAAACAATTGACACCCACTAGGCTGCTAAATCCCAGAGAATAAGTATATGGGCTGTCCTCCTTTGGAATAAGACATATAATTCCTAGCTAAGAAGATAGACGAAAAATATATAGTGCTATGTAGGTTGTCTACCTCACGAGAACTAACAGAGTTTTGTACTAGAAAGAAACCAATGTTGAAATGAATAATGTTATTATTTATACAACACATTTGTAATTGTAAAACTTTTCTCCAAACCTACAAATCTGCAATATCTTTGAAATTCTTTGCTTGGTATTAGCAAGTTGCCCATGCTTGCAATGCAAACATACAGCAGTGAAATAATTGGGTTTTTTTTTTTTTTTTGAGGTTGTTGTGGTGTCGCAAACTTAGAGTTTGAATACGTGATGGATGACGTGCTATGAACGCATGTAATAATCTTTTTATTAACCAAGTCAATGTGTTGAAGAGCAAATGGATAGTATAAAAAATATGTAGTGACAGAAAGGTTGCTACGTCGTGATGCCCTGATTACTCCAAAAGCTATGCCTTCAATGTAAAAAATAAAGAGGACCATCCCGCCACACCCCCCTCCCGGCCAAGAGGTGAAAAAGAAGACCAAGATGGCGCTTGAAGCCTTGGCCACTGATGTTATCAACTCGTTGGGGGAGAAGCTGTTCTCTGCGGCAGTGAAAGAAATCCTTTGTGCTGCAAATACCGAATCCCACATAAAAAGCCTTGCAAATACAAAGGCCATGATTGAAGCTGTGCTTCTTGATGCAGATGCCCAGGAGGGTCACAGCCGTGTGCAACGACTGGAGCTGGAGACGCTCAGTCGCTTACTGGACAAGATAGATGACTTGTTGGATGAAAAAGCAACTAGATTCGAGCTCAAGAAACTCGCTGCTGCCAGTGGCTTCAAAGATCAGGTGCGTTGGTTTTTCTCCTCTGATATGAACCCGGTTGTGTCCTTGCGTAGAGATGTTAGACAAATCAAGGATGTTTTTAAGAAACTAGAATCCATCACCAAGGATCGTGCACTATTTGACAGTTACTTATCAAGGAAGTTGACCAAGCCCAAAACACATGCACTGCTGAACTTAGAAACCGGGTCTCACATAATCAGTGAAGTGGTTGTAGGGCGAGAATGTGATCGGGATAACATAATAAGAAGACTCTTTGATTCCTCATCCAGCTTTTCCGTGATGGCCATTGTTGGGATTGGGGGGATGGGGAAAACCACGTTGGCTCAGTATGTCTGCAATGATGAAAGGATGAAGAAACACTTCAACCAACCATTGTGGGTTTATGCTACTCGAGGTTTCAGTGTTAATGAGATACTAGAAAAAATTTTAGTTTGTATGGGGGAAAAGATACAACAACCATCTACTAAGGAGTCGCTGCAGCAACTCCTCCTAAAGAAAATTGAGAGGTGCAAGTATCTCTTAGTGTTGGATGACATCTGGGATGATGACAATAGTTTGAGCAAAAAATGGGAAGAACTGAGAAACGTGCTGGTGTGTGGTGGTGTTGGGAGTAAGGTTCTCATTACCACACGAGATGAGAGAGGAGCAAGAATAATGGATGACGCTGATACCTACAAGGTTGAGGACTTAGGAAAAGAGGACTCTTGGGTCCTCTTCCAATGAGCGGTGATAAACCTCTATTTTACACTCTTTTAGGCATGATTTTCACCTCTCATCTCAGCAGTTTTCGGTATATTTTCGAGAGTTTAGAGGTCGATTATTCATTATTTATCTCAAATCTACCTAAAAGTTGTGTTTTTGTATTTACAAGGGTTTAATTTGAATAAATGAGCAAAAAGGACAATATTCAGCAGAAAGGAGCGCCAAGGAGGCGACTTTGAGTCACGAAAAAGCGTCACACGGAAGTCCCGGAGAATCGAACACACGCGACAGGGCAAATCACGAAGACCCGACAACCCGAACCGGCCGCCACATGGCACGGCCTGACCGTGCCACGTGGCACGACCGTGCCACGTGGTCGGTTCAGCAAAATGTCTGGGCGTTCTCCAGTATTTTGGCACGGTGTGGCCGTGCCTCGGGGCACGACCGTGCCACCCCGTTCCGTGACGCGACTTAAATTTTCCTTCGGAGCTGTTTTGAGGGACATGGAGTTTTATGTTTCACTTTTTTTTACGTTTAGTTCTCTCTCAGAATTCTCTCTAGGCGATTCTTAGGTTTAACTTTAGTTTAATTCTTGTTCTTGAGAATTGTTCTTGGATTGAAGATTATTTTCATTCAATTAATTCCAGGTTCTCATTCTTATCTCTTCTCTCTCTTGTCTTCTTGTTTTAGAATTCAATTATCATGACACTTTGGTTGAATGTTGCGATTATTGCGTTTAGTATGATTGTAGGCTAAATCCTCAACTTAGGTTGGGATTAATGTCGAGTATGTATGATTGAATTGTAAACTAGCCCAATTCTTGCTCCCCCTTTTGTTTTGTAATTGCGAATTCTACTCTGCACGCCACATGCTCGACGAAATGCTCGAAAGAGTATTCGTCCATTTTTATTGGGGTTTAGGGGAGCGTTGAGAGACGAAACCTTTACCTAGTGCGACTTAGTACACAATTAAGGTATTGACATGAAAATAGTCAAGCTTTAATTGGGATTTGAGATTGTAGATCTCGTAATCCTTCAACCTTTAGTCCCATGAAAATAGACGACTTTGGCTCTGGGATTAGTCTTCGACCCTTGAGAGAGGGAGGAGATGGGCTAAATTGACAATCTATCCATTCGTATTACATTCATGGGAATGCTTGATTGGGTTAGTAATTAATTCATCTGCGTATTCGTATTATTAATTTCAACCTAGGTGCTTTTTATTCTGCTGTTTACTAAAACCCTGAGTTATCACTATCTCTCGTAGTTTAGCTTCCAACCACGATTTGATTGCCTAGCTTGAGTTAGTCCAATTAGTTCTAGTAGTTGAAACCAAGTTCCCTGTGGATTCGACCCGTACTTGCCGGTTGCTAGCTACAGCTACGCCGTGCACTTGCGGTTAAGTAAAACTGCTAACAAGTTTTTGGCGCCGTTGCCGGGGAACTTGCGCCTTTCAATATTAGAACCGATTAGCGTACTCTAGGCTAGGCTTTTTCTTTTTCTTTTTATCCCTTCTTGTTTCCCCCTCCCTCTATCATGCTTGAAACTGTTTACGCCTTTGGTAGTGTTGGTTTTGTATGCGCAGGCGTAGTCAAAGGGACCAACCACTTGCTCCCTTTGACCCAGAAATCGAAGCCACCGTCAGAAGGCAAAGCGGTGCAAGGAAAAGGCAACAAGCACAAGTTCTAATGGCTGAGCAAAATCATTGAGTATTGCGAGACTACGCCCTGCCACAAGCCTCGGGCGTCACGTCTTCCATGGTAAGCCCCGCTATCGGCTAACAACTTCGAGCTCAGCCCCGCGCTGATCACATTTGTGGAGAGAGAGCAGTTCAGCGGGCACCCCGCAGAGAACCCCAACGTGCACCTTCGCAGATTCCTAGCGAAGTGTGACACCATCAAGTTGAACGGGGTGTCCACTGATGCGATCCGGCTACAGCTCTTACCATTCTCACTGCGGGATAGAGCCAGTGACTGGCTTCAGAACGAGGAACCCAACTCGTTCACCACTTGAGAAGTACTCTCCAAGGCGTTCCTCAGCAAGTACTTCCCACCTGGCAAGACTGCCAAGCTGAGGACGGACATCACCTCCTTTGTCCAGTAGGATGGTGAGTCATTATATGAGGCATGGGAGAGGTTCAAGGACCTCCAGCGCCAGTGCCCCCATCATGGAGTTCCCGACTGGCTCCTAATCCAGACCTTCTACAATGGGTTGGAGCGGTCGGTGAAGATTTCTGTTGATGCTGCAGCAGGGGGTGCTCTTATGGGCAAATCTATCGAAGCGGCAAAGGCGTTGTTGGAAGAGATGGCTTCCAACAACTATCATTGGTCAAGTAGGAGGGCCACCCCCAAGAGGGGCAGTGGCAGGCATGAGATTGACGCTGTGATGCTCCTCATCAGCTACTTCTGTGGGGCCGTCCATGGGGATCTATGCTGTCTGTGAGGCCTGCGGTGTACAGGGCCACACTACCGTTGAGTGCTATAATGCTCCCCCTAGCATTGAGCACGTCAACGCCTATCATACCTACACCCAACCTCCTCAAAATAACCCCCACCCCACCTCCTACAATCACGGTTGGAATAGTCGTCCGAACCCCCTCTATAAAAATCCCAACCCCCATCCCCAGAATTCCATGCAACCACCAGGTTTTCATAACCGAGCTCCCTACACTGCACCCCCTCCACGTCCTGAATCTACATCTCACCTGGAGAGTCTTATGGAGCGCTTCATAGCGACCCAGACTACGACCAATGAGACTCTTAAGGAGTCCATCCATCAGCTGACCTCCAGGGTCGATGCCATGGCTGCCCATCAGAAAACGATGGACACACAGATTGCTCAGATTGCCCAACAGGTGAACCACCTGTCTCGACCTCAGGGGCAACTTCCAGGATAGACCGAGGTCAACCCCCGCCGTCAAGTCAATGCTATATCTACTGTGGGCGAGGGGTTAGAGGAGAGCCCAGTAATGGTTCTCCAGGAGGTGGTTTCAGTTCCTGATTCTGCCGGAACCAAGGGAAGGGAGAAGAATGAGGATCTGAGCCCTGTTGATGAGGCCCGCCCTCCACCTACCGCTCGCCCCTACCACCCTCGCGTGCCTTACCCTCAGCGATTGGCATGGTCCGAGCTATGTCAACTTGAGCCTAGATTCGAGCGTTTCTTGGAAATCTTACGCCGAATCTATACCAGTAGCCCCTTCCTGGAAGCTCTCAAGAGTGCCCCTGCACAATTTCAATTTTTGCAAGAGCTCCTATCCAAGAAGGGCACATCTAGGGAATCTTTTGTAGCTTCCGTTGGCGGATCCTGCAGCGCGCTCTTACAAAGGCGGTCACCATCCAAGCTGCAGGATCCCGGCAGTTTCGCCATCCCATGCTGCGTAGGGGATGTGCAGATTGAGAGAGTCCTCTGTGATCTGGGCGCCAGCGTGAGCATCATGTCGCTCTCTCTCTGCAAGAAGCTGCAATTATGGGACCCCACACCCACCAGCATTACTATTCAGCTTGCAGATTGCTCCATCCGGCGGCCTGTGGGCATTCTAGAGGATGTCCCAGTCCAGGTGGGCAAGTTCCTGGTCCCCTGCGATTTCGTCGTCCTTGATATAGACGATGACTATCCACCCCCCTTCCTCCTGGGTCGCCCATTCCTCGCGACCGCAGGGGCGGTGATCGACGTGCAAACGGGCACCCTATCCTTCACCGTGTGTGGGGAGCGGATGGATTTCTATTTTCCACCACCCACTTCATCTCCCGCCCCTGGTGCGCACTCTGCGCTTGCGGCCCCTACTGTCTCCACTCCTCCAGCTGTCGTGAGAGTGGAACTTCATGACTGGGGTGGCGGATCCCATCTGCGGCCGCCTGCTCTGCCTCCCCTATCTCCACCGCCTACTACTACTACTGGCGGACCTCCTCAGGCGACACTGATGCCTGACTTTAGCCATGGGGAAGTGCTGGCTCACTCGTCATTTCCTTCTTCCATCCCTACACCTCCCTACATCACGCGACCATCATATTCCTAAGGTAACGGTCAAGCTTAGGACCTAAAACAAGCGCTTCTTGGGAGGCAACCCAAGGTATTTATTGCTTTCGGGGAAAAAAAAAAAAACAAAAAAAAAAGGCGAGTGTGTGTGTGTCTCCCACCCTTTCCCCCCCTTTCCCCCCTTTTCCTACCCTTGTTTCTTTTCTGCGTCCTTTTCATTGAGGACAATGAAAATCTCAAGCATGGGGGAGTGTGAGCTCGTCGCTTTCTGGTAACATTGTGGGGGTAGGTGATTGATATCACTTGCATTTGCATCATTCAGATAGGATTTCATGTCATGCACTTTGTTGTTTTTGCCTTTTTATTTTTATTCGAGCATATAGTTTAGAGCTTGTAGAATCAGGTTTTGCATAACAAAAGGAGTAATGATCGAGTCGGGCGTTCGTAAGCTTTTCAGGTACTATCTCTTACCCTTCTCTTCATCATCCTTTATATCTTTATTGCTTTCTCAGCTAGTTTTATTGCTTTGAAAAAAAAAACAAAAAAAAAAATACGGTTTGCGAAAACCCCTCTTGTGATGAGATTGAAAGGGGTGATGATTGATCGATCATGTTTGGTGTTGTGTTGAGGTGTGACTTGTCTTGTTGTGCGTTTTTTTTTTTTTTTGCAAATTGGTTTGTCTTTGTCATTCGTTATCTCTTTGCCATGTGTTGCATGATAACTACCCCTGAGATTCATATGGTTTGACCTGATTGAACTTGACAAATGGGACATACTCTAGAGTAAGTCACTTGACTGTGGTAGGTCTACCTATGAGATTTTGAGTCTAACGACTATTCATTACATATAGTCTCCATTTCCTTTCATGTGTGACTCCTCTATGATGCATCTCTAGAACTTGGTCTTGTTCTCTTTGAAACTGCATTTAGCAATTGCATGTGTCGACATGATTGAGGCGATCTTTGTTCATGTAGCCACATTAGCCAGAAAGTCACCCGTTATTGCATGCTATCCCTTTGCTAGCCCTTTGAGCCTTTCCCCCGGTCGTTGTTGTTGCACCACATTAATTACACACTTGACCTGTGCATACTTCCTTCATCCTTGTCAAGGTCTAGTGGGGCGACACTTTCACAATGTAGTTGGGCATGTTTGGGGCAATTAACTATCACTTCGAGTATAATATCAGTGGCTCATTTAGGGAAATTACGAATTAGTTTTTGTTTCTTCCAACGCTATCCATATGCGTCCATTTTTGCTTCTCAATGTAAAGAAAAAAAAAAGAAAAAAAAAAGAAGAGAAGAAAACAATGAGAAGTTGCAAATAAAATGGGTAGCATGGAAACTTTTCGCGGTAAGCTTGTTTGGTCCCCTCTCAGAGGTTTTTGCGAGCTTTGTGACTCGATTTGCAAGTATGGTGTGAAGTTGTGTCCTTAATGTTGAATTGTGGAAGTGTTCTTGCTCCCTAGTCTTTGACTAATAGCTCCATTTTTCCAAATTTTTCTACTTCTCACCCCTGACCTTAGCCCCACTTCATCCCTATTGTAAGTCCTCATGATTGACATATTGCATATTGCATTCTCATGGTAGAGAGCAGAGAATATTACCAAGCATATGGTAGTTTGACTGATTGGTTGGAGTAATTGAGCGTACCCTTATTACACATTTCAAACACATTGAGAGGAGTGCTCCACTTTGCCCTAAAAGTGAGGTCCTACCAGTCTTACTTGCTCACCGTTTGTTGAGGAAAGTTATGTCCTACCATGCATTTCAATATTGGGGTGTTTGGTGTGTTTCATTTGGATAAAGTGATTTATGGATGACATTGCATATGTTTTATTGAAACTACTTTTCACACCTTAACTTGGCTACATTTGATGCATAATCCCGCATGATTTATTAACTTATCACCCTTTCCTTGAAGAGGGTATGCTTTGAGGTCCACCATCCCCCCTGATCTTTCATAGCATAATCTTGCTTGGGGACAAGTAAGCGATAAGCATGGGGGAGTTGATAAACCTCTATTTTACACTCTTTTAGGCATGATTTTCACATCTCATCTCAGCAGTTTCCGGTATATTTTCGAGAGTTTAGAGGTCGATTATTCATTATTTATCTCAAATCCACCTAAAAGTTGTGTTTTTGTATTTACAGGGGTTTAATTTGAATAAATGAGCAAAAAGGACAATATTCAGCACAAAGGAGCGCCAAGGAGGCGACTTTGAGTCACGAAAAAGCGTCACACGAAAGTTCCGAGAATCAAACACACGCGATAGGGCAAACCACGAAGACCCGACAACCCGAACCGGCCGCCACATGGCACGGCCTGACCGTGCCACATGGCACGGTGTGGCCGTGCCACGTGGCCGGTTCAGCAAAATGGTCTGGGCGTTCTCCAGTATTTTGGCACGGTGTGTCCGTGCCTCGGGGCACGACCGTGCCACCCCCGTTCCGCGACGCGACTTAAATTTTCCTTCGGGGCTGTTTTGAGGGACATTCAGTTTTTTGTTTCAGTTTTTTTTACATTTAGTTCTCTCTCAGAATTCTCTCTAGGCGATTCTTAGGTTTAACTTTAGTTTAATTCTTGTTCTTGAGAATTGTTCTTGGATTGAAGATTATTTTCATTCAATTAATTCCAGGTTCTCGTTCTTATCTTTTCTCTCTCTTGTCTTCTTGTTTTAGAATTCAATTATCATGACACTTTGGTTGAATGTTGCGATTATTGCGTTTAGTATGATTGTAGGCTAAATCCTCAACTTAGGTTGGGATTAATGCCGAGTATGTATGATTGAATTTTAAACTAGCCCAATTCTTGCTCCCCCTTTGTTTTGTAATTGCGAATTCTACTATGCACGCCACATGCTCGACGAAATGCTCGAAAGAGTATTCGTCCATTTTTATTGGGGGTTTAGGGGAGCGTTGAGAGACGAAACCTTTACCTAGTGCGACTTAGTAGACAATTAAGGTATTGACATGAAAATAGTCAAGCTTTAATTGGGATTTGAGATTGTAGATCTCGCAATCCTTCAACCTTTAGTCTCATGAAAATAGACGACTTTGGTTCTGGAATTAGTCTTCGACCCTTGAGAGAGGGAGGAGATGGGCTAAATTGACAATCTATCCATTCGTATTACATTCATGGGAATGCTTGATTGGGTTAGTAATTAATTCATCAGCGTATTCGTGTTATTAATTCCAACCTAGGTGCTTTTTATTCTGCTGTTTACTAAAACCCTGAGTTATCACTATCTCTCGTAGTTTAGCTTCCAACCATGACTTGATTGCCTAGCTTGAGTTAGTCCAACTAGTTCTAGTAGTTGAAACCAAGTTCCCTGTGGATTCGACCCGTACTTGCCGGTTGCTAGCTACAGCTACTCCGTGTACTTGCGGTTAAGTAAAACTGCTAACAAGCGGCTCTTCCACGTGAGGAGCAAGTAGAGCAAGGCTTGAAGGAGATTGGACAGGAGATTCTAGAAGGGTGCCCTAAGGTTCCTCTAGTTATACGTGCCATAGGAGGCCTTTTAAGGGAGCAGGAACCTACCAAAGACAAATGGCAGGCTTTTAGAGATGGTCCACTTGAAGATTTAAGTTCAGCTGTGCCTGACATCATGGAATCGCTTAAACTCAGCTACAATCAACTAGATCCGAGGCTTAAGCTATGTTTTGCTTATTGCTCACTGTTTCCTCGGGGTTGGGAGTTTAACAAGGATGAACTGATTCATCAACGGATAGCTTTGGGATATGTAGAGGCACAGTATCGAACCCAAAACTTGGAAGAAGCAGGGGAGGAAAATGTGCTGAGCCTCATGAACCGTGGCTTCTTCCAGAATGCAGAAAATGATGAGTTTAGATGCATAACCGGTTTTAGGATGCACGACATGATGTATGATCTTGCAGTCTTGGTCACCGGCTCCAAATATAAGATGCTGGACACTGGTTCTGTTGACACAGGTCATGAACTTGACGAAAGAGTTTGTCATGTGTCCTTTGGTAAAGCGGTGGAGAATTTGCTGCCTTTGCTTCCTAAAAACAAGGAAAATCTACAGTCACTCCTGCTGCTCCACTTTTGGTCTAATCCGAGTGAATTGCAGTTAAATGGACTACCAAGGTTACGACATTTGAGGATGTTGAAGCTAACATTAGGAGGCTCGCGAGAATTACCGGGGTCAATGGGCAAGCTGATCCACCTGAGGCATCTCGACCTCTCAATGAGTACAATTCGCAAACTTCCGAACTCGATCACACAGCTGGTAAACTTGTTGTCTCTAGACCTGAACCATTGCGACGATCTAGTGGAGCTACCCAGAGACATAAGAAAGCTAGTGAAGCTAAGGCACCTTAACTTGTATGGATGTGTGGGATTAAGCCATATGCCATTGGGATTGGGGAATTTGACAAATTTGCAAACATTAAGGAGGTTTGTGGTGAGGACGGGAAACAGGAGCAACAACAATGGTGTGGGGGGACTAGATGAACTGAATTGCCTGAATAATCTCAAGGGAGAATTGGAACTCGTGCTGGATTCCGATTTTGATCATGAAGGGGCAAACCTGAAGGAGAAAAAGAAGCTTGTTTGTTTGATCATAGACATGTGTTTCAGACAGTCAAAAGAAAAGAGTGAGATAATGCTGGAAGGTCTCCAACCCCATCCCAATTTAAGGCGCCTGTGGATTGGACTGTACAATGGGGAGAGACTACCAAGTTGGATGATGAGTTGGGGTCAGCTCCCTTATAATTCTCTCCCAAATCTGGTTCGAATTCAATTATTTGATTTTAACAATTGCACATATCTTTGCTCCTTCGGAAGACTTCCTCATCTTAAATTCCTCACACTTGCGACTATGCATCAGCTGGAGTATGTAGAGAATAGAAGTACAACTACTGGTAGTCCTCATCCTGCTCCCAGTAATCCTTTAGCTACAGCATCAACACCAAATCCTTTATTCCCAAGCCTTGAAGAACTGGCACTTTGGTCGATGCCAAAATTGAAAGGATGGAGGAAGATCATGGGTACAAGCTGTGGCAAGGAAGAATCACAAATCCTCCAAAATTGCGGCTACTATTCTGCTTTTCCTAGGTTGAAGAAATTGGACTTTGTTGGGGTGGGGCTAGAGGTTGTTCCCGAGGAGTTCCGAGATCTCTCCGCACTCGAATCACTTGGGCTTTACTCTTATGACGAATTGAAGGAACTACCAGAGTGGATAGACACCCTCACCTCCCTCAAAGAGCTTTCTATTGTTAAATGCCCTAAATTAAAGTCATTGCCGAAGCAGATGGCAAACCTCACCAAGTTGGAAAGCCTTGACATTTTAGCCTGCCCCATCCTGTGGGAAAGATGCCAGAAGCCAACAGGTGAAGATTGGCCCCTCATTCAAGATGTCCCTCATGTTCGCATCATCAGGGACTAGTTTTTTTATCGACAATGGCACACCCATGTCATCCACCCTCTCCCAGGTATTACTTAATTTGCACTTCTTCCCCTTCACTGAACCCAGTTTATTACATTTCTTATATTTCTAAGAAGATGACACGCTCTTCCCTATAACACTTTTAACTTGTTTATCCTTTCATAACTTTCTTCTTTTTTACGTGTCTGCATACTACTCTATCTTTGTCTTTTTCCCATTGGCTAACTCCACAAGTGCATTTTAAGTTTAAATAATATAATAACATTCAAAACCGTTCCTACATATTAATTATTAAATTTAACTTCAATTATCTCATGGATATCTAGAGTTTTATTACTCTAAAAAGAGCCCCCAAAAAATATATATGTTGACTGCATACTAAACGATGTTGACTGAATGTTTCTCTTGTTTCAACAGATTGAAAAAGAACTGAAAAATCAACAGAAAATTATGCCCCTGTATACTATCCCCAAGCGAGCAAAGAAGGTTTTTCGTTATCTTCTTGCAATGTTGTCATCATTGTCGTGTGTGGCCCTCTAGAGGATAATTTCTCAACGTACTGTGCGAATTCTAATGAATAAAGTCAGTTAATAAATAATTCTATTTTTCTTGTCAAAACAAGTGATCTTTAAAAAATAAGCTTCTTTTTTCCCGTCATCCCAAGTTGCTTGAACTTTTGTGCGCAGAACTATGCATGAGGATACATTCTTTGTTTCATGTTTGTTTTGAACGTGTTTAAATTGGTTGCATTACCACAGGAGCTTAAAGTAGGAACTGTGGGTCTTGTGAAGATTGCATAAATTTAGGTCAGCAAACAAACTGAAAATAGAATGTGTAATAGTGCCTGATAGCATGAAATATAGATTCCTATATGTGTCCATGATAAGGATTTCAACCGATCCCAATCGCTGCGAACAATGAAGAGGGGAATCCAGTCATCAGCGGCATATCTCACTGTAGGCATACAACAGCAGAAAAATCTGGTCCATGCCTTAACCTAGCATCAATAACATAGATGTTGGATGAATTTGCACTTTAATTTTCATGGTAATACTCAAATTAAAATGGCAAGCAAGACAGCAAAAAACCAGAGGACATCTATAAGCTATGGTCATATAAAAGTCCAAGGACTGCATAACCGCTCTTAATTGAACTAAAATGAAGAGGGGATTCGAATGAAAAATTGCCACAAACAATGTGAGACGTGATGTACACCTGTTCATCATCCAGATAGGTGTCCATTCTGGGCAGGCAAATCAGTTAAGCACTAGATAAAAAGTTAAGTGCACAACTTTTACTAAAAGAAGCTTGCAACAATTGGAAGACAGAAACTTGCAAAGTAAGGTGGAAGTTCTTTTCTGCAACATCATTAGATCACCGAACTGTCAAGGCATCTTGTGATCAGCGTGGAAAGTTCCCCTTAAAGGTTATGATCCATCCAGCAGGAGATGCTGTATTATATTTTGTATGTAATGCCGTCCGAAGTTATGCAGGGAACTGCATTCAATTCCACTGAGTTTATTGCACTACTAAATCATTAGAAAGAAACTGCGTTCTGGAGCTGTGGGAGAAAAAAAAGAAAAAGACAAAAAAAGAAATTTGATTTCATGAGTTAACAAGCAAAGCCGCAGATTTCGAATGTGAGGCTGTAGTTTCTGTCTCCGTTTAAAGATCTACATTCTATAGTCATTCTTTCATTTCCACTACAACTATGGACAACTATGTAGAAGCTTTGTCCTCAGCTAGTCAGCTGCCTATGTTCTTTACGCACACAGTAGCGAAATGGCCAGGCCATGCTTTAATTTACAAGGAAAGGGCTCAAATTAATAAACAAGGCAACCAAGAGACCAAATAACTACGAGATATATGTTAAGAAAATTAATAAAAAGTAACTCGAGCATAGTATATGCGGAGGCTCAGAAAGGATATGGATACTTGAGAAATTAAGAAAGATCAACAAGACAACAAGAGGCCCGCAAAATTTTTACACGGAACCCCACAATCGGGAGAAAACCACACAGGCTATAATCACACTGAATCCTCTATGACATGCGTGAGTATAAGAACGATCTGAACAACAGTAAGCCAAAGGAAATCAGTACAAAAGAGAGTATAGATTTTAGAAAGGCAAAAAGATGATAGAAAATAAAACTCTCAAATTACTTTTACTCAACTTTGAAGACGTGGAATAAAAGATACAAAAATTAACCCTATAAAGGCCTAACAAACGGTCACAAAGGAACATGCTTAGAGGCACTCTCGAAGCGCCACACATGCGACACTAATGCCGATAAAAATCTATTTCACAAAATGCTCAAAAAATAGGTCTCATGAAGCCAGACCAACGTTCAGGCCATCAATCAGTCAGCATAGTGACTCATAAGGAGGGAACCTATCATCTTCCGAAACAGTACATGTAGCCAAAAGGACGGGGAGACCCTGTGGTACTCTCTGGAAGGCAAGGCGGGAATTGCACAATTACCAAGCACATGGCAATGGCTTTTGGGTCAATACACCCATCAATATAAAGAAAATTTTAAGAGTATTTTCGGTGGGAGTTTTGAATTTTGGAATTTTGTTATGTCACATCAGTAAAAGTTTCACAATTTTAAAACTTGCATTTCATCATTTCTTCAACTTATGGAACTCAATTTTAGTCATCCAATAAAAATATTTATCATGGACCCACCTTATAACACACAATCTATTTTTTAAATCATTTAAAAATTATATATTTACTTAAAAAAAAGAAAATGCAAAAAAAAAAATTAAAAAGCTAAACAGTGACCCGCGGGGAAACATGCACAGGCGTGCTTCCCCGCGTGTCACACGCGTTTCAGCCTGGCTGGGAAGGCAAAATGTGACATGCCACAGACACGCGGGCCCCACACTTGCCACGCGTGTCTGTGGCTGCTAATGCTCTAAGACATGAGGGCAACCCTAAGTGGAACGACCATGGCGGTTAGAACCATAATTAATTAATAGATGTGTTAGGAAATTAGAGCGGTAATAATAGCGGAAGCGATAGGATGAAACAGATATTCAGAAATTCAAACCAGAATAACAGGAACAAAACAGCGACACATAAGATTTACGTGAAAACCCAAAACGGGAGAAAACCACGGGCGGCAACACCGACACAAAATCCACTATCATATGAGTTAGTACAGAACGATCTCATTCCCAATACAGAGATCAACAACAAGAGAGATACAGATCTCAAACACCCAAGAAAGAGATCAATTACAACGAAAATCTCTCAATACTAACTCCCAACAAAAAGTGAAATAGAAAAGGGAATTGCCCACAGGCACTCCCAAGTTGCACCGCATCAAACAAGGTTAAACAACCTAGTATTTATAGGGAAGCCCCATAGGTACTAAGGGTTCAATCCTAGCCGCAAACATATGTCTTGGCCACCAACCATCAACTTTCCAAAAAAGGAAAAAATCTTCAACCCAAAGTATGGAAATAATATAATTTCCATAATACAGAAGATCTCAAACACACAACATGATCTTGGATGCCAAGAAATAATCTCACAAAAGGAAATAACTTTATTTATTTCTAAAACCGGTAAAGGAATTTGGGACAAATCCCAACAAACTCCACCTTGGACCAAATTCCTCATCCGTCAACGATCCACGCCTCTTCTTTTGGTCTGCTGCCCATTGTTCGTCAGTTATCTTCTTGGGTTTTACGTGAGGTCCCTTCAGAACCTTCCACAACCGTGCTGAATGAGAACTGCTCTCATCTGCACCTTCCAGAGATTAAAACTAATCTCCCCATCGAATTTATGAATATCTACCCTCATGATAGAAGACATCCTATAACCAAAGCTCTGATACCACTTGTTGGGGAGATCCAAGGAGGGAGCCCACTTCAACCAAGGTCCATGGCAACAAGTCCAAGTGAGGTTTCATCCTAAAACCAATTGGCAATAGGAGGAGTAGCCCACTTGACTTATATACCATGACCCTTCTTCTCAAACTCTCGATGTGGGACTTCTTTACTCATGTGTGACGCTCCCAACAATCTCCCCCTCACACATGAGTGCACAAGCTCCCCCTTGAGCGGAAGCCTTTACCAAGGTGTCAAGCCACCCATCAAGAGCTTATCCACACCATCGAGCCACGCTACAGCACACGTATTACTGCTCGATCAACACCTGCGTGTCATTTCACCAAGCTCGTCCATGGGGTCCACCATGCCACACCTTTTTGTTGCCTAGCCGAACGCACCATCGGCTCTGATACCACTTGTTAGGAAATTAGAGCGGTAATAATAGCGGAAGCGATAGGATGAAACAGATATCCAGAAATTCAAACCAGAATAACAGGAACAAAACAGCGACACACAAGATTTACGTGGAAACCCAAAACGAGAGAAAACCACGGGCGGCAACACCGACACAAAATCCACTATCATATGAGTTAGTACAGAATGATCTCATTCCCAATACAGAGATCAACAACAAGAGAGACACAGATCTCAAACACCCAAGAAAGAGATCAATTACAACGAAAATCTCTCAATATTAACTCCCAACAAAAAGTGGAATAGAAAAGGGAATTGCCCACAGGCACTCCCAAGTTGCACCGCATCAAACAAGGGTAAACAACCTAGTATTTATAGGGAAGCCCCACAGGTACCAAGGGTTCAATCCTAGCCGCAAACATATGTCTTGACCACCAACCATCAACTTTCCAAAAAAGGAAAAATCTTCAACCCAAAGTATGGAAATAATATAATTTCCATAATACAGAAGATTTCAAACACACAACATGATCTTGGATGCCAAGAAATAATCTCACAAAAGGAAATAACTTTATTTATTTCCAAAACCGGCAAAGGAATTTGGGACAAATCCCTACAAGATGGCTAAACAAAGTGGCAATATCAATACATGGATGCAGACAGCAGTGTCGACTATGATATGCGTGAGTATAAGAACGATCGCAATAATAGTGAGCTAAAGGAAATCAATACAAAAGAGAGTATAAATCTTAAAAAGGCAAGATCATAGAAAATAAAACTCTCAAAATTATTCTCTCTCAACCTTAAAGATGTAGAATAGAAGATACAGAAATTAGCTATATGAAGGCTCACAAATGGTCACAAAAGAACATGCTTAGAGGCACCCCCGAACCGCCACAAATGTGACACTAATGCCCTAAAAAAATCTGTTTCACAAAACGCCCAATAAATAGGAGTCATGAAGCAAGATCACTGGCCTTTGGGCTGTGCTCCTGAGAAAGGGCTTTGACTGGCCTGTATTCAATTCATGGTAGATAACTTAGACTCCTAGTATCAGAGTTCATTTGACATGTATTGCTTCCCTTCATTAGATATGACATACATAGCGCTGATACATTTTACACTTGTTGTCCCATATATATTTGAAAAATACATAATTTCTGGTCCAACATGACAAAGATGCGAATTTTAAGTGATTGTCACATGTATGGTATAGGTTTTTGTCATTGGTACCACAATAATTGCTCTCCTTTGAAAAATAATTGACTATGAAAGTACTGTGTAGATGGTCACAAAGATAGTATTATAGATAGATGCCCTGTTCAAATAACGTGATAACCAAGCGATTGTCACAAATATACAGCTACTTGACACAGATTTAACACTCCCAGAGCCTCCCATATCCAATAGACCCCAGAACAATGATTCTTTCCTTTGAAATATTGCATCCACAAGAGAAGGACAAACTCCAGCTATATTTTTCTTATGAAACGTAGTAATCTTTTAATATTAAGCTTCCTTTTTGCTCATTCGCGGCATCCCAAGTGCTTGAACTTCTACATGCAAACTTGTGCACGCTGATGTGCATGCTTCATTTCATGGCCGTTTCAAATGTGTCTAAAGATGCACTATCACTGAAGCTTGAAATAGCACTGCCGGTCTAGTGGTTATAAAAATGAACATAAAAATGTCTTGGCGATGCGTAACACACAAGATACATTCACATAAGTGCCTATGACACAGACAATTAAAAGCAGTTGTTGCAGTTAACCAAAGACACACCTACCAGTTTTCTTGATGATCTTGGACTCGTTGAATATGAACTTGCCTTATTTGACCTTCTGTGATGACTCACAAGCGCAGCAAGCATTTCCATCAGGATTGCAGAGTCACTGAATGAAGTCCTCAGCTGACAACAACTATGGGCAACTGTGTGCAAGCTTGTCATCAGCTGCCTATCTTCTTTGGGCATAACACAGCAAAAACGCATGGCCGTGTGTTGATCCCCTAGCGATAACAACACAGATGTTAGCCACCTCCGACTTCAATTTCCATGGAAATGCTCAAATACACATGGCAATCAGGACAACATATATCTAGAGGACCACTTAATGAGATATCAAGTGGTGATCCTTATTTCAAGTAAAATGAAGTGGGAATTCAACGAAAATCACCGCAAACAATGTGAGACACAAACACAGCTATATGCAGATCGATCATAGAACCATAATTGGTGACTGAACAAAAACAGCAATAGCAATATGGGATAAAGACAACTGTGCGCACATCCATGAACTAGCACACAACTAGGAGGCAGTTCAAGTGGCACAATGAAAATGGCACTATGCAATAATTAATTTGAAATTGTTTAGTCTCCTCCTAATCCAAACCCAAATCCACGACAGGGAAAAAGTCAGCTGGTTCAACTAGCAACTATTGGAAATAGATGTTGGGCAAGCAAGCTCGAGCTTCTCTTCTTCACACTAGAAGTCCAATTTATCCTTAGCTACAGAGCATCTCGAGATCGATGCGAAGAATTCCCCAACAGATAGCCGAGTTAAAACAGTAGTAGCTCCATACACGGTGGAAACAATCTATGATAACAGGACATGAATACAGAAGTCTTTTATCATGATCATTGACGCCAACAGGGCCAACACAAGGTTAAATATGGCCATAGTTTTATGCATTGTGTTTAATGTTGTTTGAAGTTAAATTGGGGAATGCATTTAAGGTATATTCCTGAATGCTTCTATTGCTTGAGGATTGCATAAAGCTATGATAAAGAATAATTCTAAACCCCTGAACAAGTTTTGGAAGCAGGAAAGTTATTCTGGTGATCATATCCTATTTATCTGGATGAACTTGGGGCATTCCTCATCATTCTCTTACAATTATATCATATTACATACATTGTCTTTTTCAAAACACAAAAAGAACCCACTGTAATCCCTTCCAAAAAGAACCCCCCCAAGAAAAAGGGAAAAAGAAGACCAAGATGGCGCTTGAAGCCTTGGCCACTGATGTTCTCAAGTCGTTGGGGGAGAAGCTGTTCTCTTCGGCAGTGAAAGAAATCCTTTTTGCTGCAGATACCGAATCCCACATAAAAAGCCTTGCGAATACAAAGGTCATGATTGAAGCCGTGCTTCTTGATGCCGATGCCCAGGAGGGTCACAGCCATGTGCAACGACTGGAGCTGGAGAAGCTCAGTCGCTTACTGGAGAAGATAGATGACTTGCTGGATGAAAAAGCAACTAGATTCGAGCTCAAGAAACTCGCTGCTGCCAGCGGCTTCAAAGATCAGGTGCGTTGGTTTTTCTCCTCTGATATGAACCCGGTTGTGTCCTTGTGTAGATGTTTTTAAGAAACTAGATTCCATCACCAAGGACTGTGCAGTGTTTGACAGTTACGTATCAAAGAAGTTGACCAAGCCCAAACCACATGCCCGGCTGAACTTAGAAACCGGGTCTCACATAATCAGTGAAGAGGTTGTAGGGAGAGAATGGGATAGGGATAACATGATAAGAAGGCTCTTCGATTCCTCATCCAGCTTTTCTGTGATGGCCATCATTGGGATTGGGGGGATGGGGAAAACCACGTTGGCTCAGTATGTCTACAATGATGAAAGGGTGAAGAAACACTTTGACCAACCGTTGTGGGTTTATGCTACTCGAGGTTTCAGTGTTAATGAGATACTAGAAAAAAATTTTAGTTTGTATGGGCGAAAAGATACCACTCCCATCTACTAAGGAGTCGCTGCAGCAACTCCTCCTAAAGAAAATTGAGAGGCGCAAGTACCTTTTAGTGTTGGATGACATCTGGGATGATGACAGCAGTTTGAGCAAAAAATGGGAAGAACTGAGAAACGTGCTGGTGTGTGGTGGTGTTGGGAGTAAGGTTCTCATTACCACACGAGATGAGAGAGTAGCAAGAATAGTGGATCGTGCTGAAACCTACAAGGTCGGGGACCTAGGAAAAGAGGACTCTTGGGTCCTCTTCCAACGAGCCGCTGTTCCACATGAGGGGCAAGTAGAGCAAGTCTTGAAGGATATTGGACAGGAGATTCTAGAAAGGTGCCCTAAGGTTCCTCTAGTTATACGTGCCATAGGAGGCCTTCTAAGGGAGCAGGAACCTACCAAGGACAAATGGCAGGCTTTTAGAGATGGTCCACTACAAGATTTAAGTTCAGCTGTGCCTGACGTCATGGAATCGCTAAAACTCAGCTACAATCAACTGGATCCGAGGCTTAAGCTGTGTTTTGCTTATTGCTCACTGTTTCCTGGGGGTTGGGAGTTTAACAAGGATGAACTAATTTGTCTATGGATAGCTTTGGGATATGTAGAGGCGCAGTATCGAACCCAAAACTTGGAAGAAGCAGGGGAGGAATATGTGCTGAGCCTCATGAACCGTGGCTTCTTCCAGAATGCAAAAAAGGATGAGTTTGGATCCATAACCGGTTTTAGGATGCACGACATGATGTATGATCTTGCAGTCTTGGTCACCGGCTCCAAATATAAGATGCTGGACACTGATTCTGTTGAAACAGGTCATGAACTTGACGAAAGAGTTTGTCATGTGTCCTTTAGTAAAGCGGTGGAGAATTTGCTGCCTTTGCTTCGTAAAAACAAGGAAAATCTACAGTCACTACTGCTGCCCCGCCCTCGGTCTAATAATCCTATTGAATTGCAATTAAATGGACTATCAAGGTTCCGACATTTGAGGGTGTTGCGGCTAAGAGATTTACATCTGAAAGACGTACCGAAGTCAACGGGCAAGCTGATCCACCTAAGGCATCTCGACCTCTCAGAGAATTCCTTAATTCGTAAACTTCCGAACTCGATCACACAGCTGGTAAACTTGTTGTCTGTAGACCTGTACAATTGCTACAGACTAGTGGAGCTACCCAGAGACATAAGAAAGCTAGTGAAGCTAAGGCACCTTAACTTGGATGGATGTGTGGAATTGAGCCATATGCCATTGGGATTGGGGAATTTGACAAATTTGCAAACATTAGGGAGGTTTGCAGTGAGAACGGGGAACAGGACCAACAACGAAGGTGTGGGAGGACTAGATGAGCTGAATTGCCTGAGTAATCTCAAGGGAGAGTTGGCACTCGTGCTGGATTCCGATTTTGAGCATGAAGGGGCCAACG
This sequence comes from Carnegiea gigantea, assembly GCA_029747015.1. NCBI lineage: Eukaryota > Viridiplantae > Streptophyta > Magnoliopsida > Caryophyllales > Cactaceae > Carnegiea > Carnegiea gigantea. The sequence continues at coordinate 879,646 of JAKOGI010000147.1, forward strand.
AAAAACTAATGGCAAACCTGAAGGAGAAAAAGAAGCTTGCTTATCTCTCCATACACATGTTTTTCAAACAGTCAAAAGAAAAGAGTGAGATAGTGCTGGAAGGTCTCCAACCCCATCCCAATTTAAGGCGCCTGTGGGTTAAACGATACGATGGGGAGAGGCTACCAAGTTGGATGATGAGCTGGGGTCAGCTCCCTTATAATTCTCTCCCAAATCTGGTTCGAATTCAATTATCTGATTTTAACAACTGCAGATATCTTTGCTCCTTCGGAAGACTTCCTCATCTTAAATTCCTCAAACTTTCCTATATGCGTCAACTGGAGTATGTAGAGAATACAAGTACGGCTACTGGTAGTCCTCATCCTACTCCCACTAATCCTCCAGCTACAGTATCAGCACCAAATCCTTTATTCCCAAGCCTTGAACAACTGGAACTTTGGTCGATGCCAAAACTGAAAGGATGGAGGAAGATCATGGGTAAAAGCAGTGGCAAGGAAGAATCACAAATCCTCCAAAATTGTGGTTACTATTCTGCTTTCCCTGGGTTGAAGATATTGGTCTTTATTGGTGTGGGGCTAGAGGTTGTTCCCGAGGAGTTCCGAGATCTCTCTGCACTCGGATTACTTCTGCTTGACGATTGTGAGGAATTGAAGGAGCTACTAGGGTGGATTGACACCCTCACCTCCCTCAAAGAGCTTTCTATTGCTAACAGCCCTAAATTGAAGTCGTTACCGAAGCCGATGGCGAACCTCACCAAGTTGGAAAAGCTTTATATTATACAATGCCCTACCCTGGAGGAAAGATGCAAGGAGCCAACAGGTGAAGATTGGCCCCTCATTCAACATGTCCCTCGTGTTCACATGGGAGACAGTCTTGCTAGAATTCTGTAAACCACTTTAACGCTAGAGCCTCAACCCTGACGCTCATCATTTGCCATTTGTACTTAACATAGGGTATTTGTACCCAACTAATTTTGTCATTTAGTTGGACAGCAAAAGCTCACTAGAGTCAACAAAAGGGTGTGAGCATACATACATAATGAGTTTTCTTTTCATAAGAGTATGTCTAACTATTGATCTGATTTTAACTAGTTAAATCACTTTAGAAGGCGGTGAATAGGGTGATGATTAAAGTCGCAAGATAATCGAAATAAAGAGCGGAAAGATAAGTGTGGACAAAACACAAAAACTTTTTAACGAGGTTAGCCTCAGCCAGGCTTAGTCCTTGTCTAGAGTTCCCTAACTCTAGGATTAACCCGAATTTTTATTAGGACGGATTACAAAACTGTAGAGTATACGTACTCTAAGTTCCAAGTTACAAGTTGACCATTCAATAAGTCGTTGGTAGAGTTGACCCTTTAACTCTATAATCTCACCCTACTTACGACTTGAACAATACAACTTGAATAAATGTAAAGCAAGTTAAAGCGCAAAGTATGCAAGTGACTATTGAGTATGACAATTGCTTGTGCTCTCTTTCTTGTGTGCTCCTCAGCTGCAAAGTCTTTCCTTTTTATAACAAAAAGAGTTGAAGTAGCCGTTACTTTCAAATATGGAAGGAAAATCTTCAATTGATCTTCAAACCCTTGAAATTCAGTTTCAAGGCCTTGAACTGCAACTAATTTTCAATAACAGCACCAAATCTTCAACGACTATCTTGTTGATTTCTTGCAACGGGTGGTTGATGCTAAAAATCTGTTGTGCTATTTTTAGGCCAAATAACAACTAGAATTGAATTTCAAAAGGTATGTCCATATTTAGAGAATCATAATCTCATATTCAAATTTGAATTACACAATATAATATTATAAAGATTATATATTCAAAATTGAATATTAAACAATCTCAAAGATGTTGTGACACCTTATATAAAGTCAATTAAGTAATATTAATATTTCAACATCCATCAAAAATGTAGCACATTTAAACAATAATAATTAATAAAAAATTCAAATATAATATGATGAATATGTCAATTGATTAATCTCTTTTTATCTTTTCTCAAAATATATTAATAAATATATTGTAAGCTTAAGAAAGCTAACACCAACTATATTCACGGAGCTGCCTCACTAAAAAATCAGGATCAGAATCGGGTACAAATCAATTGCGAGACCAATCGGCGGGGACTTCTTTCTTTAATGGCACACCCATATCGTCCATTCTCTCCGAGATGTTACTTAGTTTACACACCCCTCACTTCTAACTTCTTTTTGTAGTGTCTACATATTACTTGTTAGGAATTTTTAAGAATTGGAATTTGGGGCACCACCTAATATTATGTTTGTCTTTTTTTCCCATTGGCCCACTCCACAAGTGCATTTTAACTTTAAATAATATAAATAACATTCAAAACCATTTTTACATATAATTATGAAATTTAACTTCACTTATCTAATCAGTGGTGAAGCCAGAAATTTAAGGAAGGGGTGTAGGAAATAAGTTGGTGGTTGTACTTGGATGACATCGTTCTCACCTTATCCATTCAATGATGAGTTTTCGGATTTAGAGCTTGACAAGAATAATTATTCTTTAGCTATTTTTTAAAAACATGTATACATTTTGAGTTAGAAATCAAATTAACCAACAAATTAAACAACTCTAGTTGACAAATTAAACTCATAAATTAAAACTAAAAAAACAAACTAACCTTAGATTAAAGGGTTAAACAATAAATTGAACTATTGAGGTCAATTAAAGTGCTATTTATTTTTAAATATCTAACATTTTGATATAAAATTGAAATCAAACCTACAAAGTAAACAACATTAGAATTTAAATTGACAAATTAAACTCAAAAATTAAACAAAAAAAAAGCAAATTAATCTACAAAAAAAAAGGAGAAGGAGCAAACTAAAGTACTAAACTAGAATTAGCAAACTTTGAACTTCAAATATAAAGAAAAAACAAATTTGAACTTCAAATTGGGAAAAATAAATTAAAAGAAACAAATGCCCAGCGTAGGAGCCGAACCCCCAACTGCAACGATCGAAAAATTGCAGTGCACGCTCACCATCCGGCCAGGCACCTTGCTGTGCTCATAATTGTCTTAAACATGTTACCTCTAAAACTTGGAGCGTTTAGATTTGTAATACACTAACTTTTTTTTTTCTTGGGAGGGAGGGGTGTCAGTTGACTCCACTGACACCATGCTTCCTCCGCCACGGTATCTAATGGATATCTAGAGTTTACTATTCTAAAAAGTGAAAAAAATATATGTTGATTGCATACTAAATGATGTTGACTGAATGTTTTTCTTATTTCAGCAGACTGAAAAAGAACTGAAAAATCAACCGAAAATTATGCCCTTATATATTATCCCCAAGCGAGCAAAGAAGGCTTATGCTTATCTCCTTGTATTGTTGTCATCATTGTCGTGTGTGGTCCTCTAGAGGAGAATCTCTCAATGTACCATGTGAATTTTAATGAATAAAGTCAATCACCGGTTAATACATAGTTCTATTTTTCTTGTCAAAAGAAGTGATCTTTAGATAGTAAGCTTCTTTTTTCCCCTCATCCCAAGTTGCTTAAACATTTATATGCAGACCTGTGCATGATGATATATTGTTTGTCTCATGTTCGCTTTGAAATGTGTTTAAATTGGTTGCATTACCACTGGAGCTTAAAGTACGAACTGCTAATCTGGCAAAGATTGTATAAATTTAGGTCAGCAATCAAGCTGGAGATATAATTATTGTCACCTTCTTTATTAGTATTTCTTAGTTCATCCCCTGCTGCTTATCATTCGTTTTTTTTTCTATAAAATGTTTTCACAAAATCCTTTTCTTATAAAATGTTTTCACAAATCCTTTTTTGTGGATATTTTGGAATCAACCTCTCTAAAAGTTGGGATGTCTATAGAGATAAGGCTACCTACATCTGGATCCCTGCAGACCCCGTAAAAGCAGGACTCACACTGAGAGGAGGTGTTGTTTTTGCAATCAAACTGGAAATAGAATGTACTGTAGTGACTGATAACGCCAAATATAGATTCATATGTGTCGACGATAAGGATGACTAAGAGCAGTTCCCGCTAAGCAAGTTGCCCCTTACCAGATTTCGTTGATGATTTTCCACTTATCGAATATGAACTTGCTCCTGTGTGCTCCGATGATGTTCACAAGCATAGTAAGCATTAAAATCGGTCCCAATTGCTGCCAACAACGAAGAGGGGAATCCGGTCATCAGCCGCATCTCTTACTGTAGGCATATAACAACAAAAAAGCTGGTTCATGCCTTAACCTAACGTCAATAGCACATATGTTGGATGAATTAGCACTTTAATTTTCATGGAAATACTCAAATAAAAATGGCAAGCAAGACATTAAGAAACCAGAGAACCACTATAAGATATGGTCATGTAAAGTCTAAGGACTGAGTAATGTTTCTTAATTGAACTAAAATGAAAAGGGGATTCGAACGAAAAATTGCGAAAAACAATGAATTATATAATGTGTCATACTGTTGGCTGTGGATATTGTATTTTGCTTTATTTATGTAAAAAAAATTGTCGGAAGGCCATAAATTGGCTTAGGATGTGCATGCATGTATACAATCCATAGGCTACAGAAATCCAACTACACGAACTTTTTAGACAAACACCCAGAAACTTCCCAACATGTGATTGTTGCTAGTGGGTGTACATGATGTCAAGTTCAATATATTTGATTTATGTGATGAATTGTTCGATCAAATTTGCAACCCATGTATTAATTACAAATCTACAATATAACACTATATTTTTTTTAACTGTGTAAATTTTAATAATATAATATGTGATTGTCATGTATATGAAAATATAATTTTTCCTTAGTCCATTTTAACGGTGTAAATCGATTAATTATAACCTAATCAGTCGATTAGGTCCATTTTAAAATAATGTCAGCATGATTATAACCCTCGTTAACCCACCCTCTAATAAGTAGGTATAGAACATTTTTTTACTATTAATAAGATCATTTTACTTAAAAGCTAAATCAAAATACACTATTTATTTTTCGATTGAGAATTAAAAAAACTTAGATATATAAAACTATTTCAAACAAGAATTTTCATTATAGCTATTACTCCTATGGTTAAGTGCAAAATTACTTATCCGTTTTAGTAATAGTAATAATAATAATAATAATAATAATAATAATAATAATAATAATAATAATAATTTTTATTGTATATTACTGCAGTTGATTTACATGTGTAGGTTAAATGAAGCCGCAAAAATATCTAATTTTATTTATTGTATATTACTGCAATTGATTTACATGTGTAGGTAAATAATAGATTATTTAATGTGTTATATATATATATATATATATATATATATATATATATATATATATATATATATATATATATATATATATATATATATATATATAAGGTGGCAAATTGTAACTATTTTTTTAAATTTTTGTTATGGATAGATATTTATAGAGCGTTGAAAAACAAGGCATGAAGCCTGTGGTTGCCGTTCATTTTTGCTCCCTCATCGCATGAAAAAGTTGCGGGCCCCTTTGTCTTATCAGTTTTTGCCCTTCGCTTATTCTACTATTTCCTTTTTCACATTTTTCACTAGGCTTGCTTTATTAAGAAAGGGTATCAAGTTGAATCATGATTGGAGCAGACTACTGAGTAAAACGGTCAGACCTAGTTGGGTCAAAGATCGATTGCGGAAAAAGGATAGACAAATAAGCGAATCGAATCAGAGTCGGATCAGATTGAAAAAGTTCAGACTGTATCGAGATTGATCAAAGTAAACTGAATTGACTTCAAGTGCAGTTGGAACAAAGCTTATTGGACTCAATTAATTTTGGCTAAAATCATGCTATTATTGATTTTGTTAATTAAGGCCGTGTTCGGTAGGAGTGTTCATCAGTCCAAACCCGAATCGAACCCTATTGGACCGAAGACTAATTAAGGGAAAAAAGCGCGGACTGAGCAACAGATTGAATAAGAGCCAAACTGGACCAAAAAAATTTAGACCGCACCGGGACCGATCAAACTAGACAATTGATTTTCAAGTGCAGTTGGAGCAATGCTTATTGGACTCAATCAATGTTGGTGAAAAACATGCTGTTAATGGTTTTGTTTGCTGAGGCCATATTCGGTAACAGTTTTTCAAGTAGCAGTTATGTATTGACCAAATCAATAGACTAATAAGTCAATTTTAAGTGTTCGGTAACCTATCATTTTAACTAGCATTTCAAATAGTATTTAACATTTTAAGTACCGTCCTTGAAAAGTTAACGTTATTAACTTTTGGCATTCAAAAGTAACATTTTATATTTTTTTTGGCCAAAAGATATTCTTTGAAAATTTTATCTTTGAAAATTATTTATATCTTTTTATGTTAATTTGCATTATTCAACTAATCCAACAACTTAGTTTACCAAAAACATTTGTTTGAGTCGCTCATTTTAACAGCTATCCACTAATAGCTAAATTAGAAATATCATCCGCTACTTTGACAAATATCTGCTACTTAAACTGGTATCCGCTACATAAACAGTTAATTTTGCTGAATTGGGCTTAATTCTAAAAAGCACGGGTCGACAGTAGTCTTTGACCCCCCCCCCAAAAAAACAAAGTCCCGCATAACAAATTGAAACCAGAATACCTAAAATCCCATATTGTAAATCGTGAAATATCGAAGCGTACAAAGGGAAAAGCGATGCGACTGAACGTGCGATGAAACTAAAGAAGAAAATAAGGAGCTGATTTTTATTGTATTTTTTTCAAAAATAATCAATCCTCGATCCGAACCATTGACCTGGATAGACTGGATTAGATTGGAGCATACTGAGCATCGAATAGGAGAATTTTCTAGACCGAGAACCGTACTGGATGCATTTAGTTTGGACCGGTCCAATCCGATCTGACCTGCTCTTCGGTCCGATTTAAATTTGGACGGAATGATGCACATCCCTAGTGTACAAGATGCTGATAGTTTGAACTTTGAGGGTAAATCCAACCTTGCCAATGAAAAGAGAGAGATGCACCCTAATAAATTATTGTACAAAGTTTTTTGACAAGTATTTAGCAGACTGATTGAGTTTTCGTTGATTTATTAGTGCTTAACTACGAGATGGCCACCGTTAGTTTTCCAGTTATTTGCATCATTGGTGTTTAGATAAATTAATTGTTTGTACCAAGGGATACATAAATGTTGATATATGCAGAACTTGGAGAAACAACAACAATTTTTAGTATGGGTCCATAGAAAAACCAATTTCTAAACTTACACCAAAGAAACACTAGTAGTTAATATTTTTTAATAGAAAAAAGGGAGAAAATAATGAAAAATCATATGACATCTACAACAAAAATGACCTAACAAAAACAAATATAAGACATTAATATAAATTCTTATCTCCAAAAAACTAATGGTAAATACATTGTCAACTGACTTTGAATTTGTATCATACTTTTACCATAAATTGGCATTCAACATCTTTGCAGCTCTCCCAACCAATGATGACAACAACACTTCCCACTATGGGTCCCGCTTTCGCAGAATCTGAGAAGATCCAACTGTAGGCAATCTTACTCCTACCGGCATTCCTACCCCGTAGAGAGGCTGATTTTAAAAGATCCACAAAAAAAGGATTTTGTGAAAAAAGCTTTTGTGAAAACATTGAAGGGTCACATATCCAAGAATGACCACGATATAAAAAAGGCAAGTGGCTGGAGTTATGTGGCGTAATAACAATCTATCATAGGAAGGTGACATACCTTAGCACCCCGCAGGTACGCAAACGATGACTCCTCCCAGAAGGAAGTACTACCTGCAAATAAACAAGCCATGCGAAAAGAACCACTACCAGCACTAAGCCCCTGCACCCAACGACAGCTACGGGGTGGGCTCTCTACGATCTAAGATCCTAATCCTATCCCGCCAAAACTTCCTATCTTGAGCCAGGTCCTCCGTTAAACCGACAACTTTCAAGTCCTCTCTAATCACATCTTCCAGACTCTTCCTAGGTCGTCCCTCCTCTTTTGCCTTTGGAGATGCTGATCATCTCACATCTCCTCACTGGAGCCTCCACACTCCTCCTTTTCACATGGCCAAACCATCGGAGTCTCGTTTCTCTCATCTTATCTTCGATGGGAGCTACTTTAACTAAGTCCCGGATAACTCAATTTCTAATTATATCTATTCTCGAATATCTACACATCCACCGAATTATTCTCATCTCTACTATCATCAACCTTTAAACCTGCGTCTTTCTTAAAGGCCAACATTCCCAACCAATGGTGAGTTATATTATAATTCCAATCTAGCACATTGATGATCATAAATCACAAAACCCCTTTTTCTGGCCTTTTATTTATTTATTTATTTATTTATTTATTTAATAAAAACAAATATTTTGTCAGTGTGTCAGCAAAAGAGAAAAATTAAATGCCAGAGCCATACTGCAAACCGCAGCACGAATGCAGGAAAAAAGTTATACATGAATGTGATGGGAATAACTTGTTTTTAGTTGGATTGAACTTAGAGCAAGGTTACATAAAAATCTTCCATACAGCAGAGATGATACATAAATGGATCATTTAACTCAGTTTTATAAAGGTTAATTTCGGATTCAGTTGAGTTTGGTCAATTAGATCTATATTTCGTTTCAGATCGAGTCATTTTCGATTCAGAGTAACTTCTGAACATTTTATTTTTTGTTTAATAAGCTTGTCTAAAACTAAATTTGAAAAAAAATATAATGACTCATTTAGTGCAAATTATGTCAATTTAATTTTCAGATCCATTTTGATTTAGTTGTTTGAGTATTAAATTGGACATAATTTCAATAAGTGAAGTTTCGGACCCGTTCTGTCATATCTATATGCAACTGCCTACTAAGTATTAACAGCAAAACCGAAGACATTGTGCAACTGGATTTCTCTCCCTAGCTAAGGAATTGTTTGGCTGCGTAGCTACTAGCTATTAATTAAAGGGCATATTCATGTACATGATGGTAAGGGATCCATTATTCGTTATGTAATTACTTGAGCTATTTAGCCAACCAAACAAACAAGCCACGAGCACGTTATTAGTTTGTCAACATTCTGCGTTATTTCCTGTTGTTTTGCTGGAAAATGTCATTTCAAACAACTTTAGGCACAGTACAGTTGATTATAACCGTTATCTATAAATCTATGGTACACTTCACCTAACCAAAACCCAACTTCCTCCCACCCCTCCCAAAAAAGTTTTTTTTTTTTTTTAAAAAGAAAAAGATTGGTTGATATATTTTACTTCATAGATTTGATATTGTTTGGGAACACAGTAATTAGAAATTCCGAAATTCTTTGCAACCGCATTTTGTGAATGATTTGTGTTGACAATAATTGTGAACTAAATAAAATGTTGTTTCTCCTTCTTCATTGTTTTATTTGCCCATTATTCCTCATGATAAAAATACACATAGAACAAGAGGGGGGGGGGGGTTGGTTTAACTGCAATATAATACTCAGGGGTATGAATACTGATGTCTAGTTTGGACAAATAAAAAGGATGCAGAAAAAAGAAACTTTATTGATTGTTAATTATAAGATTAACCTAGCAATTATGCAAACCTGCTTGAAGTAATCTATTTTGGTACTTCGGAGGGATTCGCATTGAACATTGTTATTGCAGTCATAAAAAATTGGATCTTTCATCGAGGAGATGGTGCAATGACCAAAGTTATTTTTTAGACGATTGACCAAGAATTCATTATTTCTCCAGTATTCTTAGTTATATTCAAACGGTCTGCTCTTCTCAATTTATCATAAATATTTATTATCAACATTCAACACTGACCAATACCAATGAGCACTCATCAACACTTAGTCCCATTTTCGCTCACAATTTTAGCTATGAGCAGCACCGATTAATACTGATCAGCATTCATTAGTACTAGCTAGCAATAAATTACTTCTGACAAGTTGAGAAGAGCTAATCCATAATATTAAGTATAATAGGGTTTCATTTTCTGGATCAGGAGTCATCCAATCCGCCATAGCTTGAGGGAAGAAAGTAAGGAAGGCGTGTTAAACTTCAACACCATGAATTTACAATTAATCATAAAAAAACAAGAACAATATACATGTAGTTAACAATTAGTTAACTTGCTGACATAATCAGCCATGCATAATCAAAGCAACATTCTTACGTCTGATCTTCTGTATGAAATACACATTACATTCAAAAAACATTTGAAGTACCCAGAATAGACTATACAGTCACCAATATGTTGAATGATGCTTCAAAATGTCAATGGGATAGCTCCCTATTTTTCAGTTATTAGTTGAGAAGTGGTTTGTTAATCTGTTAGAGCTATTTGCTTCATATTAGGCATTATTTTCGGTTAGTAGGCCATGTCTTTTAGTGGGTCATGTTCTTCATTCTCTTAGTTGCTTATTCTCAGCAAAGTTTGTTTCTTGTAAGCCTATTTATTTGGCTAAGTTTTCCAGTTTCAATGTAGAGGGGAATCAAGAGCAACTGTGTATTATTCTCAGCTTTATTTCCATACTCCAACAAATTTTAGTATCAGAGCAAATACTTTGAGGGACTAAAAAGGACACGAGCAGCCCCATGTATTGACAAAAAAGGAATCCTCAAAGTAGCCAGGTGAGGTCTTCACTGGGAGTTAGAGTAAAGTGAGAGAGAGAAAAGTCCTCCAGCCCCAAACAAAGAGAGAGATAACTGAAATACACACACAGAGAGAGTGCCCAAACACTCAGGCTATCAAAATTGTGAGAAAGCCATAGCCAACAATGTTGAACGGTAAATTTACCCATTTTATGCGCCTCTTTCTCCCACTTTTTGCTCGTATAATAACTTTATTTTATAGGATTTTACCTTGTTTTATTTATGTTTTGTAGGAAATAACTCCAAATCAAGCAAACGTCGCAAAAAGGGACGAAGACGGACAACACAGCGAAAACCGGCGGAAACGGACAAAACCGGGGAGACGGCCCACCGTGCCAGTGGCACGGTGGGGCTGTGCCATCCTCCCAGTTTTGCCCGGTCTCGGTTTATTTAAGGCTTCGTTCGGGCGTCTGTTTGGGGGGTCGTCGAGAGGTCGCACGGGAGCTTGCTTGGGCGTCTCTCTGGCGATTTCTAGAGTAGTTTAGGTTAGATTTTAGTTAAGAAGGGAGATTAGTTTAGGATTGAAGATTGTAACATTGGATTCAACCTTTGGATTTCAAGTTCTTCATCAATTCAAGACTAAGTTTTCTTCTCTTTTATCTCTCTAGTTTTTATGTTCTTGTTAATTATGTTTTGTTGATTTTGATTCTTGTATTGGTTTTGGTTGATTTATATGTTTAATTTCATTGTTAATTTATGTTGTTTACTTGTTTAAATTCGCTTTATTTCATTCCCTTCGTTTTGTTCTTCAAGTTTATGTTCTTGTTGGTTAGTTTAGGTTTTCATGCGTTTTTCATGTTTTGTTGGTAGATTTTGTTGGCTTGGATTGTGATTAGCCTCTTGATGGCTAATTGATCTTGTACTAGGCCTAACATACCCAATCTATGCCTAGAACTTAGAGTTTTCCTTCACGCCCGCCAAGTGTTCGATGAAATGCCTGAAAGGGTTTTCATCCATATTTTTGGGCAATTGACTTATACTGAGAGGTGATGTCAATTTGCTAATGTGGGAGAAGGAATAGCCGAGTTCGGGATACGAAAGTAGTATCTGAATCGAGATAGGTCCGGGGTTGCTAGTTTTGTGGTCTAATTCGCCTAACCCCACGAAAGTAGGTAGTTACACGAGTTAGACTAGCTCATGACCCTTGAGAGAGGGCTTGGGTGGTCTTTGATGGTGCAACCGACCATCTCTTGTTCATAGTGTGGTTCGGGTAGGTTAGGACTCATCTTGATTAGTTGGTTCATCCATTGGTAAAATCACAACTTCCAAGTCGCTTGTTTCTGTGTTTATAGCGTAGTTTAGTCTTCCCCTTTCACCCTTTGATCCTGCCTAGCTTGAGACGCTTTAGTTAGCTCTGGTAGTTGAAACACAATTCCCTGCGGACGACACCCCAAGTACTCAACGATACACCTTGCACTTGGGGTTTATAAATATTAAAACTTTTTCTGCAACAAGTTTTTGGCGCCGTTGTCGGGGAATTGTCGTTTTTCAATATTGGGGTTTACTTTAGCATTCGAGGCTAGGCCTTTAGAAAATCCAAAAAATTTAAAAAAATCAAAAATTTGAAAAAAAAAAAAATTCTGGATGGCTATTTTCCATTTCCCTCAATTTGGGCACGAACCTTTTTGGCAATATTTATCTCGGTTTAATGATTATTGTGCTCAATATGTCATTTCACGTATGAGAAATGGGAAGTATGCGATGCTGTGCTTGAGGCGGTAACATATGAGACTCGAGCGATCCTTGAGTCCATGTGTTATGGTGGTTTGTGTTCCTTAAATGCCGATGACATGTGGGATTTGTTTGAGTCTCTAGCTTGGCATCAATGGCAATCTAATGATGTTAGAGACCAATATCATCACTATTCTGCTTACCCTCAAGTGTTGTGCTCTTTTTGCCAATCTTTTGACCATGATGTGAATTCTTGTCCCCATCGTGATGTTTCCAATGAATGCTATGCTAGACTTGATGCCATGATAGGGGCAATGAATGAGCAAAACGAACGCTTTGCTAGTAGGATGAGGGAGTGGAGTTTATCGCATGAGACCAACTCTAGTTTACCTTACCCTAGACTTGAGGCTCGTCTCTATGATGATTGTGAGTCTTCCCTTCCCCTAGGGTCGAATGTTATTGATGATGCACCTTTGACCGACCCAAGAGAAGTGTTTGACCTTCCCTCGACTCCATTGGCATTCGTCGCTCCATCCTTTTTTAGTACACCTATGGGCACTAGCGTTAGTACTCTGACCTTACATGCTTCTCCCTTCCCTTTAACTCAGTGCACGGGGTTAGAGATCGGCGAGACCTTTCAGGGTGATGCTAGCTTTGTAGAGGATGTTTTACTTCCTTGGTCAGGAGAACTTACATTGGTTGAGCCATATCTTGAGGAGGCTCCTTCCGAGGAGTTGTGTGATGACAGTTCGGTGGTTGGTGCCGCACCTAGTATTGACCACATCAGCCCAATTTGCACCAACCCACTTGACTTCACCCCCACTTCATCTCCTCTCCTTTCCACCACGCACTCCCACTTGCATGCACTCCATGAGTCCCTAGGTGACATTCGGGGGTATAGTCCCTCCTTGGACCCTTTTTGTGCATACCTAGAGGACCTGCCTAGAAAACCTGAGTGGACCACTTTCTTTCATCATTATTTCAATTTTTCTATGGCATTTGATAAGTCTAAGAGGACACTCACTTTGTTTGCTCAATTCTTACTAGTGTTCTCTTATTCGCACCATTCGGAGATGCATGCACAGGCACACGATAAGCTTCTGAGAGCTTTGACTGCATCCGAGCTGACCGACTCGCATCTTGAGCGGCAAGGAGTGGCTGATGCTCCTTAAGCCGTCATGGCATAGTTCGGGTACATTCAGTACCCGACCTGGTATACTCGTTCTCACTCTTCCCCCCTTCTTTCTATTTTTCTTTTCTTTCTTTTTATTTTTGTTTAGTTGTGGATATTTAGGATTGTGTTTTGGTTGGTGATCATCTTGTGGTGAAATGTGGATGCTGCCGAGCCGTTGTTGGCTATGATCACCATTTTCGTGTTTTTGTGGATTTTTATTGTGTTGTGATTGGTGATGTTGTTGGATTGGTCCATATTTGTTTTTGGTGGTGTCAGTTTGTATATATGTGTGATCGTGTTGTTGTTTTGGGTGAGATTGTGTTTTTGGGAGAGTGTGTTAGCTTGTGTATATTTTTGTCATCTTTTGTTTTTCTTGTGTTTGATTTTGTTTTCTTTATTTTTGTGTGTTGGTGATGACTCACGGCTCCCAATGAGGACATTGTGAGATTTAGGTGTGGGGGTGGGGTCATCTCCCATTTTTCTTCTTATTTTTGTGAAAATTTTTCATTTTTGTGTAAATTTTTCTTTTCTTTTTGCATTTAAGGGAGTTTTGTACTATTTTGATCAGCCTTGATCCCTGATACCTTGACTATTAGCTCGTATATAAGTATAATGTGCATGATAGATGTTCATCCTCAATCTGTCGTTTTAGACCTCAGTTATAACCCCAGCAGTCCATCGTAATTTTGCAATCCAATCCTGAATTCATGTATTGTCATCATCCTGAATTCTTAGTCTTCCACGATCGACTCTCCCATTGTCCACTGCACAGTTCCCTTTATATGTGCTGGCACTCCCTTTTTTCCAAAACAAAAGCAAAAACAAACAAATTCAAGCGCTACTGGGTGTATCCCTTTGAGGCGTGACATGAGTTTGTAATGAAAAAAAATAATAATGGAAAGAAAAGAAAGTGGGGAAGAAAAGAGTTAGAAATGACAAGTACCCCTTTGAGGCATGCGCTACTGGGTGTTACCATTTGAGGCAATACTACTACTGGAGAAGCCTGCTTTCCATGCTAGCCAATCAAAAAGGTAGCTTGTGTCAATTGCGTGGGATTGAGTTTGTTTTTAGTTGGCTTAGTGTTAGGGTGATGATACACTTGCACACCAGGCACCAGGATGGATTCATTATTTTCATGTGTCGTGGGGTGAAAAGCTGATGTCTGGATGCCATTCTTTGGGATGATTTGTCCTGAAATGCATATAATGCTTGTGTATAGACCGATACTTGAGCTACTAGGTGGTTTTGGTTGATCCGAACGTGCACAGTTCACCCTGTTGTATATATTGTGTTTTGCCATTTTTATTTTTCGATTTTTGTTTCTCTTTTCTTTGTTTTTCCTTTTTGAGATTTTGTGGGTATATCTTCTGCAAACCCTCACGAGACCTTACTCGTCCACTTGGGGTAACCAAGGGGTTTAAAGGGCTTGTTGCATATGCTAAATGCAACCGTGATTCCTACGAAAGTGAGTTAGTTGTTTACTTTAGTTTTTCTTTTATTTTGCTCGAGGACGAGCAAAAGATAGGTGTGGGGGTGTGTTGAACGGTAAATTTACCCATTTTACGCGCCTCTTTCTCCCACTTTTTGCTCGTATAATTACTTTATTTTATAGGATTTTACCTTATTTTATTTATGTTTTATAGGAAATAACTCCAAATCAAGCAAACGTCGCAAAAAGGGACGAAGACGGGACAACACAGCGAAAACCGGCGGAAACGGACAAAACCGGGCAAAACCGAGGAGACGGCCCACCGTGCCAGCAATGTGGCACGGTGGGGCCGTGCCACACGACACGGTCGTGCCATCCTCCCAGTTTTGCCCGGTCTCAGTTTATTTAACGCTTCGTTCGGGCGTCTGTTTGGGGGGTCGTCGAGAGGTCGCATGGGAGCTTGCTTGGGCGTCTCTCTAGCGATTTCTAGAGTAGTTTAGGTTAGATTTTAGTTAAGAAGGGAGATTAGTTTAGGATTGAAGATTGTAACATTGGATTCAACCTTTGGATTTCAAGTTCTTTATTAATTCAAGACTAAGTTTTCTTCTCTTTTATCTCTCTAGTTTTTATGTTCTTGTTAATTATGTTTTGTTGATTTTGATTCTTGTATTGGTTTTGGTTGATTAATATGTTTAATTTCATTGTTAATTTATGTTGTTTACTTGTTTAAATTCGCTTTATTTCATTCCCTTCGTTTTGTTCTTCAAGTTTATGTTCTTGTTGGTTAGTTTAGGTTTTCATGCGTTTTTCATGTTTTGTTGGTAGATTTTGTTGGGTTGGATTGTGATTAGCCTCTTGATGGCTAATTGATCTTGTACTAGGCCTAATCATACCCAATCTATGCCTAGAACTTAGAGTTTTCCTTCACGCCCGCCAAGTGTTCGATGAAATGCCTGAAAGGGTTTTCATCCATATTTTTGGGCAATTGACTTATGCTGAGAGGTGAGGTCAATTTGCTAGTGTGGGAGAGGGAATAGCCGAGTTCGGGACACGAAAGTAGCATCTGAATCGAGCTAGGTCCGGGGTTGCTAGTTTTGTGGTCTAATTCGCCTAACCCCACGAAAGTAGGTGGTTACACGAGTTAGACTAGCTCATGACCCTTGAGAGAGGGCTTGGGTGGTATTTGATAGTGCAACCGACCATCTCTTGTTCATAGTGTGGTTCGGGTAGATTAGGACTCGTCTTGGTTAGTTGGTTCATCCATTGGTAAAATCACAACTCCAAGTCGCTTGTTTATGTGTTTGTAGCGTAGTTTAGTCTTTTCTCTTTCACCCTTTGATCTCGCCTAGATTGAGACGCTCTAGTGAACTCTGGTAGCAAGTACTCAACGATACACCTTGCACTTGGGGTTTATAAATATTAAAACTTTTTCTGCAACAAACAACAACACCACCAATTCTTCCTCTCAACCTCTAATACCTATGTTTAAAGGTGAAAATTACCGTCTTTGGAGTCTAAAAATGAAAACCATGTTCAAATCCCAGGAACTATGGGATTTGGTGGAAAATGGCTATACAGAGCCAGGGCCGGCATGGGCACAACCGAGTCAACAGTTAAGGGAGACACAAAAGAAGGATGAAAGGCTCTATTTCTCATCCAATCAGCCTTGGACGATGAAATTTTCCCTCGAATAGCTACAGCAAAAACCTCTCATGAGGCATGGGAGACACTCCAGAAAGAATTTTTGGGTGAAAAAAAGGTACTTATTGTCAAATTGCAAAGTTTGAGACGTGAATTTGAGACCCTAGCCATGAAACCAAAAGACTCTGTGCAAACATACCTCTCTAGAGTATCTGGCATTGTAAGTCACATGAAAACTTATGGTGAGAGTTTCAGCAATGAAATTGTTGTCAGTAAGGTCCTGAGAAGCTTGACAAGTGATTTTGATCATGTTGTTGCCGCCATTGAGGAGTCCAAGGATCTCTCTCAATATAGTTTTGATGGGCTTATGGGTTCACTCTCAGCCCATGAGGTCAGGATTAATAACCCTTCTGATAAAGTAGAAGAGAAGGTTTTTCAACTGAAGGGAAAGACCAAAAAGATCAAGTAAGAAAATTCAGCAATGAAAAACCAAGGCAGGGGAGGCTACCTTGGTCGTGGCCATGGTCATGGACAAGGACGAGGCTCATTTATTGGAAAGAGCAATATCTAGTGCAGTTATTGCAAGAAATTCAGGCATAAGGAGTTTGAATGTTGGACTAAACAAAAGAATGAGCAGAAGCATGCCAATCTGACTGAGACATTGCAGGAGGATAATCACTTGTTTATGGCTAATCTTCTATGGAGGCTGCATCTGGTGATGTTTGGTTCGTTGATAGTGGGTGCTCAAATCACATGTCTGGCACAAGGTATTTGTTCAAAGAGCTTGATGAGTCACGAAAATCAGATGTTACACTTCCAAATGGCACCTCAACTAACATTGAAGGCCAAGGTACTATTGCTGTCAATTCCTCTAATGGTAGTGTTTAGCATATTTATGATGTGCAGTATGTCCCGTGTCTTGCATACAATCTATTGAGTGTTGGTCAATTGATGAGAGAATGGATATTCAGTAGTGTTTGACGATAACTATTGCACTGTATATGACAAAAAGACGGGATAAAAATTTTTTGGTGTTCAAATGACCAAAAACATAATGTTTCCCTTTGATGTGGCAAGTGAAAATTGTGTCTTAGTTGCTCAAACAAGTGAAGGAGCATACTTGTGGCACTTGCGATATGGTCATTTGAATATTAAAGGGTTGCAACTATTAGGCAACAGAAACATGGTTGTTGGGTTGCCTAAGATTAGTGCACTTCATTTTTATGAGGGATGTGTCTATAGTAAGCAATGCAGACCATCGTTTCTAGTAGGCAAAGCTTGGAGAGCTTCTAATTGTTTGGAGTTGGTTCATGCTGATTTGTGTGGTACTATGTCAATGGAGTCGCTTGGTGGAAGTCATTATGTTTTGCTTTTCACTGATGATTATAGTCGTATGAGTTGGGTGTATTTCTTGAAATATAAATCAGAAGCATTTGAAAACTTCAAGAAATTCAAGGTTTTTGTGGAGAAACAAAGTGATTGTTAGATTAAAACTCTTCGCACAGACAGGGCGATGAATTTACCTCAAAAGAATTTGACATTTTTTGTGAAGAGCATGGTATTCATAGAGAACTCACAGCACCCTATACACCGTATACACCAGAGCAAAGTGGGGTTACGGAGCGAAAGCATCGGGCTGTTATGGAGATGGGAAGAAGCATGATGAATGCAAGGGCTATTCCTAAGAGGTTCTGGGCAGAGGCAGTAGCTACACCAGCATATTTGTTGGACATTTCACTGACAAAGGTTGTGTATGATTAGACTCCATATGAAGCTTGGACGGGTAACAAGCTCAAGGTAAGCCACTTACGAGTTTTTGGATGTATAGCTTATGCTTTGGTACACTGACAGTTACGTCGTAAATTGGATGAGAAATCTGAAAAATCTATCTTTGTTGGGTACAGTACCCAGTCCAAGGCTTATAAGTTATATAATCCTATAAGTGGCAAAGTGTTGGTTAGCAGAGATGTAATTTTTGATGAGACTGCAAGTTGAACTTGGGGTGAAGAACATGTAAAATAGGGTACTCTTGTGGAAGATCCTGCATTTGTTAAGGTTGATTCAGCCCTTGCAAGTGCTGTAAATTCACCTCTAGGCTCACCAGTGAGCTCAGCCACAAATTTTCCAGCAAGATCACCTGCATG
This sequence comes from Carnegiea gigantea, assembly GCA_029747015.1. Lineage (NCBI taxonomy): Eukaryota > Viridiplantae > Streptophyta > Magnoliopsida > Caryophyllales > Cactaceae > Carnegiea > Carnegiea gigantea. The sequence goes on from JAKOGI010000147.1 coordinate 898,331, forward strand.
TTCACCCATAGGCTCAGCTTCGAGTACTCCAACAGGTTCAATAGCAAATTCATCCAACAATGTGTCGTCATCTAGCGATGAGGAGCCTTCAGATGTGCAAATTCCATTAAGAAGATCAACAACAGACAGGAAGCCAAATCCCAAATATACTGCTAACATATATAACTCTTGTTCTTTTGCTCTATATGTGACCGAACCCACAGGTTATGAAGGAGCAGCAGAAGTACCAGAATGGCGGGAAGCAATGATTGAAGGAATGAGGGCAATTAAACATAACCAGACATGGGAGTTGGTGGATTTTCCGGAAGACAAATCCCCTATTGGACTCAAATGGTTGTTTAGATTAAAGTATCATGCAGATGAGAGCATACAAAAGTATAAAGCAAGGCTTGTGGCTAAAGGCTATGCACAGCATCAAGGTATTGACTTTGATGAAACATTTTCACCTGTTGCTCGCTTTGAAACAGTGAGAACTCTTCTATGTCTTGCTGCATCATTAAAGTTGCCAATTTATCAATTTGATGTGAAATCTGCTTTCTCAATGGTGAGTTAGAAGAAGAAGTTTATGTGTCACAGCCTGAGGGGTTTGTTATTCAAGGCAGTGAAACCAAAGTTTATAGGCTAAAAAAGACTCTTTATGGGCTTAAACAAGCACCACGAGCATGGTATAAAAGGATTGACTACTACTTTCTACAAAATGGTTTCGAGAGAAGTGAAAAAAGTAAACCAATTTTGTATGTAAAACGACGTGATAATGGTGATTTCTGGATTGTGTGCATTTATGTGGTTGATATGATTTATTTGGGATCCTCGAAAATTCTGGTAGCTGAATTTAAATTGTGCATGGAAAAGGAGTTTGAAATGATAGATTTGGGTATGTTACAGTATTTTCTTAGGCTTGAGGTAAAACAAGTTGAAGATGGCATTTTTGTGTCTCAAAGAAAATATGCCAGAGATCTTCTTTTCAGGTTTGGGATGTATAACTGCAAGGCTGCAGCCACTCCCATGAACACAAACGAAAAATTACAGCTTGCAGATGGTACAGGGGTTGCTGAACCAAGTCTGTACAGGAGCTTGATTGGTGGATTGAATTATTTGACGCATACTCGCCCAGATATCATGTTCTTTGTGAGTGTGTTGTCCGGGTTCATGCATAATCCCACCAAGCAACATCTTGGAGCAGCCAAAAGGGTGTTATGATATATTGCTGGAACTACTGATTTGGAAATTTGGTACTACAGTAATTTAGATTTCAAGTTGTTTGGGTACTGTGATAGTGATTGGGCTGGTTGTGTGGATGACAAAAAGAGCACTTCTGGGTATGTTTTTAGCATGGGTTCTAGAGCAATGTCTTGGAGTTCATAGAAGCAGGAAGTAGTAGCTCTTTTGTCGTCAGAAGCTGAGTACATTGCTGCAACTTAAACAACATGTCAGGCTGTGTGGTTAAAAAGATTGTTCGCTGACCTCTGTCAGCAAAACTTGAAGCAGGAGGCAACAATGATATTTTGTGATAACGAGGCTACTATTGCAATGACGAAGAATCCAGCATATCATAGCCGAACTAAGCACATTGATATCCGGTATCATTTTATTCGAAGTCTTGTAGCCAAAGGAGAAGTAACGCTGAAGTTTTGTGGCACCAATGAACAAGTTGCAGATATTCTCACGAAGGCACTCCCACAAGTCAAGCATGATTATTCCATATTGAAGCTTGGAATATGTGATTTTGAAGCAAGGGGGAGTGTTGAATGATGCTTCAAAATGTCAATGGGATAACTCCCTATTTTTCAGCTATTAGTTGAGAAGTGGTTTTGTTAATCCGTTAGAATTATTTGCTTCATATTAGATATTATTTTCTGTTAGTAGGTCATGTTTTTTAGTGGGTCATATTCTTCTCTTAGGTGCTTATTTTCGGCAAAGTTTGTTTCTTGTAAGCCTGTCTATTTGGTTTAGTTTTCCAGTTTCAATGCAGAGGTGAATCAAGAGCAACGGTGTATTATTCTCAGCTTTATTTCCGTGCTCTGACACAGTAGTCTCTGCAGGAGCACGAACCATCTCTAAACTGATGAAACCGATTTGAATCCCTCACGATGATTTCTCTACCGTAGCCTTTGAAATGTACTCCCCGCATTTGGACTACAATGAAATCAGCGAATTGAGCAGTACAGAGTCCAACTCAAGTCCCAATTCGCACAATTTATAATGAACGAGCTTACCCAGTTCATAATTGTGGGATCTGATAGATGATTTGAGGAGGAGAGAGAAAGTGGAGAGATCAGGGGTGAACCCATGATGGGACATGAGATCAAGGGTTGAGATTGCCTTATAGAGATGATCCGCATTGGCTTGATAGATCAGACGGCTATTAAGGGTCTCAAAGGTAGGGAATTTGATGGATTGAGCTTGAGTAGGTGGGTATGGATGCTTTGATGATTCAGAGGGCCTTGCAGAAGAAAGAGGGAATTTGGTGGGAGGGAGGAGAGAGAGAATCGACATTTGCTCTGTTAACGGTTATGTATTCGACTTTCATCCTCCAACCGCTGTAATTTTATGGGGGAGTTGAGTAGCCCGAATTGACATGTTGGTCACGATGTGGCCTCTTACAAAACAAAGGCTTAACATTCAGGCCCACTTCTTAAGGAAAGTTTGGGTTTACAAGATCCGGTCCGATTTTAGTTTCGGATTGAATCATTATCAGTTTGAATGAACTTCGATTGTTGATGTTTGATCAAATAAGCTTATGTTATAAAGAAAAATGGCTTTGAAAAAGTAATGTTCGGGTGGGGTTTAGTTCATTCAAGTTAATTTAGGTTTCGAGTTCACTTTGAATTATCAATTTTGGGTGGTAAGTTAGATATGATTTAGATCATTCGGACCTAATTTCAATTTAGTTTTCTCAAGTCTAGGCAAGTGAAGATTCTTCACATCCATGGTTTAGAACATTGTCATAAAATACATATTTTTCCAAAATGGTTTCATCTTTAGTATTTACAATTTAAATTCTTGAATTTCAAGTGAAACAAAAGAAACTTAGGGAATACATCAACATCATAGTAGAATTGCCTTTACACGGATAGGAAACCTAGCATGTCATAAAGAAACATCCCTTATAGACATTTGGGATAGAGCAAACTTTGCTAATTACATTGATCAATTTGTTGATATGAAAGATGATGATTGCTAGTAACGTTTGAATTTCACAGGTGCCAAAAGTTCATTTATTTGTTTTGTAAAATTCTTACCCTATGCTTAGATAACATAAAAATACTACTTAATCTCCTGAAGCAGAAAGGAAAATTTTGACACATGCACGAGTGGGCACACGCAGTACAAGAAATCAACATTAACGGACAAATCCTAAGCTATACCCATGGCCATAGGTACATGATCTTTTGTCTCATATATGTACAACATAAGTACAAGATCTAAGATATAACCCAAAAGCTACATTCTTTATTTAATCGTAGAACAGATTAACCACTCGTGATTGACATTCTAAGTGACATGATGAATAGGAGAATTCCGACAAACAGGGCAAGAGGCATTCATGGTGAGCCATTCATCAATACAGTCAACATGAAAAGAGTGTGTCCAATGTGGGAGTGTCCTTAGGGCCTCCTTGGGGAGGTACTCACCCAAACATATAGGGCAACTCTTGTCATCTGGCTAGGGCAAACGCTGGCTGTCCCCTAACACCACTTTGGGGTAGGACTTGATTGTGGACCGGTCAAGGCCACTAGGAACTGCTTGAGTTTGAGGCAGTGGAGCTACTGCTAGGGTGGGGGCGATGGTAAGGGTGATACTGATACTTGAAGTATCTCCCCTTCTTATTCTCTGGCGGTCGCATTTGGCCCTCACCATGAAGTATGTTATGCAAAATACGAAGAATGCTAATGGTGCTGCAAATGCCAGGGCTATGGCTACTATAGCATTTTTTGCAAGTCCTGACAAGCAAACCAAAGAAATTGACTTTATTATGCATAGCCATTTCATGACTCCTATTTGATTGCTTGATTGAAAGGTTTGATCTTCATCCCTTATTTAGCTGCCTGATTTAACACAATCTGAATAAATGACGAACCGAATTGGTTATCCCCTTGACCCATATGTAACATGATTTATAATGTAATACATCTAATGAATATGATTTGAATCTAGCACAAGTTGAAAATTGACACTACACAAAGTAGCTTGTTAGGCGATAAATTGTCGTATTTTACCTACCTCTTTTACCTAATTTTAGCTCGTATAATAATATAATTTTTAGATTTTTTACTTGTTTTATTTGCGTTTGTAGGTAATACACGTCAAATCGAGCAAACGTCGCAAAAAGGAGCGAAGACGGGTAAAAACAGCAAAAAACCGGCAAAAGGGGACGACAAGGAGGGCCGAGCCACCGTGCCAGTGGCACGGTGGGGCCGTGCCACGTGGCACGGTCGTGCCTCCACCCGTTCGCCCATTCGCTCGATTTTTCTATTTAAGCCTCCTTCGGCGTTTTTGTTGGGGGGCACTCGGGGTTCCCTCTGGTAATTTTTAGGCTAGGTTTTAGGTTAGTTTATCAAATAAAACTTCAATAGGACGATTACATTAGGATTTTAGATTGTAATTCCGGATTCAAGCTTATGGATTTTCAAGTTCATTCAATGATTTAAGCATAAGTTTTCTCTACTCTTTCTCTCTCTATTTTTGTTATCTATGTTCATGTTTTAGTTTATAATCTTTTGTGATGTTTAGTGATTATAGTTGTGAATCTTGGATTGTGATTAGCCTCCTAATGACTGATTGATCTTTGTTTGGGCCTTTACCCCTCTTGTTTATGCTAGAATTTAAGGTTTTCTTTCACACCCATCAAGTGTTCGATAAAATGCTTAAAAGAGCTTTCATCCATGTTTTGGAGCAATGGACTTGTGCTGAGGCATGAGGTTGATTTTCTAGTATGGGTAGAGAGAATAGTTGGGATTAGGACATGAAAATAGTCTCGTCATTAGTTAGGTCAAAGGTTGTTAACCTTGTAGTCTAATTGACCTAATCCCATGAAAATAGGTGATTAGAACATTTAGACTAGTCTATTATCCCTTGAGAGGGGGCTTAGGTGGACTTTAATTGGGCAACCGATCATCCTTGAATTACTAGCATAACTTGGGAATGTGAGAGTTTGAATTGATTAGTTAGTCTACGTTAGGTTTAATTACGATTGAAATTTTCTTTGTTTTAGTAGTTAGTTTTACTTCTCTTCACCTTTGATTTCGCATAAACTGATATGCTCAAGTGAACTTTGGTAGTTAAAAACACAATTCCCTGCGGACGACACCCCAAGTACTCAACGATACACCTTGTACTTGGGGTTTATAAATATTAAAACTGTGTTTTTCCCTAACAAGGTTTTGGCGCCGTTGCCGGGAAGTTGGCGCTTTCCAATATTAGACTTACTTAGGCATTTGAGGCTAGGCTTTTATTTTGGAAAAAAAAAAGAAAATTTTTGAAAATTGAAAAAAAATGTTTTTTTCGCACTTTCCTTTATATGAGCATGAATTGTTTTGAATATATTATGGTAAATTACATGCTTTTCTTGCTCATTGCGATTTTTATTTGAAAAAGTGGGAACTTTTGAATACAGTCTATGAGCATGTGAATTGTGAGACTCGTACTCTTTTAAAGTGCTGGGATTTCTGTGCTAAAGATGTTAATGAAGCATGTAATTTTCTTGATTGATTGGATCGGGATACTTATGAATATGAGATTAGTTGCACTAATTCATACATCCCACCCCCTTACATCCCTGATTATGCTCCTCCTATGTGTGAAATTTGCCATTATTTTAATCATGACAGTAGTTCTTGTCCCTATTATATTTCTAATGAGGGCTTTGCTAGACTTAGCAATATGATAGAGACAATGAATGAGCAAGAAATTGAGTTTGCTAATAAACTGCAGGAGTATAACCTATCACCTGAGACTGACCTTAGCTCTAATTTTTCTAGACTTGATGTCAATTTGTGTGATGATGGTCCGCCTTTCCGTCCTCTAGAGTTCGGACTAGAGGACGTACTCGACCCTCCCTTGACTACTTTACCTATTGTTGCTCCATCCTCACCTAGTCCTTCTAGGAACAACACTACGCTCATCATGACTTTTCTTGGTACACCTTCCCCTTTAGCTCAGTCGACGGAGTTCGAGGATGATATTTGGTCTGAGTTAGGCGATGTTTCTATTAAAGTACATGATTTTCGTGAAACTCCCACAAGGACTTCATGCGTGGATGTTGTGGTTATAGGGCCAACTAGTCTTGGTTTTGTTGATAATATATCCCCCAATTCTCTTCATACATTCTATACTTTTTCTTCATGTTCACCACCCTCCTTTCCCCTGAGTGTTGTGATATGTTGCTTATTGATTCTCATGCGATACTTGAGGAGAATGAGGTTGACTGTTCTGAGTCCCTAGGTCCTTTTAGAGGGTACGACCCCTCCCTTGATCTTTATAGTCTGTACCTGAAGGGCATGCTTGGAAAAATCATATTAACTAGTGCATTCGATTATTCTTCTAAATTTTCCAACACATTTGATATGTTTAGGAGAATACCTGTTGTTATGCATGTGTTCATATTTGTGTGCTCTTACTTACATTCATCTAAGTTGCATTTTCAGGTGTTTGATAAGCTCATGCGAGCTTTGACTACATCTAATTTGGTAGCTCGGGCCTTGAGACGAGGAGGAGTGGCTGATGCTCCTTCAACCTCCTATAGCACCGTCTTGAGGAGGTGATAGTTTAGGTACACTCAGTACCTAACCTGGTAAATTCGTTCCCTCTTTTCTCTTTTTTTATTTTCTTTTTGTATATATAGCTTTTGCCCTTTCTCATTTATATATTGTTTTTGTATATTTATTTTTGTAAATTTATTTCTTTTGTCTATATTTGTGTTTTTGTTGGTGATTGTGACTCCTTAACTTGCAATGAGGACATTGTGAGATTTAGGTGTGGGGGTGGGGTCATCTAACCCTTTATTCTTATTTTTATGGATATTTTTAATTTTTGTGTAAATTTTTCAATTTTTCTCTTTTTTGTATACTTTTTCCCTTTTTTTTGAATTTAGGGGAGTTTTGTACTATTTTGATCAGCCTTGATCTCCAATACCTTGGCTATTCGCTCGTATATAAATATAATATGCATGATAGATATTCATCCTAAGTCTGTCATTTTAGATCTCAGTTCTAACCCCAACAGTCCATTGTAATTTTGTAATCTAGTCCTGATTTATGTATTATCATTATCTTACATTCTTGGTCCTCCATAATCGGCTCTCCTGCTTGTCTACTGCACACTTGCCTTTGTACGTGCTTGCACCCCTTTTCTAAAAACAAAAACAAAAACAAAAACAAAAACAAACAAACTCATGCGCTACTGGATATATCCCTTTGAGGCGTGACAAGAGTTTGGATTGACAAAGAAGAAGAAAAAGAAAAAAAGGGGGGAAGAAAAGAGTTTGAAATGACAAGTACCCCTTTGAGACATGCGCTACTGGGTGCTACCCTTTAAGGCAATACTGCTATTGGGGAAGCTTGTTTTCCATGCTAGCAAATCAATAAGATAGCTTGTGTCAGTTAAGTGGGATTGAGTTTGATTTTGATACGCCAAAGTCTTAGGGTGATGATACACTTACACACCAGGCACCAGGATGGATTCAATGTTCTCATGCGTCGTGGGGTGAAAAGCTGATGTCTGGATGCCATTCTTTGGGATGATGTGTCCTGAAATGCATATAATACTTGTGTACAGATTGATACTTGAGTTACTATGGGGTTTTGGTTAATCTGATTGTGTACAATTTACCCCGATGTACATTTTGTGTTGTCATTTTTATTTTTCAATTTTTGTTTCTCTTTTCTTTGTTTACCTTTTTGAGACTTTATGGGTATATCTTCTGCAAATCCTCACGAGACCTCACTCATCCACTTGGGGCAACCAAGGAGTTTAAAGGGCTTGTTGTATACGCTAAATGTAATCGTGATTCCTACAAAAGTGAGTTAGATTCTTAAGTTAATTTTTCTTTTGTTTTGCTCGAGGAAGAGCAAAAGATAGGTGTAGGGGTATTTGTTAGGCGAAAAATTGTCGTATTTTACGTGCCCCTTTTACCTAATTTTAGCTCGTATAATAATATAATTTTTAGAGTTTTTACATGTTTTATTTGCTTTTGTAGGTAATAAACTTTAAATTGAGCAAACGTCGCGAAAATGAGTGAAGACGGGTAAAAAGAGCAAAAACGGCAAAAGGGGACGACAAGAGGGGCTGAGCCACCGTGCCACATGGCATGGCCGTGCCACGTGGCACGGTCGTGCCTCCCCCCGTTCGCCCGTTCGCTCGATTTTTCTATTTAATCCTCCTTCAGCATCTTTGTTCGGGGGGTCACTCGGGGTTCCCTCTGGAGATTTTTAGGTTAGGTTTTAGGTTAGTTTATCAAATAAAACCTCAATAGGAGGATTACATTAGGATTTTAGATTGTAATTCCGAATTCAAGCTTGTTGATTTTCAAGTTCATTCAATGATTCGAGCATAAGTTTTCTCTACTCTTTCTCTCTCTATTTTTGTTATCTAAGTTCATGTTTTAGTTTATAATCTTTTGTGATGTTTAGTGATTATAGCTGTGAATCTTGGATTGTGATTAACCTCTTGATGACTGATTGATCTTTGTTCGGGCCTTTACCCCTCTTATTCATGTTAGAATCTAAGGTTTTCTTTCACGCCCGCCAAGTGTTCATTGAAATGCTTGAAAAAGCTTTCATCCATGTTTGGGGCAATTGACTTGTGCTGAGAGGTGAGGTCGATTGTCTAGTATAGGTAGAGAGAATAGTTAAGATTAGGACATTAAAATAGTCTCGTCGCCAGTTAGGTCAAAGGTTGTTAATCTTGTAGTCTAATTGGCCTAATCTCATGAAAATTGATGGTTAGAACATTTAGACTAGTCTAGTGATCCTTGAGAGAGGGCTTAGGTGGACTTTAATTGGGCAACCGATCATCCTTGAATTACTAGCATAACTTGGGAAGGTGAGGGTTTAAATTGATTAGTTAGTCTACCTTAGGTTTAATTGCGATTGAAGTCTTCTTTGTTTTAGTAGTTAGTTTTACTTCTCTGCACCTTTGATTTCGCTTAGACTGATATGCTCAAGTAAACTTTGGTAGTTAGAAACATAACTTCCTATGGACAACACCTCAAGTACTCAACGATACACCTTGCACTTGGAGTTTATAAATATTAAAACTGTGTTTTTCCCTAACATAGCTAACTCAATACGAGTAAATTCTATTAGCTCTATGTTTTTGGAGATAGTACCAAAAGTTATAAAGTTTTTACAACAATTTGGCTTTATCTATGCTTTTGCAGGTGCAATTAGAGCTTTATTTTTTCAGCTTGGATGGCAGCAAACTAAAGTAAAATGTATCTTTCAATCGCCTTGACTTCACAAGTCTCTTGGTAATTTTACAATTTAAGGATAATACTGCTATATCAAACCCCTCCAAATCCCCTCCTAACGGTGGGATTTTTTGGGAGTATGGATTTGTTTTCGACAGAGTGAGTATGGGTTTAGATTTGGAATTGGAATTTGGTACAAACCTTCATTCAATGATTTTGGTTTTCATTGTGCAAACACAATTAATGGTGGAGGAAAACAGGGGAGTTTACCACTTCGTGGAGCATTGAAGCATCCAACTTCCAAGCTTGAATTGCCGTTGAACCCGCATTGCCCACCTTTTTGAAAGCACTCACCACATTCAGGTCCGACCCAAGTGAGCCTAATATCACTACTAAGATCCGATTAATAACTCATCAACTCCGGCCCCGATTCACCCGGAACTCGAATGGATCCCGACTTTTCACACTTAGAGTTGGAATCATTGCTTATGACCTTAAAAATAGTAGCAATAACACCATAGTTTGAACCACTTAGGCACTCAATTTTCTTCATATAGGAGAAGGACTTTAAGTAATCATTAGAGCAATTATACAACCAATAAACTTGCTCTCGCATGGGAACAAAGGGAGAATAATTACCCGAGTTTGAGTGATTAAGTGAAAGAAGCCTTTCTGGGAGGCAGTTGTTTGGATCATTAAGCAGTAATTCTTGCTTAACATAGTCTATGGTTTGAATTAAGAACACCCCTGAATTAGGCAAGTCAATTGATAGCCTATTAGCTCCATCACAAAACAAATCAAAACCCGGGTACCCACAATAATTTGGGAGGGGCTCTTCTTGGTTTCGGATCCGAAATGGGAATTGGACAAGTCCGGTATTGTACCTGTACATTTGGATCATGCAACCATTGATCATCATCAAGCTCGTATCCTTGCATTTTGCAAAAGTAAATAATTGGGATTGTTTTTTTTTGGGGGGGGGGTGTGGCTAACTTAGAGTTTGAATACATGATGGGTGACGTGCTATGAACGTATATAATTAATCTTTTTATTAAGCAAGTCAATTTGTTGAAGAGCAAACGGATAGTATAGTAAATTGTTGGATAGATCCTTTTTATAATTTTATTTAAATTAAATCATTATGCAATGCTGACCTTGGAGCAAAGAACAAGGAAATTCAGGAATACATAAATAAGATTTTTTGGCACAGGGAAAGGATCACCCCTAGTAATATTTTGGCTTTGTTAGAACTTAGGATCAAAGATGATTGTCTAGTGTGCCTAATTGAAGACCGAAGTTGCCTCTTACAAAATAATCCAAGAGGAAAATCTATAATTTTGGATAAACAGAGTGGAGAGAGGAAGGACTAGAAGTCGAGATAGCTCCTAAAAGATCGATATAGGTAAAATTCAAATCTAGGTATCTAACAACTGTTAAATGCTTTATCAGTTAAGACAAAACAATTGATACCCACTAGGCCACTAACCCATTATATATATATATAACTCTAGAATCGTGGATGTTGCAGTGGTGCCCATGAAATAAGAATATGGGCTGTGATCCGTTGGAATAAGGCATATAATTCCCAGCTAAGAAGATTCCGCCTTAATCCCTTTAATATAAAAAACAAAGAGAACCATCCCACCACAACCCCCCGGGGCAAAGACGTGAAAAAGAAGACCAAGATGGCGCTTGAAGCCTTGGCCACTGATGTTATCAAATCGTTGGGGGAGAATCTGTTCTCTGAGGCAGTGAAAGAAATCCTTTTTGCTGCAGATACCAAATCCCACATAAAAAACCTTGCGAATACAAAGGCCATGATTGAAGCTGTGCTTCTGGATGCAGAAGCAACCACCCAAGAGGGTCGCAGTGGTGTGCAACGGCTGGAGCTGGAGAAGCTCAGTCACATACTTGACAAGATAGATGACCTGTTGGATGAAAAAGCAACTAGATCTGAGCTCAAGAAACTCGCTGCTGCCGGTGGCTTCAAAGATAAGGTGTGTTTGTTTTTCTCCTCTAATATGAACCCAGTTGTGTCCTTGCGTAGAGATGTTAGACAAATCAAGGATGTTTTTAAGAAACTAGATTCCATTACCCAGAACCGTGCTTTGTTTGACAATTACTTATTAAGCAAGTTGACCCAGCCCAAACCACGGGCAGTACTCGACTTAGAAACCGGGTCTCACACAATCAGTGAACAGATCATAGGGAGAGACAGGGATAGGGATAACATAAAAAGGAGGCTCTTTGATTCCTCATTCACTTTTTCTGTGATTGCTATTGTTGGGATTGGTGGGATGGGGAAGACCACATTGGCTCAGTATGTTTACAATGATGAAACGGTGAAAACATACTTTGACCAACTTTTGTGGGTTTATGCTGCTCGAGGTTTCAGTGTTAATGAGATACTAGAAAAAATTTTAGTGTGTATGGGGGAAAAGAGACCACTCCCATCTCCTAAGGAGTTGCTGCAGCAACTCCTCCTAAAGAAAATCAAGAGGCGCAAGTATCTCTTAGTGTTGGATGACATCTGGGATGATGACAGTAGTTTGAGCACAAAATGGGAAGAATTGAGAAAAGGCTGGTGTGTGGTGCTGCTAGGAGTAAGGTTCTCGTTACCACACGAGATGAGAGAGTAGCAAGAATAGTGGGTAGTGCCAAAACCTACAAGCTTGGGGACTTAGGAGAAGAGGACTCCTGGCTTCTCTTCCAACGGGCCACTTTTCCACATGAGGGGAAGGTAGATCAAGGCTTGGAGAACCTTGGACAGCAGATTTTGGACAAGTGCCCCAAGGTTCCTCTTGTTATACGCACCATAGGAGGCCTGTTAAGAGGGGAGGAGCCCACCGAGGACACATGGCGAGCTTTTAGAGATGGTCCTCTTCAGAATTTAAGCACAGCTGCGCCTAACGTCATGGAATCACTCAAACTCAGCTACACTCAACTGGATCCGAGGCTTAAGCTGTGTTTCGCTTATTGCTCGCTGTTTCCTCGGGGCTGGGAGTTTGAAAGGGATGAACTAATTTGTCTGTGGATAGCTTCGGGATATGTAGAGTCACGGTTTCGAACCCAAAGCTTGGAAGATGTAGGGGAGCAATATATGTTCAGCCTGATGAACCGTGGCTTCTTCCAGGATGCAAAAAAGGATGAGTTTGGATGCATAACCACGTTTAGGATGCACGACATGATGTATGATCTGGCAGTCTTGGTCGCTGGTTCCAAATATAAGATGTTGGACTCTGATTGGGTTGAAACAGGCCATGAACTTGATGAAAGAGTTAGTCATGTGTCCTTTAGTGAAAAGGTGGAGAATTTGCCGCCTTTGCTTCTTAAAAACAAGCAGAATCTGCAGTCACTCCTGCTGCTGCGCTTTGGGTATAGTCTTAGTCAATTCCAATTAAATGGACTATCAAGGTTTGGACATTTGAGGGTGTTGCGGCTAAGATCTTCCGTCTTGACAGAAGTACCGCAGTCAATAGGCAAGCTGATTCACCTGAGGTATCTCGATCTCTCATGGAATTTTCTACTTCGTAAACTCCCGAACTCGATCACACGGTTGGTAAACTTGTTATACCTGGAGCTGAGAGAGTGCTCTATTGTGGAGTTACCTAGAGACATAAGCAAGCTAGTGAAGCTAAGGCACCTTGACTTGGATGGATGTCTGGAATTGAGGCATATGCCACTGGGATTGGGGAATTTGACAAATTTGCAAACATTAAGGAGATTTGTAGTGAGGACGGGGAACAGGAGCGACAGCAAAGTTGTGGGGGGGCTAGATGAACTGAATTGCTTGAATAATCTCAAGGGAGAGTTGGAACTTGTGTTGGATTCCAATTTTGAGCATGAAGAGGCCAACAAGAAACTAATGGCAAACCTGAAGCAGAAAGAGAAGCTTGTTTTTTTGTCCATAGACTTGTGTCACAAACAGTCAAAAGAAAAGAGTAAGACAGTCATGGAAGGTCTACAACCCCATCCCAATTTAAGGCTCTTGTGGATTGCACAATACAATGGGGAGAGGCTACCAAGTTGGATGATGAGCTGGGGTCAGCTCCCTTATAATTCTCTTCCAAATCTGGTTCGAATTAGATTATGTTGGTTTGACAACTGCAGATATCTTTGCTCCTTTGGAAGACTTCCTCATCTTAAATTCCTCACACTTGAGAGAATGTGTCAACTGGAGTACGTAGAGAATACAAGTACTGCTTATGGTAGTCCTCATCCTACTCGTAGTAATCCTCGAGCTACAACATCAGCACCAAATCCTTTATTCCCAAGCCTTGAACAACTAGAACTTACATACATGCCAAAACTGAAAGGATGGAGGAAGATCATGCATACAAGCAGTACTAGTACTAGCAGTGGCAAGGAAGAATCACAAATCCTCCAAAATTGTGGTTACTATTCTGCTTTCCCTAGGTTGAAGGACTTGGACTTTCGTAATGTGGGGCTAAAGGTTGTTCCTGACGAGTTCCGAGATCTCTCTGCACTCGAATCACTTAAGCTTTACGAATGTGACAAATTGAAGGAATTACCAGAGTGGATTGACACCCTCACCTCCCTCAAAAAGCTTTCTATTGTTGAGTGCCCTAAATTAAAATCGTTACCAAAGCAGATGGTGAACCTCACCAACTTAGAAGAGCTTGGCATTGTAGCCTGCCCCACCTTGGAGGAAAGATGCAAGAAGGAGCCAACAGATGAAGGTTGGCCCCTCATTCAACATGTCCCTCACGTTCGCATCGGCTGGAACTAGTTTTCTTATTTATAATGGCACCCATGTCATCCACTCTCTTTCAGGTATTACTTAATCTGCATTTCTTCCCCTTCACTAAACCCCCACTTCTATCTTCTTTATGCTTTCATGACTTTTCTTTTTTTACTGCCTACATATTACTTGTTAGGAATTTTTAAGGATCGAAATTTGGGACACCACCTAACATTACTCTATCTTTGTCTTTTTCCTGTTGGCCTACTCCACAAGTGCATTTTAACTTTAAATAATTTAAGTAACATTCAAAACTGCTCCTACATATTAATTATTAAAATTTAACTTCACTTATCCCATGGAATCTAGAGTTTTATCACTCTATAAAGAGAAGAAATATAGGATGACTGCATACTAATAAATGATGTTGATGGAATGTTTCTCTTGTTTTAGCGGACTGAAAAAGAACTCAAAATCAACAGAAAATTATGCCTCTGTATATCGTCTCCAAGCGTGCAAAGAAGGCTTCTGCTTATCTCCTTGTATTCTTGTCATCATTATCATGTGTAGCCCTCTAGAGGAGAATTTCTCCATGTACTATATATGTGAATTCTAATGAATAAAATCAGTGGTCGGTTAATATATAGTTCTATTTTTCTTGTCAAAAGACTTGATCTTCAAATAATAACTTCTTTTTTCCCCCTCATCCCAAGTTGCTTGGACTTTTATATGCAGAGCAGTGCATGAGGATACATGCTTTGTTTCATTTTCGTTTTGAATGTGTTTAAATTGGTTGCATTACCACTGGAGCTTAAAGTAGGAATTGCGGGTCTTCTGAAGATTGCATAAATTTAGGTCAACCACCAAACTGAAAATAGAATGTGTTATAATTACTGATAACATGAAATCGAGATTCCTATATGTGCCCATGATAAGGATGACTTAAAGCAGTTGCAGTTAAGCAAGTCGCCCCTTACCAGATTTACTTGATGATTTTCGACTTGTTGAATATGAACTTGCTCCTGTGTGCTTATGTGATGTTCACAAGCATAGCAAGCATTTCAATCGATCCCAATCGCTGCCAACAATAAAGAGGGGAATCCAATCATCAGCTGCATATCTTAATGTAGGCATACAACAGCCAAAAAATCCGGTCTATGCCTTAACCTAGCATCAATAACACAGATGTTGGATGAATTCGCACTATAATTTTCATGGAAATACTCAAATAAAAATGGCAAGGAAGACATCAAAAAACCACAGGACAACTATAAGATATGGTCATATAAAGTCTACGGACTGTGTAACGTTTCTTCATTGAACTAAAATGAAGAGAGGATTCAAATAAAAAATTGCCACAAACAATGTGGGACGTTTAGTAAACCTGTTCATCATCCCGATATGTGCCCATTCTGGGCAGGCAAATCAGTTAGCCACTGGAAAAAAAATAAGTGCCCAACTTTTACTGGAAGAAGCTTGCAACAATTGGAAGACAGAAGCCTGCAAAGGTGGAAATTCTTCTCATCTTCAAGATCATTAGATCTCCGATCTATCCTTAACAGCAGAGTTGCATTGTAGATACTGATACTATCAACTTTATGTTATGATTCATCCAACAGGGGATGCTGTATTATATCTTGTATTTAATGTTGTCTGAGATTACGCAGGGAAATGCATTCAATTCCATTGAGTTAACAAGCAAAGCGATAGAGTTAACAAGCAAAAAGAAAAAACGAAATGTGATTTCATGAGTTAACAAGCAAAGCAATAGAGTTCGAATGTCAGGTTGAAGTTTCTGTCTGTATTTAAAGAAACTCTATCCTATAATTCTCCTTTCATTTAAAACATCAATCCATAAGTAGAAAACTAACCTTTACACACAAGATTCAATTGTCCCCTGTAGTATGTGCTAGTCATCTGATTTTCATTTTTTGCTTCAGTTCACGACAAAGAAAATGCCAAAGAATGTGCACATCATGTTTGTCAATGGAAATATTCCGTTCTTTTAGGCTTAGCAGTCTAGAGTCATATCCGAAAGTGCCCATAATATTGTGGGCCTATCTCCTAGTGTGTGCGGGTGAAAAGATACCACGCGATTATACAAAGGAACGGCTTCAAAAAGTTTTCCTTGAAAAAATCGCAACGAAAAGCCATCTTGTACTGGTGTTGGATGATATCTCGAATGGTGATCCAAACCAGAGTTTGCGTTCAAAATGGGACGAATTGAGGAAACTGACAGAGTCTGGCAGCCATCGGAATAAGGTCCTCGTCACCACACTTAATACGAGTGTGGCCATAACAATGGGTTGCGATGACCCATACCCGCTTGAAAATTTGAACAGAACAGAACACATGGTTGGCTCCTCTTCGAACAGGTTTATATTCTTGACTTTCAAATGAAATAATAGAAACTTAGGGAGTACATCAACCTCATAGTCAAATTGCCTTCACTTGGATAGGAAACCTAGCATGTCATAAAGAAACATCCCTTATGAACATTTGGGATAGAGCCGACTTTGCTAATTACATTGATGATGATTGCTAGTAACGTTTGAATTTCATAGGTGCCAAAACTTCATTTATTTGTTTTGTAAAATTCTTACCCTATGCTTAGACAACATAAAAATACTACTTAATCTCCTGAAACAAAAAGCAAAATTGTGACACATGCATGAGAGGACACGCAACAGTAAAAGAAAATCAACATCAACTGAGAAATTCTAAGCTATACCCATAGCCATAGGTACATGATCTTTTGTCTTATATATGTACAACATGAGTACAAGATCTAAGATATAACCCAAAATCTACAATCTTTATTTAATTGTAGAACGTATTAATCACTCATGATCGACATTTTAAGTGACATGATGATTAGGAGAATTCCGACAAAGAGGGCAAGAGGCATTCATGGTGAGGCATTCATGTTTGACAGGTTCACTTAGTTCCTCAATTTTATTTTTTTGGGTTTTATTGCTTGCTGCTAATGATTTGTCATTTGTAACTAGTGGTTATAGTAAATGTTATGTAATCGTAACATTATGCATTTTGCACAATTTATATATCAAATTTAAAATACGAAAAACCGCAGAGAAAAAATGTAGTAGTAAAGGTACCATATTTTTTTTTTTTTTGAAGTAACAAAATGGAGTATATTATTATTACTTGTACAAAATAAACTACTATAATATGTATCATATAATTTCTTTTTTTTATTGATATTGTACATTAGTGATAACGTTAATAGATTGACGCTTCTACTCTAAATATCTAGATTCGCCCCCTAATGCGGCCCCTCAGTGCCCATTTCCTGATTCGCATCTAGGACAAGCACTTAAGACCGGCCTTTTTGACTTTGTTTGGGTCCAGTCAGGAAGACGCTTTTGCCTGCAAAGAAGCTATCATGATTGTTGCCCTCAAATTATTGCATTCACAAGAAAAGCACAAGCACTAGACAAAAAGAAAGAAAAGAATATGGAGTGCCAGAGCGTATTGACACCCTCACCTCCCTCAAAAAGCTTTCTATTTTGGAGTGCCCCAAATTAAAGTTGTTACCGAAGCAGATAGCAAACCTCTCCAACTTGGAAGGGCTTCAAATTAAAGACTGCACCATCTTGGAGGAAGGATGCAAGGAGCCAACAGGTGAAGATTGGCCCCTCATTCAACATGTCCCTCGTGTTCGCATCATCCACTCTTCCCCTTCACTGCACCCCCTTTTCTATTTCTAACTTAACTTTGAACTTCCTTATCCTTTTATGATTATCTTCTTTTTTTTAGTGTCTACACATTACTAAAATGAAAAGGGGATTCGAATGAAAAATTGCCAGAAAACAAGTGAGACGTGAAGTAAGCCTGTTTAATTTTGTGATTATCTTCTGTTTCTAACTTCAATCGTAATTGTAAAATTGCTTGTTCTAATCAATGCATTAATTTGTTATGAGCTTGGTTATGTGCTCTGTCTCTTGTTTTTTTCTTCTTCTTCTTCTTCTTTTTTTCCTTAGTTTAACATAGATGGATCCAATTTCACGTTGTTTGAAAAGGAAATGGCTTTAAAAGGGAGAAGACTATTATAACATCTTGTGTATTGTTTAAACTTTGTTTTATAGTATACACGGTGATAAATGTTAATAGGTGGACACCCTTAATTCAAATGTCTAGATCCGTCACTGTGATGAATTGTCTTATCAAATTTGCAACCCATGGTATTAATTACAAATTTACAATATAACAATGTATTTTTTTTAACTGTGTAAATTTTAATAATATAATACGTGATTGTCATGTATAAGAAAATATGATGTTTCCTTAGTCCATTTTAACTATGTAAATCAATTAATTATAACCTAAACAGTCGATTAGGTCCATTTTAAAATAATGTCAGCAAGATTATAACCCTACTTAACCCACCCCCTAACAACCAGGTATTTAACATTTTTAATGATTAATAAGATCATTTTGCTTAAAAGCTAAATCCAAATACACTATTTATTTTTCGATTGAGAATTAAAAAAACTTAGATATATAAAACTATTTCAAACAAGAATTTTCATTGTAGCTATTACTCCTATGGTTAAGTACAAAATTACGTATCCACTTACGAAGGCAATTGCATGAGGCAGTTTAAGGACGTGAATAATTCTGATGCGTGGATTATAATTTGTTGGAGAAGGTCATGCAAGTCGACAGCATGGAACACTTATGAATAATAATAATAATAATAATAATAATAATAATAATAATAATTAATCTATACTATTATATAAAAGCAATATTATGCTGATGTAGATTTTTCTTAAATTATCGAAAATTAGAATTTTTGGGCCATGGATTAATTCTCATTCTTGATCGCAACCGTTCGATATCAAAATAACTAATTTTTATAGAAGGGAAAAAACGAATTAGTCATTAATCATTAAGAAGGAAAATATAAACATTAAAGAAAATTAAAAAGAAAGAAAATTATGGTAAAGATTACTGTACAAACATATTGACATTGTTTCTATATCTTTGTAGTTTGAAAGATTTTATTGTTATTTTGTAGTAGATACCATAACTAAATATATTTTTAATCAAACGTAACATAATTAAACATACGCTTCATTAATCTTCAATACTATTAAACCCACAATAATCTCCCCACCCCTGCAATAAACCTACGCTACCCCCAGTCCCCCCCTTCTCAATTTAATGAATATTTAACTTAATTGATGGTATTATATTATATTTACATATTATTTACAAAAATTGTCCCTTTTAATACGCTCTCTCTTCTTCTATCTCTCTGTATGTGTGGAAATAAAATTTTTGTCAAGTCCACAACAATTCTTTAAAAAGTTTGATGTTTATATTCAAATTCTAAAATGCACTCATTTTTCTTTTTATCACATTTTTTAATTTATAGGGATCAAAATACAGCAAAAAAGAAGTATGCATAGGATCAAAATACAATAGGGAAGAAGTTTGCATTGATCAAAGTCTATCTTAAAAAATTTCTTGCTCCATCGATTTCATCCTTTTCTATCTGAATGTTTATATTCAATTTTTTATTTTATCTTTTTTTTGGGAATTTATATGGATCAAAATATAGTAAGGAAATCTGATCAAGGTCTACTTGAAAATTTCTTTTTTCATCTCCTTTTATTTTCTTCTACCTGAATTTATTTTATTTATGATTCTTCATAATATTAGATATCTTCGCTTCAACCAATGGGATTTAAGTTCTATACTCTATAAAAATACTATTCCACCATTTAAAATAAGCAAAAAACTATATTAAGATATAAGCAATCTTTTATTTATTTTATGCATAGAGAAAAAATCTTCTATTTATTTTACTGATAAATATAACTACAACATTATCTACATTCCATATTAGTCTTATTCACCTAGGTTGTATGTTAGTCTTTTTCATCGACTAAGTAATATCCTCTATTGTGTCATTACAAATAACTTGAAGAAATAGGAAACTTTTACGTCATTATGATTAATTTACACTTGTCTTTCAATCAGTTGCATGTTTTCTGTTTCTTTTAGTACGTATCTTTCTTTTTGGGATAGAATATAATTAAATATATTCAATGTGTAATGATTTTACTTTTTTATTATAACTATAATTAAATGTATTTTGTAAATTTTGAAATTTAAATCTATGATATAGACAATGAATGACACAATGCCACACATATACATACAAAATTCTGTATAAACAATTTATAATTATAACATATGTATATTCGAATGGTATACTCCTCCAACCATAAAGAGTTATAAAATTTAAAATCTAACATATATATATATATATATATATATATATATATATTATATATATATATATATATATATATATATATATATATATATATATATATATATATATATACACAATAGTAATTAGTATTCAAGAGATTTATGGATTGTCCTCTTCCGCTAGCAACTACCCCCAAAGAAAAAATCAAAGTCATAAAAAATGTGTACTTTTATTAGAAATGTAATAGCTCTTCACAAATGAACTCACATGAGTTCTAAAATATGATGGTTTTCGTAATATTCTAACAAATAAAAATATGATGTAAGTAATCTTTTACATAAATTATAAGAGAATATCTTAAACCCATAAGATATTTCATGTACATCAATATTACCCCCAAAAAAAGTCTAGACCACATTTGAGTACAGTTGTTCTTCGCAAATAAACCCATATGATTCTAAAATATGATGGTTTTCGTAATATTCTAACAAATAAGAATATGATGTAAGTAATCTTTTACATAAAATATAAGAGACTATCTTAAACCCATAAAATACTTCATGTACATCAATATCACCAAAAAAAAGAGTCTAAACCACATTTGAACACAGTTGTACAACAATTACCTAACAAGTTACATCAAACTACCACTCATACTTTCTTCAATTTAAAACAATTTACTCTATGAAGAATTCAAAATTTTTCATGAGAATGGTTGAGTTCTTTTACATATAATCACAATACTATTGGACGCACATGCACACAAGTACTGTACTATTCATCACATATGGCCATCTATTGCTACATGTGATAGTGGACAATCATATAGGTACACCATGGGTGTTCATTGTAGAGCCTGCACAACATTGTGAAGTAGAAGTGTTTGTCACTCTTATTGCACCAGTTTGTTCGATAGAAGATGTTCATTATACACTAAATAGATAACATGTGATTATACACTTCAATTTTATCATCATTCTTAAAAGCTTAATTTTCTATGTAGGTACAAGAAGAGGAGATAGATTCTTCATCATTGGTGCCATAAATTAACTTATTATGATGCCATTTATTGTGATTTTTAGCTTCATTTTGACTACATATTATCTCTGTCATACTTGTATCATATCTTTTACAATTTTTTTTTAATTATTGTGTTATGGTTGTCAATGAAGTTGCTATCTAATTTTATTTTTCAATAAATTTGAGGCATTTTTTCGATTAAAATATCAAATTTGTCAATAATGGGCATTCATCTATTATTTTCAACAATATACATATATATTCAAAATATCTATTTTTATGTTCACCGTGCAAAGTACGGGTCCATACTAGTATTGTATTAATAATGATGGATACCGATGAGTTACATGTGTTTAGTAAGTGGTATCCAGGTTAAATGAAGCCCCAAAAATTCCTAATTTTATTCATTGTATATTACTGCAGTTGATGTACATGTGTAGGTAAATAATAGATTATTTAATGTGTTTTATATATATATATATATATATATATATATATATATATATATATATATATATATATATAGGTAGATAGATAGATAGATAAGGTGGCAAATTTTGCTGAATTGGGCCTAATTCTAAAAAGCATTGGTTTGCAGTAGTCTTTGACCCCCCCCCAAAAAAAAACCCAGAACAAAGTCCCACATAACAAATTGAAAACAGAAGACCTAATAAAATCCCATGTCGCAAATCGTAAGATACTGAAACGTACAAAGGGGTTATAGAGATCTGAGTTTGGAGTGATGGAAAATAATGCGACTGAGCATGCAATGAAATTAAAGAAGCAAAAAAAGAGTTGATTTTTATTGTATTTTTTTCCAAAAATAGTCAATCCTCCATCCGAACCTTTGAACCGGGTTGACTGGGCCGGATTGTTACGGCTATCAAAAGTTGACTAGAGACGATTACCGACCTGAATCGAACATAAAATTAAGTGGGATTGGGTAAAGATTTTCAACCTGTTTAATTAAATGAGTTGACATGTTTAACCCGTTTAATTAATTGGATTAGGTTTAGATTGAGAATTTTAACACGAAAAAAATACCTATTTTGCCCGTTTCATAAAATGGGTTAGATAAGTTGACCCGTTTACCCAATTTTACCATGTGTTTTTGGGAAAAGTTATGAAAATATGGAGTTTAATCAAATTGATCTTTGTTTTGGGATTGTAGTTCTCATGGATCATGGACAATGGTTGCACTATGATGATATATTGAGCTCAAAAGATTGATTTATAGTACTCGATAATGATATTTTAGTCAAAATATTAAGCAGATAATGATATTGAGCTCAAAATATTAATGAGTAAATTTCAGGTCAACCTGTTTAAAAATAAACGAATGTATGTCAAGATTTCAACCCGTTTAATACATGGGTTAGATTCAGGTCGAGGATTTCTCAACCCGTTTAAGTTCGACATAAATACGAACTCAACCCGACCTGACCTGTTTGACAACCCTACTAATTGGACCATGCTGAGCACCGAGTAAGAGAATTTTCTAGACCGAAGTGTATTTAGTTTGGACCGGTTCAATTCGGCCTGACATGCTCTTTGGTCCGGTTCAAGTTTGGACGGAATGATGCACAACCCTAGTGTACAAGATGCTGATGGTTCGAACTTTGAAGGTAAATCCGACCTTGCCAATGAAAAGAGAGAGATGCACCCTGAAAATTATTGTACAAAGTTTTTTTGACAAGGATTTAGTAGATTGATTCAGCTTTTGTTGATTTATTGGTGCTTAACTATGAGATGGCCATGGTTGGTTTTCCAGTCATTTGCATCAATGGTGTTTAAATAAATTAATTGTTTGTACCAAGGGACACATATATAAATGTTGATATATACAGAACTTGGAGAAACAACAACAATTTTAAGCATGGGTCCCTTGCCCAGGGTTTGGGCAAAACTATAGGTACATGGTCTTAAGTATGAGACCATCGCTGCCTATAGAGAAACTAATTTCTATACTTACACTAAAGAAACACTAATAATTCATATTTTTTAATAGAAAAAAGGGAGAAACTAATGAAAAATCATGTGACATCTACAACAAAAATGACCTAACAAGAATAATATAAGACATTAATATAAATTATCATCTCCAAAAAATTAATGATAAATATATTGTCAACCGACTTTAAATTTATATCATGCTTTTACCATAAATCGACATTCAACATCTTTGCAGCTTTCCCAATCAGTGGTGAGTTATAGTATAATTCCAATCTAGCACATTGATGATCATAAATCACAAAGCCCGTTTTTCTCCTTTTTCTGGCCTTTTATTTATTTGTTTATTTATTAAAAACAAATATTTTGTCAGTGTGTCAGCAAAACATAAAAATTAAATGCCAGAGCCATACTGCAAGCCGCAGCACAAATACAGGAAAAAAGTTATACATGAATGTGATGGGAATAACTTGTTTTTAGTTGGATTGAACTTTAAGCAAGGTTACGTAAAAATCTTCCAAAGAGGAAAGATGATACATAAATAGATCATTTAAGTCAGTTTTATAATGGTTAATTTCGGATCCGGTTGAGTTTGGTCAATTAGATCTATTTTGATTTCGATTCAGATCGAGTCAGTTTCGATTCAGAGTAACTTCTGAACACTTTATTTTTTGTTTATAAGCTTGTCTAAAACTAAATTTGAAAAAAAAAAATATTAAGATCAATTCAGTACAATTGTGCCAATTTAATTTTCGGATCCGCTTTAATTTGGTTGTTTGAGTATTAAATTGGACGTAATTTCAATCAGTGAAATTTTAGATCAGTTATGTCATATCTATATTCAATTGTCTACTTATCTTAGTTGAAAGGTGTAATTGGATTTTTCTCTCTAGCTAAGGAACTGTTTGACTACGTAGCTACTACCTATTAGTTAAAGGGAAGGTTTATGTACATGTACATTATTCGTTCATTACGCAATTACTTGAGCTATTTAGCCAAGCGAACAAACAAGCCACGAGTAGGTTACTAGTTTGTCGACACTTTGCTTTATTTCCTGTTGTTTTTCTGGAAAATGTCATCTCAAACAACTTTAGGCACAGTACAGTTGATTATAACTCCTATCTATAAATCTATGGTACACTTAACCTAACCAAAACCCAACTTCCTCCCACCCCTCCCCAAAAAGATCTAAAAAAAAGAAAAAGATTGGTTGATAGATTTTACTTCATGGATTTGGTATTGTTTGGCAGCACAGTTATTAGAAACTCTTAAATTCTTCGCAACCTTAGTTTGTGAATGATTTGTGTTGACAATAATTGTGAACTAAATAAAATGTTGTTTCACATTCTTTATTGTTTTCTTTGCCCTTTACTCCTCTTTGATAAAAGCACACATAGAACAAGGGTGGGTTGGTTTAATTACAACACAATACGCAGGGGTATGAATACTGATGTGTAGTTTGGACAAATAAAAAGGATATAGAAAAAAAAAACTTTATTGATTGTTAATTATAAAATTAACCTAACAATTATACAGACCTGTTTGAAGTTTTTTTTTTTTTTTTTTTTGGGGATACTTAGGAGAGATTCACAGTAAACATTATTATTGCAGTAATGAAAAATTGGATCTTCCATCGTAGAGAGGATGTAATGACCAAAGTTATGTTTTAGAAGCTTGACCAAGAATTCCTTATTTCTCCCGTATTCTTAATTATATTTGTAGGGTCTGTTCTTCTTAGCTTATCACAAGTACTTATCATCAGCATTCAACACTAGTTAACACTCATTAGCATCCATCAACAATTTAGCCACATTGCTCACTCAAATTTTCAACCATAATCAACACCGATCAACATTGATCTCAATACTCATCATCACTAATCAGCACTTATTGACAATAAGTTATTTATGATAAGTTGAAAAAAACAGACCCATAATAGTAAGTATAATAAGATCTCATTTTTTGGATCAAGAGTCATCCAATCCGCATAGCTTCTGCGAAACAAAGTATAGAAGGGGTGTTAGACTTCAACATCATGAATTAACAATTAATCAAAAAAAAACAAGAAGAATATACATGTAGTTAACAATTAGTTAACTTGCTTAGATAATCAATCATACAAAATCAAAGCAACATTCTTACTACTGATCTTCTGTATGAAAACACACATTACATTCAGAAAACATTTGAAGCACCCAGAATGGACTATACCGTCACCAGTAGTCCCTGCAGGAGCACAAGCCATCTCTAAAGTGATGAAACCGATTTGAATCCCTCACGATGATTTCTCTAGCAGTCGCCTTTGAAATGTACTTCATCGCAGTATGACAATCCCCACAGATACGAAGGTTCTTGAAAACCCTGATGGGTTTCGATCTAGGGGTGCTAATAAGACCATATGCAACAGCTATCTTTTCGCTGTGCTGCAATAAGTAGGGCTCCTTTTGTTCTTCCTCCAAGTCATGAAGAACAAAACCAGTACCAGGGACGTATCCCATCTCCCTAATTTCACAAATCACCTCATCTAACTTCTCGTAAATCTCAGGTGCTCGAGCATGGGATGTGTCTCCCACGAGGAATTTGTGTACCGTGTTGTTGCTTTCAATCCAGCTGCAACCACCTTCTTTCCGTAAGTTCTTGTCTTTAATGTCTCTTCTGATTTTCTGTACATTTTCCCATTGACCTTCCGAAGCATACACGTTCGACAGCAAAGTGTAGGAAGCTCGATCATTTGGATCCTGCTTGATAACCATCTTTGCTGCGTGTTCTCCAATCTCGGTGTCCCCATGCCGTAGACAAGCTCCAAGCAATGTCCTCCAAACTAGAGAGTTTGCCATGATTGGCATTGAGTTGATAAATTCCAGTGCTTCTACAAGAAATCCTGACCTACCAAGCAAATCGACCATGCAAGCATAGTGTCCCATTCTTGGAACAAGTCCATATTCTTTGAACATTGAATCAAAATGTTTCTTCCCTTCAGAAGCCATGCCGACATGGCTACAAGCTGATAAGACAGCAACAAAGGTGACCTCATTTGGCTTTACACCTGCCTTAATCATCTGATCAAACATGTTCAAAGCCTTGCCAGCAAATCCATGTTTTGCAAAACGTGTAATCATTGAGGTCCATGATACAATTGTATGATCTCCCATCTCACTAAATACTTTATAAGCTGCTTCGATGTTACCACACCTTGAATACGTAGAAATCAATGCACTGCAAATATGTTGATTTAATTCTAACCCCATTCTCATAATTCAACCATGAATTTGCTCTCCCTTGCTAACAGAACAAATGCTGGCAGCAGTGCCTAATAGAGTAGTGAAGGTAAACGTTTTTGCCTTGCTCTCAGTGTTTTCAAGTTGATGGAAGAGTTCAAAAGCTGCATTAGGATCTAGGTTTTTTGCATACCCATCTAGTAGTGTGTTATAACAGACCAGGTTCTTCTCAGAGAGCATATCAAAGACCTTCCTTGCTTGTTCCATCCTGCGTGACTGCGAATACATGCCAATGACAGAGTTTCCCACAAAATCATCCAAAGCAAGACCCAGTTTCACCGCATGGCAATGAAGCTGTCCACCAATAAGTGGATCAGAAAGAGCGGCACATGCCTGAACTGGGCCTTCAATCATATTAATGTAAAGTTCTGGAGCTTCTTTTTCATGCCTTCCCTTTGGACACACGCTGCAATTATCGCACTCCAAGACAACACATTGTGATCAGTGATCTGACCAAATACCTTCCTTGAACGAGCAAGGGAATCAGGAGCAGCACACTTCGCATACATCTCAATCAAACTGCATCCAACACTAGAATCAGTTGTCAATCCAGAACATACAGCTCTAGAATGCAGTTGCTTCCCAAGTGAGAGCAATTCAAGCTCGGAACAAGCAGAAACCACACTGGTAAATTTGACACCATCTGGCTCGCAGCCACTCCATTCCATCTCAAGAAACAATTCAATAGCTTTTTCAGGGAAGCCCATTTGCACAAACCTCGTAATCATCAGAGTCCATACCACTACATTTCTCTTAGCCATTTTGTCAAATACCTTCTGAGCAGAATCAAGGTCCTCAAAACCCTTCACATACATATCAACCAATGCAGACCCAACACACAAATCATCAGAATGCCCAGTTTTTAAGGTAAACCCCTTTATTATTTCCCCAATCCACGCCCACTCGGAGTTAGAACAAGCACGAATCACAGCCGGAAAGCAAAACTCATTCGGGTAAAACCCCAAACACAGCATCTCAACGAACGTTTCAATGGCCTTAGACTCCATACCATTGTTCTCAAAACACGAAATCATAGCACTCCAAGACACTAAATTCCTTTTCTCTCCCATCATCTCAAAAATTTCAGCAGCTTTCCTCCACTCCCCGCATTTGGAGTACAGTGAAATCAGCGAATTGAGCAGTACAGAGTCCAACTCAAGTCCCAATTCGCACAATCTGGAATGAACGAGCTTACCCAGTTCGTAATTGTGGGATCTGATAGATGATTTGAGAAGGAGAGAGAAAGTCGTGAGCTCAGGGGCGAACCCATGATGGGACATGAGATCAAGGGTTGAGATTGCCTTATAGAGATGACCCGCATTGGCTTGATAGATCAGACGGCTATTAAGGGTCTCAAAGGTAGGGAATTTGATGGATTGAGCAGGCGGGTGTGGATGCTTTGAGAGGCATGATTCAGAGGGTTTTGCAGAAGAAAGCGGGAATTTGGCGGGAGGGAGGAGAGAGAGAATCGACATTTGCTCTGTTAACGAGTATGTGTTCGGCTTTCATCCTCCAACCGTTGTGATTATATTTGGGAGCAGCGCAGCCCGAATTGACACGTTCGTTACCATGTGCCCTGTTACAAATCATAGGCTTAACATTCAAGTCCGCTTCCTAAGGAAAGTTTGGGTTTATAAGATCCGGCCCGATTTTAGTTTCCGATTGAATCATTTTTACTTAGAATGAACTTCGATTATTGATGTTTAATCGAATACGCTTATATTATAAAGAAAATCGACTTTGAGAGAGTAATGTTCGGGCCATGTTTAGTTGCTTCAGATCAATTTAGATTTCGACTCTATTTTAAATTAGTAATTTTGGGTGGTAGGTCAGATATGATTTAGATAATTCAGTTCTAATTTCATTTTACTTTTGCTAGGTCTAAGTAAGTGAGGATTCTTTACATCCATGATTTGGAACATTGTCATAAAATGCATACTTTTTTCAAAATCATTTCATTTTTAGAATTGACAATTTGAATTTTCGAATTTCAAATGTAACAAAAGAAACTAAGGGAGTACATCAACATCATACTAGAATTGAACTAATGTGGATAGGAAACCCAGCATGTCATAAAGAAACATCCCTTGTAAACATTTGGTATAGAGCCGACTTTGCTAATTACATTGATCTCTCTGTTGATATGAAATATGATGATTGCTAGTAACATTTGAATTTCGCAGGTGCCAAAAGTTCATTTATTTGTTTTGTAAAATTCTTACCTTGTGTTTAGATAACATAAAAATATTAATTATCAACAACGGTTGATTTTGGACGAGTGTGATGACATATCTTAAGTCAAATACTAAATCTCCTAAAACGAAACGGAAATTGTGAAACATGCACGAGTGGGCACACACAGGACAAGACAATCAACATCAACGGAGAAATCCTAAGATATGCACATAGCCATAGGTACATAATCCTTTTGTCTCATATATGTACAACATAAATACAAGATCTAAGATATAGCCCAAACTCTACAATCTTTATTTAATTGTAGAACAGATCAACCACTTGTGATCTTTAAGTGACATGATGAATAGGAGAATTCCGACAAACGGAGCAAGAGGCATTCGTGGTGAGCCATTCATCAATACAATCAACATGAAAAGAGTGTGCACAACGTGGTAGTGTCCTTAGGGCCTCCTTGGGGAGGTACTCACCGAAACATATAGGGCAACTCTTGTCACCTAGCTTGGGCAAATGCCAGTTCTCGCCTAACACCACTTTGGGGTAGGACTCGATTGTGGACCGGTCAAGGCCGCTAGGAACCGCTTGAGTTTGAGGCAGTGGAGCCACTGTTGGGATGGGGGCGACGGTGGGGGTGATACTGATACTCGAAGTGTCTCCCCTTCTTGTGCTCTGGCGGTCGCATTTGGCCCTCACCATGAAGTATGTGATGCAAAATACAAAGAATGCCAATGGTGCTGCAAATGCCAGCGCTATGGCTACTATAGCATTTTTTGCAAGTCCTGACAGGCAAACCAAAGAGATTAGCTTTGTTATCCATGACCATTTCATGACTCCTATTTGATTACTTGATTGAAAGGTGTGATCTTCAACCCTTATTTAGCGCCTGATTAACACAATCTAAATAAACGATGACCCAAATTGGTTATCCCCTTGACCCATATGTAACATGATTTAAAATGTAATACATCTAAATGATATGACCTGAATATAGCACAAGTTGAAAATTGACATTACACGAAGTAGCTAACACAATACGAGTAAGTTCTAGTAGCTCTATGTTTTTGGAGATAGTACCAAATGTTATAAAGTTTTTATAACAATTTCACTTTGTCTATGGTTTTGCAGGTGCAATTAGAGCTTTGTTTTTTCAGCTTGCATGGTCGTAAACTAAAGTAAAATGTACCTTTAAAATAAATCTCCTCTACTTCACTAGTCTCTTTGCAAGTTTGCAATTTAAGGGTAATACTGCTGTATCAAACCCCTCCAAATCCCCTCTTAGCGGTGGGACTCTTGTATGGATTTGTTTTTGATAGAGTGAGGATGGATTTAGATTTGGATTTGGAATTGGGTACAAGCGTTTATTCAATGATTTTGATTTTCATTGTGCAAACACAATTAATGGTGGAGGAAAACAGGGGAGCTTACCACTTCGTGGAACATTGAAGCATCCGACTTCCAAGCTTGAATTGCTGTTGAACCCACATTGCCCACCTTTCTGAAAGCACTCATCACATTCGGGTCCGACCCAAGTGAGCCTAATATCACTACTAAGATCCGAATAATAGTCCATCATCTCCGGCCCCGATTCAGCCGGAACTCAAATGGATCCCAACTTTTCACACTTAGAGTTGGAATCATTGCTTGTGAGCTCAACAGCATTAGCAATAACAGCATAGTTTGAACCCCTTAGGCACTCAATTTTCTTCACATAGGACAAGGACTTTAAGTAATCATTAGAGCAATTACACAACCAATAAACTTGCTCTTGCATGGGAACAAAGGGAGAATAATTACCCGGGATTGAATGATTATGTGAAAGAAGCCTTTCTGGGAGGCAATTGTTTGGATCATTCAGCAATAATTGTTGGTTAACATAATCTATGGCTTGAACAAAGAACACTCCTGAATTAGGAAGTCAATTGATAGCCTATTAGCTCCATCACAAAACAAATCAAAACCCAGGTACCCACAATAATTTGGGAGGGGCTCTTCCTGGTTTCGGATCCGAAATGGAATTGGACAAGTCGGGTAATCTTGTCGTTGTACCCGCACATCTGGATCATGCAACCATTGATCATCATCGAGCTCGTATCCTTGCATTTTGCACCAGTAAATGGGAGGAGGATCACAACTACGTACTGTGTGAGTTGTTTGGAACTTTGCATTTGCTGTATTTGCTAAATTTTTGTGAAGGTATTGTGGTATCCATCCATCATTTGGTTAAACATTAATGTCGATTTTGTTAGGGGCAATGAAATAATTGGGATTTTTTTTTTTGGGGGGTGGGGGTGTCTGGCTAATTTAGAGTTTGAATACATGACAGGTGACGTGCTATGAACGTATATATATAATTAGTCTTTTTATTAACCAAGTCAATGTGTTGAAGAACAAATGGATAGTATAGCAAATTGTTGGCTCACAATCAAGTGGTCAACTATGTGATTTCCAGTTGTGATACATTGACATTTAAACAAAGACCAATCTTTTGCATAATCTTATAATTGTAAGGGTGTGCTATTAGTGTGAAATTTTGAACTTCCTAGGCATTTTTTTATGACCTTCAAGGTGAGCTTCCAAGGACAAAAGGTGCCAAAGTTACCCTATCAATTTATAGTTTAGCAGTCTCCAAAAGTAATGAAGAGTTGTTTATATGTTATATAATGTTTGTTCAGGTTATTGTTTATGAATTAGAATCAAGCTACTATCGACTTATAACGAGTTAGACTTGTGGCTAATAATGACTAAAAACCAATACCTTACATTTTTGGCCCTCTATTTCTTGGTCGCTGACCTTGTCCAAACATCTAATGAATAGTTTTATTGACCAACTCAATTTGTGGAAGGGAGGATTGCTTAGTGTCACAAATTGTGCGAGTCTCAATCAAGTGAGTCAACCATGTTGTTTTTATGCTATCTTGATCGATCTATTTTATAATTTTATTTAAATTAAATCATTATGCTATGCTGCCCTTGGGACAAATAATAAGGAAATTCAGGGATACATAAATAAGACCTTTTGTCATAGGGAAAGGGTCCTCACTCCTAATAATATTTGGCTTTGATAGGATTTAGGACCAATGAGGATTCCCTGGTATGTCTAATTGAAAACCGAAATTGTCTCTTACAAAATAATCCAAGAGCGAAATCTATAATTTTGGAAAAACAAAATGGAGAGAGAAAGGACTAGAAGTTGAGACAACTTCTAAAAGATTGATATAGACAAGATGTAAACCTAAATATCTAACAACTGTTAAAGACTTTATCAATTAAGGTAACAATTGACACCCACTAGGCTACTAACCCCATTATATATGTATTACTGTAACTCTACAATCACGGATGGTGCATTGGTGCCCATAAAATAAGGATAAGGACTATCCTCCATTGGAATAAGGCATATAATTAATTCCCAGCTAAGAAGATAGGCTAAAAATATATAATACTGTGTAGCTTGTCCATTGCACGAGAACTAACAGAGTTTTGTACTAGAAAGAAACCAATGTTGTAATGAATAATGTTACTATTTATGCAACACATTTATGCTTGTGAACCATTTCTCCAACCTACAAATCTGCAGTATCTTTCAAATTCTTTGCTTGCTATTAATAAGTTGTCCATGCTTGGCACAAGAGGGCGGGATTTTGTGGTAATATGCACTCCTACTTGTTGTGTATACATATATATATATATATATATATATATATATATATATATATATATATGTGTATTTGTTATATAAATAATTTTTAATATGTAATGAAATAATTGGGATTTTTTCGGGGGGGATTGTGGCTAACTTAGAGTTTGAATACATGATGGGTGATGTGCTATGAACGTAAATAATTAGTCTTTTTATTAACCAAGTCAATGTGTTGAAGAGCAAATGGATAGTATAGTAAATTGTTGGGTCTCAATCAAGCGAGTCAACCATGCCATTTTTATGCTATCCGGATCGATTTTTTTAATAATTTTATTTAAATTAAATCATTATGCTATGCTGACGTTTGAACGAAGAACAAGGAAATTCAGGGACACATAAACAAGACCTTTTGGCATAGGGAAAGGTTCCTCAATCTTAGTAATATTTTGGCTTTGTTAGAACTTAGGACCAATAAGGATTGTCTGGTATGTCTAATTGAAAACCGAAGTTGCCTCTTACCAAATAATCCAAGAGCGAAATCTATAATTTTGGATAAACAAAATGAACAGAGGAAGAACTAGAAGTCGAGACAACTCCTAAAAGATCGATATAGGCAGGATTCACATCTAGGTGTCTAACGACTGCTAAAGACTTTACCAGTTAAAACAAAACAATTGACACCCACTAGGCTGCTAATCCCATAAAATAAGGATATGGGCTGTCCTCCTTTGAAATAAGGCATATAATCCCCAGCTATGAAGATAGACTAAAAATATATTGTACTATGTAACTTGTCCACTGCACGAGAACTAACACAGTTTTGTACTAGAAAGGAACCAATGTTGAAATGAATAATGTTACTATTTATGCAACACATTTGTAATTGTAAACCTTTTCTCCAACCTGCAAATCTGCAATATCTTTGAAATTCTTTGCTTGGTATTAGTAAGTTGTCCATACTTGCAATGCAAACATACAGCAACTTCGCTAAGGTCGGCCGACGTATTCCTCTGGACAACGAGCATATTTCTCCTCCAGAACCTCAAATGATGGCTACAAAACATGTATTTTACCTTCTCTCTTTCTTGATCCTTGATTTTGTTCAAACATGTCTAGGAGTGGGATCGCGATTGACTGGGGCGAAGGATGTAGGGAGGGCACATTGAATCAAACTTGTGCTACTGGAAGATCCAAGTACGTGATTCTATCATTCTTATCCAAATTTGGTAATTGGCCAAAGCCCCGAGCTAAACCTTGCTAGCCATTATGATCCGTCCAAAGGTGGATGCAGGGTAGTTGGAACTGAGATCGCGTTTTGTCAGTCCTTAAAGGTACTCCTCTCCTTTGATTCAGAACCAGATCCCCTCTAAGTATGGAGGGGTAATGCTTTGGTTCAAGTTTTGGGATGACCCAACTGCATATATTTATGCTATTCAGGGCAACGTTTGATATATGTGACAGATCTTATATTTTGCAACTCATTTTTCTGTTTATTTTGTATGTGTTTGCAGAATTGTTGTGGCCTCAAGAATAAAGTTCATTTATTCAAATATGGAAATGGTATCGACCTAGACCTTAACCTCAGCTAGTGATGCCAATAACCTAAGTGGTAGCTCACCATCCTGGTCCATAGGGGGTGCTGTGTTGGATGGCACAGAGACTTTGACATCGAGGATTGCTCAACTAAGCTTTATGATGTCCTTGCAAAAACTCTATCTGGTTTTAGTAGTCGTGGAAAAAAGGTGTACCTTAGTGCGGCCCATGGGTAGATCTACAACTAGGGGAGGAGTGTCCATGGAGATCTCTGTCCCTGAAAAAAAATTAATGACTTATTTTAAATATAATTAAATTGATATAGATAGACACCCCTAAATTAGTGTTCGAAATATTAATGATACTTTTTAAATATATCCGACTCACATATTGATTTTTTTATTTTTTAAATATTAAAGTGCAGTTATAAAGTTGGAATTTGATTGCATAGTAAAATAAAATTAAATGCACCAAAAGCCAAAATTTTCTCTCCCCCGCCCTCTCTTATGTGGAGTTTAAATTTATTCTAATTCTAATATCTTTAACCTTCTTTTATTGTTATTATGTATTTTTTCAACGGTTTAGTTGCAATGTATTCTTGACGTAGATTTTTCCTTAATTTCCCGCTAATGATTGATTCAACTTGATGCTATTTGCTTTTCCCTCTTTTGGTGCGATTAACTAGTACAAATTGCTTACTTTTAGTTATATTTCATGTTTAACAGGTTCACTTCATGTCTCAATTTTTTTTGATTTTGTTGCTTGCTGGTAGTGATTTGTCATCTGTAACTAACGGTTATAGTAAATGTCATATAATCGTAACATCCTGCCTTTTTCACAATTTATGTATCAAATTTAAAATACGAAAATCATAGTAAAAATTTCTTTATTTATTGATATTGTACATTAGTAATGACGTTAACATATAAATACTCCTATTCTAAATAGATTCGCCACGGGCCTCAATGACTATTTTCCTGATGCACATCTAGGACAAGCACTTAACACTGCCCTTTTTGACTTTGTTTGGGTCCAGTCAGGAAGAACGCTTTTGTCTGTAAGGAAGCTACCATGATTCTTTCCCTCAAATTATTGCATTCACAAGAAAAAGAACAAACACCACACAAAAAGAAAGAAAAGAATATGGAGTGACAGAAAAGCACAAGCCTGCCAAAAGTGAAAGAAATCCCTTCAATATAAAAAGTTATCCCTTCGATATGGAGTGACACAAGCACTACGCTTTTGTCTGTAAGGAAGTCATCCCTTCAACATAAAAAATAAAGAGAAACATCCCACCACAACCCCCCCCCCTTCCGGCCCTCCCGGCCAAGAGGTGAAAAAGAAGACCGAGATGGCGCTTGAAGCCTTGGCCACTGAAGTCATCAAGTCGTTGGGGGAGAAGCTGGTCTCTGCGGCAGCGAAAGAAATCCTTTTTGCTGCAGATACCGAATCCCACATAAAAAGCCTTGCAAATACAAAGGCCATGATTGAAGCTGTGCTTCTTGATGCCGATGCTCAGGAGGGTCACAGCCGTGTGCAACGACTGGAGCTGGAGAAGCTCAGTCGCTTTCTGGACAAGA
The DNA here is from genome assembly GCA_029747015.1 of Carnegiea gigantea. Classification (NCBI taxonomy): domain Eukaryota; kingdom Viridiplantae; phylum Streptophyta; class Magnoliopsida; order Caryophyllales; family Cactaceae; genus Carnegiea; species Carnegiea gigantea. Next base: position 933,886 of record JAKOGI010000147.1, read on the forward strand.
TAGATGACTTGTTGGATGAAAAAGCAACTAGATCCGAGCTCAAGAAACTCGCTGCTGCCAGTGGTTTCAGAGATCAGGTGTGTTGGTTTTTCTCCTGATATGAACCCGGTTGTGTCCTTGTGTAGAGATGTTAGACAAGTCAAGGATATCAGTAAGGAACTAGATTCCATCACCAAGGACCATGCTCTCTTTAACAGTTACTTATTAAGCAAGTTGACCAAGTCCAAACCACGGGCACTGCTCGACTTAGAAACCGGGTCTCACACAATCAATGAAGAGATCATAGGGAGAGACATGGATAGGGATAAGATAATAAGGAGGCTCTTTGATTCCTCATCCAACTTTTCTGTGATTGCCATTGTTGGGATTGGTGGGATGGGGAAGACCACATTGGCTCAGTATGTTTACAATGATGAAACGGTGAAAACATACTTTGACCAACGTTTGTGGGTTTATGCTACTCGAGCTTTCAGTGTTAATGAGATACTAGAAAAAATTTTGGTGTGTATGGGGGAAGAGATACCAAGCCGATCTACAAAGGATTCGCTGCAGCAGCTTCTCCTAAAGAAAATCAAAAGGCGCAAGTATCTCTTAGTGTTGGATGACATCTGGGATGATGACAGTCGTTTGAGCAAAAAATGGGAAGAAATGAGAAACGTGCTGATGTGTGGTGGTGTTGGGAGTAAGGCTCTCATTACCACACGAGATGAGAGAGTAGCAAGAATAGTGGATAGCGTTCAAACCAACAAGCTTGGGGACTTGGGAAAAGAGGACTCTTGGGTCCTCTTCCAACGAGCCGCTCTTCCACATGAGGGGCAAGTAGAGCAAGGCTTGAAGGAGATTGGACAGGAGATTCTAGAAAGGTGCCCTAAGGTTCCTCTAGTTATACGTGCCATAGGAGGCCTTCTAAGGGAGCAGGAACCTACCAAGGAGAAATGGCGGGCTTTTAGAGATGGTCCACTTAAAGATTTAAGTTCAGCTGTACCTGATGTCATGGAATCGCTTAAACTCAGCTACAATCAACTGGATCCGAGGCTTACGCTGTGTTTTGCTTATTGCTCCCTGTTTCCTTGGGGTTGGGAGTTTAACAAGGATGAACTAATTCGTCTATGGATAGCTTTGGGATATGTAGAGGCACAGTATCGAACCCAAAACTTGGAAGAAGCAGGGGAGGAATATGTGCTGAGCCTCATGAACCATGGCTTCTTCCAGAATGCAGAAAAGGATGAGTTTGGATGCATAACCGATTTTAGGACGCACAACATGATGTATGATCTGGCAGTCTTGGTCACCGGCTCCAAATATAAGATGCTGGACGCTGATTCCGTTGAAACAGGTCATGAACTTGACGAAAGAGTTTGTCATGTGTCCTTTAGTAAAGTGGTGGAGAATTTGCTGCCTTTGCTTCATAAAAACAAGGAAAATCTACAGTCACTCCTGATGCTCCACTCTTGGTCTAATCCTAGTGAATTGCAGTTAAATGGACTATCAAGGTTCCGACATTTGAGGATGTTGCGGCTAAGAGATTTAGATCTGAAAGACGTACCGAAGTCAATGGGCAAGCTGATCCACGTGAGGCATCTCGACCTCTCAGAGAATTCCTCAATTCGTAAACTCCGGAACTCGATCACACAGCTGGTAAACTTGTTGTCTGTAGACCTGTACAATTGCTACAGACTAGTGGAGCTACCCAGAGACATAAGAAAGTTAGTGAAGCTAAGGCACCTTAACTTGGATGGATGTGTGGAATTGAGCCATATGCCATTGGGATTGGGAATTTGACAAATTTGCAAACATTAGGGAGGTTTGTAGTGAGAACGGGAACAGGACCAACAACAAAGGTGTGGGGGGATTAGATGAGCTGAATTACCTGAATAATCTCAAGGGAGAGTTGGCACTCGTGCTGGATTCCGATTTTGAGCATGAAGGGGCCAACGAGAAACTAATGGCAAACCTGAAGGAGAAATCGAAGCTTGTTGTTTTGTCCATAAACATGGGTTTCAAATTATCAAATGAGAAGAGTGAGATAGTGCTGGAAGGTCTCCAACCCCATCCCAGTTTAAGGAACCTGTCGATTGGACAATACAATGGGGAGAGGCTACCAAGTTGGATGATGAGCTGGGGTCAGCTCCCTTATAATTCTCTCCCAAATCTTGTTCGAATTCAATTACATGACTTTGACAACTGCAGATATCTTTGCTCCTTAGGAAGACTTCCTCATCTCAAATTCCTCACTCTTCGCAGTCTGCTTCAACTGGAGTATGTAGAGAATACAAGTACGGCTACTGGTAGTCCTCATCCTGCTCCCAGTAATCCTCTAGCTACAGTATCAGCACCAAATCCTTTATTCCCAAGCCTTGAACAACTGGAACTTTGGTCGATGCCAAAACTGAAAGGATGGAGGAAGATCATGGGTACAAGCAGTGGCGAGGAAGAATCACAAATCCTCCAAAATTGCAGTTACTATTCTGCTTTCCCTGGGTTGAAGATATTGGTCTTTATTGGTGTGGGGTTTGAGGTTGTTCCCGAGGAGTTCCGAGATCTCTCTGCACTCGGATTACTTCTGCTTGACGATTGTGACGAATTGAAGGAGCTACCAGGGTGGATTGACACCCTTACCTCCCTCAAAAACCTTTCTATTGCTAACTGCCCTAAATTGAAGTCGTTACCGAAGCCGATGGCGAACCTCTCCAACTTGGGGAGGCTTGAAATTAAAGGCTGCCCCATCCTGGAGGAAAGATGCAAGGAGCTAATAGGTGAAGATTGGCCCCTCGTTCAACATGTCCCTTATGTTTGGACCGGCCCGAACTACCCTTTATCTGATTGGTCATGACATGCCAATATCGTCTATTCTCTCCAAGGTATTATTTAATTTGTATTTCTTCCCCTTCACTGAACCCATATCTCCTATTTCTGAAAAGATGACACCCCCTTCCCTAAAAACAAACCCCTCACTTCTAACTTTCATGACTTTCTTCTTTTGTTAGTGTCTACATATTACTTGCTAGAAATTCTTAAGGATTGGAATTTGGAACACCACCTAACATTACTCTATCTTTGTCTTTTTCCCATTGGCCTACTCCATAAGTGCATTTTAACTCTACATAATATAAACAACATTCAAAACCATTCCTACATATAATTATTAAATTTAACTTCAATTATCTCATGGATATCTAGAGTTTATTACTCTAAAAAGAGAAAAAAAATATATTTTAACTGCATACTAAATGATGTTGACTGGATGTTTCTCTTGTTTCAACAGATTGAAAAAGAACTGAAAAATCAACAGAAAATTATGCCCCTGTATGTTATCCCCAAGCGAGCAAAGAAGGCTTTTGGTTATCTTCTTGCAATGTTGTCATCATTGTCGCGTGTGGTCCTCTAGAGGAGAATTTCTCAATGTACTATGTGAATTTTAATGAATAAAGTCAGTCATCGGTTAATACATAGTTGTATTTTTCTTGTCAAAAGAAGTGATCTTTAGATAGTAAGCTTCTTTTTTCCCCTCATCCCAGGTTGCTTGAACTTTTATATGCAGACCTGTGCATGATGATATATGCTTTGTCTCATGCTTGCTTTGAATTGTACAAAGTGGGAATAGATGTTGTTCCCAAGTAGTTTCAAGGCCTCTCATCCCTTGAATCGATTAATATTTCTCATTGTTCAAAAACTCAAGGAGATAACAAAGTGGATTGACGGTGTCATCTACCTCAAAGAGCTTCATCTTTGGGATTGTCCCAGACTGACATAGTTGTCAGAGCAAATGGATTGACACCCTCACCTCTCCCAAAGAGTTTTATGCTAAAAGACATCCCAAATTGACATTGTTGACAAAGCAAATGGTTGAGCTTCCCAACTTGGAGGAACTTTGGATCATAGATTGCCAGGAGCGGAATGAGTATTATTGGCACTCTAGAAGACTAGAACATGAAGAATAAACATTTATTTCTACTGAAACTGTTTCCAAATGGAAAAGTCACTCATCATATCATGCATTCCCCTCACAATGAGTATTATTGGCACTCTCTTTCAATAAATATATGAAAGAAAAATTAGTTACCAAGAATGGGTTATTTGTTCATAAAACATATAAAAGAAAATTTTGCTTATGCCTAGATTATATGGAGTACGTAGTTTTGGAAACATTGCATGCCTGTATAAGGAGAAAGGAAATGAATTGAAATGCAAGTAATTGACAAAGTCAGTGTAACTTAATGAATCAATTTCACACTATTAGCATCTAAAGATCCCATTACACCAGGAGAATATCCAGGCTGCAATGATTCCGCCATCACTTATCAGAGTAGTTTGCGTACTGTGGCTAGCTATCTAGATGATCGGAGAATCTGCACATCATGATGTCATCTGTCATGTTGAACATGAAGAATGCAGTAGTTCCATATTCTACGTACTACGTGAATTCTAATAAATTCTGCAAAATGATAAGTTTTTCTTTTTAATCTTTCCCCTCATCTGGTGCTTGCATATGCAGTAGAGTTGCGGGTAATGCATATGCGGCTCATTTTATGGTCATTGAATGTGTTTAAAATTAAAGTTGCATTATCATTGAAGCTAGAAATCTGAACTGCTACTCTGTCTATGGTTGCATTGATTTAGATCAACAATCATAGTGGGGTTGTTTTTTTTGTCCCCCTTTTGGTAGTATCTCTTTCATTCATTGTATGAATTTATATAAAGTATTCATGAATTAATGTATTTGGTTGGAATTGAATATTGTCACGGGATTTAAAATTTTAAGGTACTAATTTTTGTAGAACAAACTCATTCATTATATTTTGCATGGGTTAAATAAGGAGTCCTCGTGTTTGCGCTCAATTTGACATATATAGATTGCGTCCCACTGTTAAATACAAGCTAGACACACCCCATAGCCTCCCACATACATCCAACCCAGGCCGGAAAATGGCCCTTGAAGCTATTGTTGGTCCGTTGGTGAAGAGTGTGTTCCCTATAGCAATGAACGAATTCCTTTTCACTGCGAGGGCTGAGTCCTACATAAAAGATCTGCAGACACGAAGGCCTTGATTCAAGCCTTGCTGCTTCATGCAGATGAGAGAACTCAGGAGGATAGCACTAGCAGCCGTGTGCGATGATTTGAGCTGGAGAAACTGAGCTATGCACTTGACAAGATAGATGACTTGCTGGATGAAAAGCAACTAAACCCAAGATCATAGAACTTGCAGGGTTTATAAGATCGTGTACGTTTGTTTTTCGCCCCTATATGAACCCTGTTTTGTCTTTGTGTAGCTATGCTAGACAAATTAAGAATATTAGGTAGAAACTAGACTTTGCCAAGGATAATTCCAAGTTATGCAACATATCATCCATGGGGAATGTGAAAATGAGCCAAAAAACAGATTGTGAAACAACATCTCACATAATTAGTGAAAAAGGTCATAGGAAGAGACCTTGCGAGAGATTACTTAATAGAAAGGCTTCTTGATCCTTCATCCTTTGTGATTGCCATAGGTGGCATCGGAAAAACCACATTGGCTCAGTATATTTGCAAGAATGAAAGGGCGAAGAAACACTTTGATAAACTCCTTTGGGTTTATGCTTCTCGAGATTTTGCTGTTACCAAGATACTAAAAGACTTGTTGGTGTGTGCGGGTGAAAAGATACCACGCGATTATACAAAAGAACGGGTTCAACAAATTTTCCTTGAAAAATTTGTGACAAAAGCTATCTCCTGGTGTTGGATGATATCTCAGATAGTGATCCGAATCAGAGTTTGAGTTCAAAATGGAATGAATTGAGGAAACTGACAAAGTCTGGCAGCCGTGGGAGTAAGGTCCTCATCACCACACTTAATAAGAGTGTGGCTATAATAATGGGCTGTGATGACCCATACCCGCTTGAAAATTTGAACAGAACAGACAGTTGGCTTCTTTTCAAACAGGTTGCTGTTGAGCGGTAAATTTACCTATTTTACGTGCCTCTTTCACCCACTTTTAGCTCGTATAATAACTTAATTCTTAGGATTTTACCTTGTTTTATTTATGTTTTGTAGGAAATAACTCCAAATCAAGCAAACGTCGCAGAAAGGGACGAAGATGGGACAAAACGATGAAAATCAGTGAAAACAGGCGAAAAACAGCAGTGCACGGCCATCCTGCAGGGAGGCACGACCGTGCACCGGTGGCCGAAGCCATGCACGGGCAGGCGCACGGCCGTGCGTGGTGGTCGTGCGTCCCAGCACGGCCGTGCGTTGGGCCTGGGTTCACGATAAATCCCCTTTTCAGGCGTCTGTTCAGTGGGTCGTTCGGGGGGGGTTCGCACGGGGATTAGCTCTGGCGATTCTTTGGCGATTTCTAGGTTAGTTTAGGTTAGATTTTAGTTAATAAGGGAGATTAGTTTAGGATTGAAGATTGTAACATTGGGTTCAACCTTTGGATTTCAAGTTCCTTCATCAATTCAAGACTAAGTTTTCTCCCCCTTTCTCTATTTATTTCATTGTTGTTCTTGTTTATGTTTTGTTGTTTTAATTCTTGTATTTGCTTTGTTTAGTTTATATGTTTAGTTTTCGTTGTTAATTTATGTTATTTACTTGTTTAGATTCGTTTTAATTCATTTCCTTTGCTTTGTTCTTCATGTTCTTGTTCTTGTTTGTTAGTTTAGGTTTTGTTGTGTTCTTGATGTTTTGTTGGTAGATTGTGTTGGCTTGGGTTGTGATTAGCCTCTTGATGGCTAATTAATCTTGTATTTGGCCTAACCATACTCAATCTATGCTTAGAACCTAGAGTTTTCCTTCACGCCCGCCAAGTGTTCGATGAAATGCCTGAGAGGGTTTTCATCCATATTTTTGGGCGATTGACTTATGCTGAGAGGTGAGGTCAATTTGCTAGTGTGGGAGAGAGAATGGTTGAGTTCGGGACATGAGAATAGTATCCGAATCGAGTTAGGTCCGGGGTTGCTAGTTTTGTGGTCTAGTTGGGCTAACCCCATGAGAATAGGCGGTTAGACTAACTAGACTAGCTCATGACCCTTGAGAGAGGGCTTGAGTGGTCTTTGATGGTGCAACCGACCATCTCTTGTTCGTAGCATGGTTTGGGTAGGTTAGGACTCATCTTGGTTAGTTAGTTTATCCATTGGTAAAATCACAACTCCAAGTCGTTTGTTTCTGTGTTTATAACGTAGTTTAGTCCTTCACCCTTCGATCCTGCCTAGCTCGAGACGCTTTAGCTAGCCCTGGTAGTTGGAAACACAATTCCCTGCGGACGACACCCCAAGTACTCAACGATACACCTTGCACTTGGGGTTTATAAATATTAAAACTCTGTTTTTCTTGCAACAAGTTTTTGGCGCCGTTGTCGGGGAGTTGGCGTTTTTCAATATTGGGGTTTACTTTAGCATTCGAGGCTAGGCCTTTTAAAAATCCCCAAAAAAAAAAAAAAATTTCAAAAGAAAAAAATTCAATGGCAATTTTCCATTTTCCCCAATGTGAGCAAGAACTATTTTACCGTTATTGGGATCGTTTACATGCTTATCTTGCTCAATGTGCTTCTTGCGGATGTTTATATGGGAAATGGAAAATATTGCATGTTGTTGACGAGGGTGTGAATTGTGAGACCCATGCTCTTTTGGAGCATTGGGATTTCTATGCTCGAAATGTTGATGAAGCTTGGGAATTACTTGAGTGGTTGGCTTGGGATACTTATGAATTTGAAACTAGTTGTTCTGATTCTTGTACCCCACCCCCTTGCATCCCTAATTATGCCCCTCCTGTGTGCGAAATTTGCCATTGTTCTGACCACGCCAGTAATTCTTGTCCCTATTATATTTCTAATGAAGGCTTTGCTAGACTTAGCAATATGATAGAGACAATGAATAAGCAACAAGTTGAATTTGCTGAGTTTGTTAATAAACTGAGGGAGTATGACCTATCACCCGAGATTGACCCTAGTTCTAGTACTCCTAGACTTGATGTCAACCTGTGTGATGATGGTGCGTCTTTACCACCTCTAGAGTCCGGACTAGAGGACGTAGTCGACCCTCCTTTGATCCCTTCACTTACTGTTGCTTCATCCTTTCCTAATACCCTTTGGGACAACACTGCGCTTATCATGATCTTTCCTGATACACCTTTCCCTTTAGCTCAGTCGACGGAGTTCGAGGTAGGTGAGACCTTTGGCGTTAGCGCTAGTGTTGAGGAGGATGACACTTGGTCTGAGTCCGACAATGTTTCTATTGAGGTGCATACTTTTTATGGGACTCCCACAGGGACTTCATGCATGGATGTTGTGGTTGCAGGGCCAACTAGTCCTGATTTTGTTGATAATATATCCCCCACCTCTCTTGCTACATTCCATGCTTCCTCTTCATGTTCACCACCCTCCCATTCCTCTAAGTGTTGTGATTTGTCACTTATCGATCCTCATGTGATACTTGAGGGGAATGTGATTGACTGTTCTGAGCCTCTAGGTACTTTTAGAGGGTATGACCCCCTCTTTGATCCTTATCGTCTGTACCTAGAGGGCATGTCTAGAGAAATCGCGTTGACTATTGTATTTGATTATTCTGCTGATTTCTCACAGGTATCTGGTGAGTTTAAGAGGACACTAACTTTGTTTGCTCCATCTTTATCTGTGTTCTCCTACACACACCATTCCGAGCTGCATGCAGCAATGCATGATAAGCTCCTACGAGCTTTGACTGCATCCGAGCTTACGACTCGCATCTTGAGCGGCAAGGAGTGGCTGATGCTCCTTAAGTCGTCATGGCATAGTTCGGGTACATTCAGTACTCGACCTGGTATACTCGTTCTCACTCTTCTCCCCCCTTCTTTTTCTTTTTCTTTTCTTTCTTTTTGTTTTTATTTAGTTGTGGATATTAGGATTGTGTTCTTGGTTGGTGATCATCTTGTGGTGAAATGTGGATGTTCCTGAGCCGTTGTTGGCTGTGATCACCATTTTTGTGTTTTTGTGGTTTTTTATTGTATTGTGATTGGTGGTGTTGTTGGATTGGTATATATTTCTTGTTGGTGGTGCTAGTTTGGTATATATGTGTGATCTTGTTTTTGATTGGGCGAGATTGCGTTTTTGGGAGAGTGTGTTAGCTTGTGTATATATTTGTCGATTTTGTATGTCTTGTGTTTGTTTTTGTTTTCTTTATTTTTGTGTGTTGGTGATGACTCACGGCTCCCAATGAGGACATTGTGAGATTTCGGTGTGGGGGTGGGTCATCTCCCCTTTCCTTTTTATTTTTGTGAAAATTTTTCATTTTTGTGTAAATTTTTCAATTTTTCTCTTTTTTGTATAAATTTTTCTTTTCCTTTTGAATTTAGGGGAGTTTTGTACTATTTAGATCAGTCTTAATCTCCAGTACCTTAACTATTAGCTCGTATATAAGTATAATGTGCATGATAAAGGTTCATCCCCAATCTGTCGTTTTAGGTCTCAGTTCTAACCCCAACAGTCCATTGTAATTTTGTAATCCAGTCCTGATTTATGTATTATCATCATCCTACATTCTTAGTCTTCCATGATTGACTCCCCCACTTGTCTACTGCACAGCTCCTTTTGTATGTGCTGGCACCCCTATTTTCCAAAACAAAAGCAAAAACAAACAAATTCAAGCGCTACTTGGTGTATCCCTTTGAGGCGTGGCATGAGTTTGTAATGAAAAAAAAAATAATGGAAAAGAAAAACAAGTGGGGAAGAAAAGAGTTGGAAATGACAAGTACCCCTTTGAGGCATGCGCTACTGGGTGTTACCCTTTGAGGCAATACTGCTACTGGGAAAGCCTGTTTTCCATGCTAGCCATTCAAAAAGGTAGCTTGTGTCAATTGCGTGGGATTGAGTTTGGTTTTGGTAGGCTTAGTTTCAGGGTGATGATACACTTGCACACAGGCACCAGGATGGATTCATTATTTTCATGCGTCGTGGGGTGAAAAGCTGATATCTGAATGCCATTCTTTGGGATGATGTGTCCTGAAATGCATATAACGCTTGTGTACAGACTAATACTTGAGCTACTAGGGGGTTTTGGTTGATCCGAACGTGTACAGTTCACCCGGATGTATATATTTTGTTTTGTCATTTTCATTTTTCGATTTTGTTTTCTCTTTTCTTTGTTTTCCCTTTTTGAGATTTTGTGGGTATATCTTCTGCAAACCCTCACGAGACCTTACTCGTCCACTTGGGGTGACCAAGGGGTTTAAAGGGCTTGTTGCATACGCTAAATGCAACCGTGATTCCTACGAAAGTGAGTTAGTTGTTTACTTTAGTTTTTCTTTTATTTTGCTCGAGGACGAGCAAAAGATAGGTGTGGGGGTGTGTTGAGCGGTAAATTTACCTATTTTACGTGCTTCTTTCACCCACTTTTAGCTCGTATAATAACTTAATTCTTAGGATTTTACCTTGTTTTATTTATGTTTTGTAGGAAATAACTCCAAATCAAGCAAACGTCGCAGAAAGGGACGAAGATGGGACAAAACGATGAAAATCAGCGAAAACAGGCGAAAAACAGCAGTGCACGGCCATCCTGCAGGGAGGCACGACCGTGCACCGGTGGCCGAAGCCACGCACGGCCAGGCGCACGACCATGCGTGGTGGCCGTGCGTGGTGGCGCACGGCCGTGCGTTGGGCCTGGGTTCGCGATAAATCCCCTTTTCGGGCGTCTATTCAGTGGGTCGTTCGGGGGGGTTCGCACGGGGATTAGCTCTGGCGATTCTTTGGCGATCTCTAGGTTAGTTTAGGTTAGATTTTAGTTAATAAGGGAGATTAGTTTAGGATTGAAGATTGTAACATTGAATTCAACCTTTGAATCTCAAGTTCTTCATCAATTCAAGACTAAGTTTTCTCCTCCTCTCTCTATTCGTTGCTATGTTCTTGTTGTTTTAATTCTTGTATTTACTTTGTTTAGTTTGTATGTTTAGTTTTCGTTGTTAATTTATGTTATTTACTTGTTTAGATTCGTTTTAATTCATTTCCTTTGCTTTGTTCTTCATGTTCTTGTTCTTGTTGGTTAGTTTAGGTTTTGATGTGTTCTTGATGTTTTGTTGGTAGATTGTGTTGGCTTGGGTTGTGATTAGCCTCTTGATGGCTAATTAATCTTGTATTTGGCCTAACCATACTCAATCCATGCTTAGAACCTAGAGTTTTCCTTCACGCCCGCCAAGTGTTCGATGAAATGCCTGAGAGGGTTTTCATCCATATTTTTGGGCGATTGACTTATGCTGAGAGGTGAGGTCAATTTGCTAGTGTGGGAGAGAGAATGGTTGAGTTCGGGACATGAGAATAGTATCCGAATCGAGCTAGGTCCGGGGTTGCTAGTTTTGTGGTCTAGTTGGGCTAACCCCATGAGAATAGGCGGTTAGACTAACTAGACTAGCTCATGACCCTTGAGAGAGGGCTTGAGTGGTCTTTGATGGTGCAACCGACCATCTCTTGTTTGTAGCGTGGTTTGGGTAGGTTAGGACTCATCTTGGTTAGTTAGTTTATGCATTGGTAAAATCACAACTTCAAGTCGTTTGTTTCTGTGTTTATAATGTAGTTTAGTCCTTCACCCTTCGATCCTGCCTAGCTCGAGACGCTTTAGCTAGCCCTGGTAGTTGGAAACACAATTCCCTACGAACGACACCCCAAGTACTCAACGATACACCTTGCACTTGGGGTTTATAAATATTAAAACTCTGTTTTTCTTGCAACAGTTGCCTGTACAGGGGTGCACCAGCCGAAGTTAGAGGAGATTGGAAAGCAGATTACAAAAATGTGTTCTAGAGTTCCTCTTGTGATCCGTACAATAGCATGCACCTTATGTGACAAGCGTATAGTTGAGGACAGGTGGAATTTTAGAGATGAGGAACTCTCGACTTTTTCTCATCATGAAAAAGACATCAAGCAGTCTCTGAAACGCAGTTATGATAAACTCAATCTGAGGCTGAAGCTGTGTTTCGCTTCTTGTTCCTTGTTCCTGAAGGGTTACCAACTTGACAAGAAAGAATTAATTTGTATTTGGATTGCATTAGGATATGTAGAGGCACGATATGAAAAGCAGAGCTTGGAGAATGCAGGGGAGGAATATGTGCTCAGCCTCATTCAATGGGGCTTCCTACAGAATGTTGTGAAAGATGAGTTTGGGTGCATAAAGAGTTTCAGGATGCATAACTTGATCCATGACCTTGCCCTATCAATCAGTGCCCTCAACTATAAGATGGTGGATTCTTATGAACTTGAAGAAAGAGGTTATGTGTCCTCTAGTAAAAAGGTGGTGTTTAAATGGGATCTACCACCCTCCCTCCTAAAAACCAAGGAAAAACTATGGTCACTCCTTGTGCTTGGATCATATGGCCCTGGTCATCTACAACTAAAGGAACTATCAAGATTTCAATGTATAGGGTTGGAGGAAGTCCGAAGCTCAATCAGTCAGCTGATTCACCTAAGGTATCTCAATCAGTCAAACAATTATTTCCGTAATCTCCCTAACTCAGTCACGCAGCTTATAAACCTGTTTTGTGTGGACCTCTCCAAGTGTGACAGTCCGGAGGATTTACCAGGGATATGAGCAAGTTGGTGAATTTAAAGCACCTTCACTTACAGGGGTGCGTCAACTTAACACACATGCCCTTGGGCTTAGGGAATTTGACCCGTGTGGAAATATTAGATAGGTATGTAGCGAGGGAGAAAAGGAGAAATATTAGGTTGCGGTGATGAAGTACTCGTGGGGGGGTTAGATGAACTTAATCGCCTCAACAATCTAAAGGGAGTGTTGGTAATAACTGTGGAAGAGATTTCTGAGTACGAACTGGCATTGGCTAAAGAGTCAAATTTGCAGGGGCAAGACGAGCTTACTACTTTGAGCATAGTTTTCAACCACAAGCACATTTCAAAAGATAAGAGTGAGAGAGTGCTCAACGACCTCCGGCCCCATGTTAAATTGAGATATCTAAAAATTCAATATTACAGAGGGGAGAACCTACCAAGTTGGATGATGACCTGGAATCAGCTGTAGTATAATCTGATTGAAGTTAGATTAGCACATTTTGAAGGTTGTAGATATCTTTGCTCCTTAGGAAGACTGCCTCATCTTAGAGTCCTTGAACTTTTGAATCTGAGTACAGTGGCGTACACTGAGAAGAGTACTACCACTGATCCTCTGGAAGCAGATCCTTTATTCCCAAGCCTTGAAGATCTCAGACTTGCTGAAATGCCCTGATTGAAAGGATGGAAGGCGATCATGTGTATAGCTAGTAGTAGTAACCAGGAAGAAGACTCTAGACCGCAAAAACTTCTTAAATATATTTTTTCTTTCCACAAGTTGAAGAAATTATCATTTTCCAAGGTGGGTTTAGAGATTGCTCCGGAGGAGTTTCTAGGCATCTCCTCACTTGAATCACTTCCAATTAAAGAATGTGAAAAACTGAAGGAGATACCAGAGTGGATTGACAACTTCACGTCCCTCAAAGAGCTACATCTTTATGGGTGTCCCAAATTGACTTCATTGCCAAAACAAATATGCAGCCTCTGCAATTTGGAGAGGCTAGAAACCAGAGATTGCCTTGACCTTAAGGAAATAAAGCAAGGGCTAGCAGGTCAAGATCGAAGCCTCATTCCTTTATGACCTATGTTGAAGGTATTACAATTAGACAATGTTGGGTTAGAGGCAGTTCCTAAGGAGCTCCAAGGAGCCTCATTGCTGGAATCACTTTAAATTATTAGTTGTAATCAACTCAAGGAAGTACCTAGATGTATTAACACTCTCACATCCCTCAAAGAGCTTGTTATTGATGGGTGTCCTGAATTGACATCGTTGCCAAAGCAGATAGCCAACCTCTCCAACTCGGAAACCCTTAAAATCAATAGATGTCTCATCCTTGTGTAAATATTCTCAAAGCCGACAAATCAAGTCACACTTGTGAACTTGCAGCTTTACCAGACACAGCAGAGGGAACCCAGGGACAAAGGCAAAGAAGTACTCATTCCTCCATTCCTTACATTGAAGGAATTAGTATTAGAAAATGTAGGGATAGATAATGCTTCTGAGGAGTTTCAGGGCCTCTCATCCCTTGAATCGCTTACAATTATTGAGTGTGCAAAACTCAAGGAGATACCGAAGTGGGTTGACAACCTCATCTCTCTCAAAAAACTGTCTTTGGAATTGTCCAGGATTGACGTCATTGTCAGAGGCTCAGACCAAATGGACAACCTCTCGAGCTTGGAGAGTCTTGGAATCCTTTATTTCGGGAGCCTTAAGCAAATATGCCAGCAGCTAACACATCAAGACTGGCACTTTACTTTGTCATTCCCTAGCTTGAAGCAATTAACATTTGGGTATGGGGTTAACGGGAGTTCCTCGGAAATTTCAGAGCCTTCCCTCACTGGAATCACTGCAAATTATGACTTGTATACAACCCAAGGGACCAGAGTGGATTTAAAGCCTTGCCTCCCTTAAAAGGCTTTGTATTACTGGGTATCTAGGATTGACAATTGAAAGTTGATTAACCCCCCATCATGCGTGATAGTTTGTGCAAAATAGTGCGTGCCTTTGATTGAAAACATTAGGCCTTTTATTATCTTCTAGTAATGATTAAATTATTATTTGATTAATGAATGGATTCACAAATGATGCTTACTTTTGTTAGCAAAAGAATATGTCCATGTAAATTAATGTTAATTTAATTGAACTAAATAAACATCTTACAGATTACAACTATATGTGGTTATTGATATTTTATATTATGCATATAATTGGATTGATCATGGACTGTCGGGATATAATTGATTTATCATGATAGTGTCAAAAAGTTTTATTCTCATAAGATCTTAGATTAAAAAAGCCGAGGCGCAAAAAAGTGCAAAGGGTCCTAGGGCCCCGAGCGCAGGTTTTGAGGCGAAGGCGCGGGGTTTTTTAAATGCAAGGTGTACTTTTGGTAAAAAAATGTTTGAAAATTATTCCAAAACCATAATTTTTCTAAAATAAGCCAGATAACAGTATCAAATAAATGATTTTCACTAACCACTAGAAAAAAAAAGAGAATCAATTAAATACGACAAAATACAATTAAAGTATTAATCACAGCTCAATTAGATTACTATAAATTGAACCCAAAAACATAACACATGCTACCAGTATGCCAGGAAGAGAGAGAGAGAGAGAGAGAGAGAGAGAGAGAGAGAGAGAGAGAGAGACGGAGGGAGATAGAAAGAGAGAAAGACTAAGAAGTACCAAAAAAAAAAAAAAAGCAAGGGCTGGTACCATTGTATCATCGGAAGAGGCACCATTTTCAACCTCCTTGAAGCCCCCCCAAAAAAAAAAAACAAAAGGAAATAAAGAAAAACCTTTCATGGTTATCCAATAGCGGAGGAGGAGGATGAAGAAGGAAGTCTAAAAGAAGACAGGAGAATAAAGCATTGACTAGATTGTTATCACCAGGGTTAAGGTTAGGGTTTCCAGCTCCGAACTCATGTTCAGTAGTAGCGATATGCTTTGTTTACTTCTAATAGCATCTTGATTGAAAGACTTCCACAAATAAAAGAGGGGTCGAGGCCCTTTAAAGGTTTTTTTCCTCAAATGGTCTGTTATGACGTATAAAGCGCGGGCTTTGTGGGCTTTGAGCCTCGGTCTGAAGCCCAGAAAAGCCCAAAAAAGTGCGGGCTTTAAGAATGGGTTGAGTTTAACCCATTCCAAGGCGCAAGATGGTGGGCTTCGGGCTTTTGTGAGGATTTTGTAAACAAAGCATGAGATTATGACAATATGCCTTTTATAGTTTATTCTCTTGTACTCTCTTGCATATTAAGAAAACAAATGTCCATGCATTTTATTGAACATTGAAATCTTTTTGGAAATATTCATTTGACAAATGTATGATTCCTAAAATGTGGTTTATGGATAGATATTTAATGTGAATGTAAGAATAAATTATTCATCCTTTATAGAAATATATGTGAAAATAATTTAAGTTGGATGTTATTTCTTTTAGTTTTGGAATTGTTCACATGGTATTAATGATTCATAAGGTTATTATGATTTAATGCTTCATGTGAATGGATCTTACATAGGATAAAAGTTTTATCCTTGATGGAAATAAATATAATATTTTATTTATTTTCATGAGATTTTTTATATAAACTAAAATATTAGAAGTCCACAAGGACTTGTGATAATATTTTGGTATGATTAATTTTAAGTCCATGGATATAAATTTAACTTATGGACTTGTTTACGACCATAAAATTCTTAGTATGGTCAAAATAATTGGATGCATACGGATGAAATGTAAATGAGTACATATTTATCTTAATCCATGAACATACACATGATCACCTTATAGTTATTTACTCTAATTTGGAGTAAATGGTAGGGGTAGTTTATACTCATATTGTTAAAGTATAAACCTATTCCTGGGCCTTCAACCATCAGCTTAAGTTTTTGGTTAAGATGATTTTTGAACATGGTATCAGAGCCTTTTTGAGTGAGATGTCTCAGATTTGAATCTCAGTAACCCCCATATTGATTTATTGCGCAAGGTAAGATGGACTTTTGCAGCATCCACACTTCAAACCAAAGGACATTCGCATGAGGGGGCGTGTTTGAGTATAAACCTATTATTGGACCTTCAACCATCAGTTTAAGCTTTTGGTTGGGATGGTTCTTGAACACATGTGGTGATGTGATATGTTTTTCAGTTTGTTAATTGAAATTAAGATTATAATTTCAAGTTGGACTTAGTTGCAAAAATAAAATTGTTTTCATGTATTAAATCTTGCTAGAGAGGTTGAAATGTCAAAGTTTAAAACTAGAATTTGTTATCATTTCAGTTGACTTTGTGAGTCTTGTGCGCGCATTTCTGACACTTACAAAGACAATGAATCCGGATGAACAAATCAATATACATGTGTGTATAATATAATAAGTTCAAGTCTTGAGATGTTTGCAAAGGTATTGTTATCAAGGTCATAGAACACATCTAATAACTTTGGAATGGATGGTGTAAAGCCCATAGTAAGTCACTCATGGTGAAACCTCAACTTAACGCTCGCGGAAACATTAAGTCTTAAGTTCAATGAGTCAAAGTACACCACCTTTGTGACTTTTTAACACTCATCATTAAAATTACCTTCCAAGCGGAGTGCCAAATACCCCATATTTTTAAATGGATGGTGAGTTGTTGCTCTTAAGGAACCCCGATGGAAAATATTTAAGTCGGTATAGAAAAGAATTTGATTAGGTTGTTTACACTTAATAAATGGTGTGACTTGTTTCTTGTACTCAAATGATTCTATTAGTACTTTATGAGGGTATTGATGAGGTTTACCTAGTTTGACCGCTTCTGTCAAACTTAGGCATGGCTCTAGAGCACTTACGAAATGGATATGGGACACATGGTCGTTAATAGTGTCAAATGACTAAGTGATCTGGGATGGAAATCTTGTGTGTGGCTTAGATCCAAGTGGTCAAAGAGGATAACTGGTTCAAAGTATAGCCTACCATATTATCCTGATCATTTGACGGAAAGGTCATAAGATGGGGGTTCAATCGCAAGACACCTCTATTTATGCACAAGACATTTGGAAATTCGAAAAACGATTTGTTATGGAAATGGTGGGGGATTGTTGGAGTAATTTCCACTAAATGAAAATTTAATAAAATAATTATTTTCATAAAAATGGTTATGGAAATATATTTTTGATGATGCCTAAATAATAATTAATTAACTTAATAATTAATTATTATAATGCACCTTTTGGAAAATAATTGATTTGATTAGTTATTTATGCAGGGATACAAGTTAGTTTGGTTGGTTAACTAACTTACGTCTTTTAATAAAAAGGTGCATTTGTGAAGAGATATGTCTCTTTTGAAGTGATATTATTGAAAAGATGTTATCCTCTCATGAAGAGGCATGATATCTCTATAAATATTGACATGATAGCATATGAATGGTACGCCTTGAGGGACATGATCAAGAGACTTATAGTATCACCATAATTCCTAGAATTTCTGTCATGTCTTGGACACTTAGGGTCGTATCTTTGTGAGTACAATATGCAGATATGGGAGACTTCTTTGTATCCTAAAGACCTATTCAGACTGTCCTGTTGCACGTGGGGACAAATAGAGTTTTTAGGAAAAGCGTACTTGCACCCACCTAGAAACCTCGGTTAATTTGACACTGAGTTTATCTGTGATAAATTGAGATATGTATCCATCAAACCAAATTTTTATACCAACATTCCCAACCTGGAGATCCTTCAACTTCATTGGTGCGCTGACCTCAAGGTAATATGGCAGTATATGCTTTAGGGGTGTTCATGGTTCGGGTACCCGAACCAAAAGAGATTTTGGTTCGGGTACCGGAAATTTCGGGTCGGCAAAATGGTGAACCGTATCCGAACCAAAATTTTCGGGTAACCGAAATTCGAGTACCCGAAAATTTCGGTTCGGATTTCTGGTTACCCAATAACCCATTTTTTCTAAAATATTTGTTCATACTTTGTCTAATAATTTTGTTGTACCTATAATATAATTATTTCTATTTATGCTATAAAAAGTTGTCGTATTGAGACAAGTTGCACTTTAAATTATTACACAATATGGCAATATCATCAGATATCTTATCACCATTCACATTTCAATTAATTCACACTTTCATAAGGCGTAAACTTGTTAACATTATATTCATGCCCAACGCATTCAATTAAAACAATGCAACGAAGTTAAAGTACTTGTCTTCTTCGGGTTTGGGAATACTTGACTTACAAAGTCTTTAGGAAATGGATAATATAAAAAAAGTTTCAAAAAAGTTTTAAAAAAATTTCGGGTTTTCGGGTACCCAAATCTTCAAAATGCCCGAACCGTACCCGAACCAACAATCAGGAAAAAATATTGGTTCGGGTACCCGAGATTTCGGATCGGGTTGCGAGTTTTTGGTTCGGGTTATTGGTTACGGAT
The DNA here is from genome assembly GCA_029747015.1 of Carnegiea gigantea. Classification (NCBI taxonomy): domain Eukaryota; kingdom Viridiplantae; phylum Streptophyta; class Magnoliopsida; order Caryophyllales; family Cactaceae; genus Carnegiea; species Carnegiea gigantea. The sequence continues at coordinate 952,801 of JAKOGI010000147.1, forward strand.
ATTTTTGAACGCCAGGGCCAAGAAAATCAAACTTTTGGGTAACCAAACTATAAAGCGATTTCTTGGCCCTAGCGTTTTTCTCCAATTTCTTGGAGTCATCTGAGTCAAACTCTGTTGGCTTCTTAGGAACTGTTTTGCCGTCTTCTGTGGTTCTCATTGGAATGTAAGGGACATTCTCAATGATTATCTATAACTCAAAATCATCAGCTTGTATGTAGTTTTCTGTTCAGTTTTTCCACCAATTATAGTGTTGTCCACTAAAGTATGGAGGACGAGTCACAGATTTACCCTCTAAGATTCCTTGTGGTGCACTCATCTTTTTAGGATCTCTCAAGGTGTTAACCTAGGTGTGAGAACTCTGCTCTGATACCACTTGTTAGATTTTAATCCACAAGGACACAAGAGGGGGGTAAATTGTGTCTACCGATTTTTCGAACTGTTTCAAAAATACTCGTGAGAATTGTTTGGAGTAAGTATTTCTAGTGAGACAGAGACAAACTTATTTCAGAACACTCGTGAGACCTGTCTGCGACGTGTGTTCTCAGTGAAACAGAAACGACAGTAATTTGCGGAAATAATAAAGGAGACACAATAGTTTTACGTGGAAAACCACCTCTGACCCAAGTGAGGTGTAAAAACCACGACCTACCACTTGTAGGATTTCAGCAAACACTTTCACTAAACCAGGCCAAACACATTACAACCGTAACACACGTAACTTAGTCTACCAAAGACTCTAGTTATGAGCACACATCTAAAGTCTCCCTAGACGTGGACAAAACACTCACGGACACAATGTCCACACGTCTCCTAAGAGACCACGTCCAACAGTTTGGACAACCTCTAATCACGACGACGGAAAAGAGATAGAGAACACCTTATTTGAATGCCTCTAAATAAGCTAAGTGCAAGGTACAATACAGCTCCTATTATGCCAATGACGAATACTCAATTAAGCACACACTATGAAGGTTTTTTTCACAGAAAAATTCAGACTCAAAAGCAATTTCAGCACATTCAAGAACTCGTGAAAACCGGTGGAAAACCCCTTGTGTAAGAATGAGGGATAAGTCTTCCTTAAATAAGGAATGTGTGAAAAATCCTTGTTCCTCTCGAATCCTTGGGCTGCAAGGAGAAGAAGAAGAGGAGAACTCTTCTTTCCAAATTGTAATAGGAGATCCCTCATATCTTTCCATTTATCTTATCTTTCCAAAAACAAGATATATTTGGTGGATATTCTTCCAAAAAATAAAATCAAATCTTTTAACAATATTTGTAGTGAAGGAAATCCTTTTTGACTCAAATACCATTAGGAAAGTTATTCCTAATTTGTTTCTAGAAAATCGACAGTCAACAAATCCCTTAAAAAAATGTTTGAAAATCGGATTTATGTTCTAGTCTCATAACACTGTAGTTCGGATCTCATGGATCAGTTCTGGGACAGTACTCTGAGCCCTGAACCCATTCAAAGTGAATGTTAAATTGGAGATCTTATACTTGGCATATTAACAAGAATCTAACATACACACATTCAATCCTAAGACTCTTGTTCTCAACAAGACTTCTTGTATAAGTCCATGCTTCCACTCTCAGAACTGATTGGAGGGACTGCTCTTCACTACTTCTGTCATAATTCCATGCAATCACTCCCGGAACTGTTCTGAGGAAGTGTTCTCAATTTCTTCACACGATGTCATCATGATGCTCTAAGCTCATTCAAACTGCTCCATATATTTGTTCGAATCCTGTCTCAACATACAACTCATGCACAACACGTAGCTCACAACACATTGACTAGGGCATTTGGATTGTCATCATCAAAATCTTATACATTAATTGGGTCAACAAAAATTTTGATTTTAGAATTAATAGATCATTATAATAACTTGTGCTTAAATAATATTCTTTCATTTGGATTCCTTCTAATTAGTCAAAAATCTGATATAATGTTAAACAATGGACCAACTTATGTTCGTGTTAGGATCGGCATACTAATAAAGCATGCCTGAGTAGGTGATGTTAGTTAATTAAGGTAACATCAAATTATTAAATGGGCCATTAATAGGTTGAGTAGTTTCAACTCGTTTACATGCTGTAGATGTGCCGACCCATGAATAGCCCGACCAATTATTAATATTTTAATATACAGGCCAACCCATCCAAACGTAACTCATTATCCATCCGTACATGAATTTCATATATTATATAGAAAAGTATGGATATTTTTGATATTATTTGAAAAAATTACAATTACAATGCTTGTTCATTAAATACAGACAATTTTAAGTAATAAATATGCCAATTTTTTGATTTTGACAAAAAAAGAAATAATTCACTAAAAAGGCGCTTCAAACCCGTCTTGTTGATCCGAAACCCGTAAAACCGAAATACAGCTGTCCGTATTTTACCCGAACCCGAAATACACCCGACCCGTATTTGACCCGAACCCGAATACACCCGACCTGTATTTGACCCGCCTGCCCGAATTGACAAGTCTAATTGTCACATATATGGTATAGGTTTTTGTCACCGGTACCACAATAATTGCTCTCATCTTTGAAAAATAATTGGCTATGAAAGTACCTTGTAGATGGTCACAAAGATAGTATTATAGATAGATGCCTTGTTTAAAGAATGTGATAACCAAGCGATTGTCACAGATTAAACACACCCAGAGCCTCTCATATCCAATGCACCCTACAACAATGATTCTTTCCTTTGAAATATTCATCCACAAGAGAAGGACAAACTCCAGTTATATTTTTCTTATGAAAAGTAGTAATCTTTTAATGTTAAGCTTCCTTTTTGCTCTTTTGCGGCATCCCAAAGTGCTTGAACTTGTATATGCAGACTTGTGCACGATGATATATGTGCATGCTTCATTTCATGGCCGTTTCAAATATGTCTAAAGATGCACTATCACTGAAGCTTGAAGTAAGCACTGCCGGTCTTGTGGTTATAAAAATGTCTCGATACATTCACATAAGTGCCTATGATACAGACAATTAAAAGCAGTTGATTTGGTTAAGCAAAGACACACTTACTGGTTTTCTTGATGATCTTGGACTCGTTGAATATGAACTTGCCTTATTTGAGCTTCTGTGATTACTCACAAGCACAGCAAGCATTTCCATCAGGATCGTAGAGTCACTGAATGAAGTCCTCAGCTAACAACAACTATGGGCAATTGTGTGCAAGCTTGTCGTCAGTTACCTACCTTCTTTGGGCATAACACAGCAAAAAGGCTCGGCCATGCGTTGATCCCCCAGCGACAATAACACAGATGGTAGCCACCTTCCGACTTCAATTTCCATGGAAATGCTCAAATATACATAGCAATCAGGACACCATATATCTAGACGACCACTTAATGAGATATCAAGTGGTGATCCTTATTTCAAGTAAAATGAAGCGAGGACTTGAACGAAAATCACCACAAACAATATGAGACACAAACACAGCTATACGTGGATCGATCATAGAACCATAATTAATGGGTGACTGAAGTAAAATAGCAATAGCAATATGGGATAAAGACAACTGTGTGCACATCCATGAACTAGCACGCAATTAGGAGGCAGCTCAAGTCGCTCAATGAAAATGGCAATAAGCAATAATTAATTTGAAATTGTTTAGTCTCCTCCTAATCCAAACCCAAATCTGCAACAGGGAAAAAGTCAGCTTGTTCAACTCGCAGATGGTGCCACTTCCGAGGAGATAATTCAGTTTAGAACACACTTTTGCAGGAAAGAAACTAGCAACTATTGGAAAACAGATGTTGGGCAAGCAAGCTCGAGTTTCTCCTCTTCACACTAGAAGTCCAATTTATCCTTAGCTACAGAGCATCTTGAGCTCATGAAGAATTCCCCACCAAATAGCTGAGCTAGAACAAAAGTAGCCCCATGTACAGTGGAAACAATCTGTGATAACAGGACATGAATAAGGAAGTCTTTTATCATGATCATCGACAGCATAGTTTTATGCATTCTGTTTATTGTTGTCTAAAGTTAAATTGGGGAATGCATTTTAGGTATTGTAAACGCAAATTTCGCGCCTAAAATAAATTAGACAGGAAATTCAGAAAACAAATTGAATTTTGCATTAATATTATATATGGGTACAATCTCTGAATTTAATACAATAAAAATAATCCTCTGATTTGATCTCCGAATGACTTGAGTATTCCGAGGGCGTGATGCTTGGTCTCGGTTGATGCAAATCAGCTGAAGAACTCTGAAGATTGTTCTTGATTTTGTTATGCAAGTGACTGATTATAGTTTCTGAAGCTCTGCAAGTTTTGATCCTTCTCGCTTGGTAGCTGGATGCTCCTTGCCGTTTGAGCTCTGAATTCTACAAGGGCTAAATGTTGAATGTAGTTGGCCAGATTAATCGATGCAAGGGTGAGGTTGCTTGATCTTGATCGATGAACTGGATGAAGAACTCTGAAATAGACTTCAACTTGAGGTTGCAGAAGATGTTGAGCTAGCTAACTGTGATCCCTGTTGCTTGGTAGCTGGATGTTGTCTGCAATATGAGCTCTGAAGCCTGTAGGGTGCTAAATATTGAGCTCCCCTCAAAATAAGGGGGGAGTACCCCTATGTATATGCCCGAAGGCTAGGGTTTGAATTGGACGTTGGGCCTTAGCCCATATCTTAGTAATTATTCCCTTAATTTTAAAAAAGAAATAATTACTAGTTTCTGTATCATCAATGATACGTGGTATCTTTTAACTGGCTGAATTTTAGCCATATTTAATTTTGACCAAGTGGGTCCACCAAAGTCAATGTGACACATGGCAATTTGCGATTGGTCATTTTTTTTTTACACGTGGCATCATCCGATTTGTCGTAGAATTTTTGCCTTCTACAATGCCCCCTCGAGAGTCAGCCACGTGCATGCATTCTTGAGTGTTTGAAGCGGTTGAGTTTCAAAAACTTGAAAGATGCTAAAAATTGGAGCTTTTTTTTTTTCTGATTTCTACTTTTTTTTCCTTTTTTTTTTAAAAAAAAAAACAAGAGAAGACCATTGAATGGAAGACTTTTGTATCAGGGGCTCTGAGCACGCCTGCCGTCTCACTTGTTTTGCCCCCCTTTTTGGCTTCTCTCTTTTTTTTTTTCCCTTGTTCATGAGTGGGCCTAGGCCACCTTGTGTTTTCTTTTTCAACCTGCATGGCCTCTTATTTTTATTTTTTTTTTTGGCTTGTGGGCTCACTTGCCTTCTCCAACCTCAGGCCTTTCCTTCCCAGTTCACAACCCACTCCTCTTTCCTTCTTCCCTCTTCCGCGGCCACGCTGGCCCAAACACTCTTTTTTTTTTTTTGGTTTTAATTTTTTTTTCCCTGAACTGGGCTCTCAGCCCACGTCACTGGTGCCCCTTTTTTTCTTTTCTTTCTTGGTTTCTCCAGACTCCAATCAGCTTGGTCTTCTTCTTCTTTTTTTTTAAAAAAAATAAATGATGATAATTTTAAGCTGATGACTTGTGATAAGACTCTATCACCAACTCTTGATAAGAATTATCAGCAAGTCAAACAGATAATATTTGTGTTGGAGCGGAAGTAGGAAGCTTCAATCTTCCATGCTATATAAACCCATCCCTGGCTGCTCTCAATTCATCTGCTTCTTCCAACAATTCATCTAAGCCCTGTGTAACACTGCTTTCTTGGTAAATTTGTTTTCTCTCTTTTTTTTTCTTAATGCAGATTGATTCTGATTTCATCCCAAAAGATGAACAGTAAGAACACCAAAACAGAGAGTTACAGCACTACTTCTTCCCCTCGTCCTTTCGCTTAAATATGCCTTCAGAACACCTTTTGGCCTGTCCAACAATTCATCTAATCCTTTTTTTTTGGGGGACAAACAGATAATATTTGTGTTGGAGCGGAAGTAGGAAGCTTCAATCTTCCATGCTATATAAACCCATCCCTGGCTGCTCTCAATTCATCTGCTTCTTCCAACAATTCATCTAAGCCCTGTGTAACACTGCTTTCTTGGTAAATTTGTTTTCTCTCTTTTTTTTTCTTAATGCAGATTGATTCTGATTTCATCCCAAAAGATGAACAGTAAGAACACCAAAACATAGAGTTACAGCACTACTTCTTCCCCTCGTCCTTTCACTTAAATCTGCCTTCAGAATACCTTTTGGCCTGTCCAACAATTCATCTAATCCTTTTTTTTTGGGGGACGATGCAAGAGTAATGGGGAAGCAGATCTAAACCTTAAAGAGAAATACTGTAAATATTTGAATGCTGACAGATCAAAAGCAATAATTTACGAGGAGAGGGGTAGTGGGTAAGGTGTTAAGCTAAAAATCATGCATCATTTTATTAGTTATTTTGATTATATTTTACACATTAATGCATCTAATTTACCTTATTTTATATATTTTTTTGGATGGGCGTTAATAAAATAAAAATGAGAAGACAAGACGTTGAAACTCCAATTTTACACAATTTGCTGAAAAGACGGTCCAATAAATAATTTATGGAAAATATTATTTTCATAATTATTATATTGGGCTAGGGTTACAAGAATTGGGTGAAGAGCTAGAAGTCTTGAGGAAGAAGAAATCTAAGGAAAAGAGGAAGGAAACCCTAATTTACTAAACCTAACCCCCTCACTTTCCATATAATAATCACCTCCTCACATATATAAACTCATGCCTAACACACATTAAACCATCCCATCCCATACTACCATCGACCCTAATCATCTCTCACCTCACGCCTAAACCCCCATACCACCTCTTTATTTAATCACCATCCTCTCGTCAACCATCTCCTCATCATCCCATCATCACGCCTAATCTCCATCATCAACATCTTAATCCTCCTCACCATAAACCCACGGCTGCCAGATAACTCACGCCACTTTCATCGCTTATCGTCATCATCATCGTCCATCACCACCATCTCTAAGTAATACAATTTTATTTCTTTGATTTATTTTTACCTTATTTTATTGTATTTCTTTGACTAGAGTATTATTAAAGATGAATTATTTGGATGAATTGTGTAATTTTACTTTTAATATGAGTGAGTAATTTTTTTTATGCTTAGTATAATCTTCTTGAAGCCATGCTAAATTAATTATTTTGAAACAAGTTTTGTGCTTTAATGCCTAGTTGATTTATATTCGTGATTCTTTGGCGATTAGCGTTTATCGTTTATGAAAATTGTGTTGAATCGATTAGAATGCATGCTAGTTGATTAAATATAATTTCGATTGATAGTTTAGAAGATTATAATACGTAAAAGTTATAGTCTTTTAAGCCTAGGTATCACCCTAATTAATCATGGATGGCTCAAACCCTTCTCTTTTAATTAGGTAATCGCTTTAGATCTTTGTTAAATCGATTTGCTGGTAAATTGGTTACAAAGTGTTAAATGATGTTTTTCTAATTCTTAATGCTCTAATTTGGTTAAATTTTTGCGCTGGTGTAAAAATTATCAAATTAGTAGGGTTTATATTAGGGCTGGACCTAAGTAAACTAGAATCTAAGGAGAAACGGGGAAGAACCGCTGGTGATTTCTTCTACAGTTTAACTCATGAATGAAATTAACTTATGTGTTGATGATAAATATTAATTTGCATGGTGGATTGAGATTATACTAAGTATTCTTCATAAATTTGACAACTTTTGATCATTATTTATTTTTTTTTAGAGTCAATTTGATTAGTTTGATAAATTTTGTTCTATATTTATTAGTTTCAATATAAATTCAATCGACCCCCCAAAAGTATAGTCTTTTAGGAGTGTCTAGGTAATTTTAGATAACTTAGATTTTAATTTTTAGGGTAGTTATAATTTTTAGATTGAATTATATTTAGTTTTAGTCTTTCATTAGCGTTTGTTGGAAATACGACTAAAAATAGTTATTTTTGTTTTTTTTTTTGATTTTTATAAGTTCCTAGGGTTTATAGAGTGTCATAATATTCCCATAATTAAATTCGTGATTTTTGGAATTTATTTGGTAATTTTTCAGAATTATTTTGTGGAAATAATAAGTGCAGATTTTTAGGTGTTTAATTCTGAAATTTCGACTTTTAGTATTAAATTACGACTTTTAGATATTGTTGAGTCCAGAAAATTGTGTTTTAGCATTATAGTAATTTTCTTGATTAGTTTCGTAATTTTATTTTCACAAATTATTTTATTTTTAATTTTAAATTCAATATTCTGCATTGATATTCTGTGATAATTTTCTGTTTTGATTTTTATAAAATAAAGTGGATACAATTTATAGGTTATAAACTCACAGACCTGAATTATAGTATTTTAGGCTACTGTTTGAAATTTTTAATATTTATTTTCTGTTTATTATTTTCTGTTTTGGATTTTAATTAGAATTTCAGTTATTTTTCTGATTTAATTTTAGTAAATTATTTAGGAAAGCTTTTTACTGTTTTATTTCCAGAATATAATCCAAAATATTTAGGAGCATCATTGGGTATTTTTCTAGACTTTTATTTATTAGATTAAAATTATCTTAGAATTATTAAGATTAGACTTAATAAATTGGATTAGTAAAATTATTTAGGATTAAGCTAGCCTTCTAAAACTATCTTTCCTCGTGGATCGATCCCTACTTTCCTATGCTATAAAAAGTGTTTTAATAACCAAAGTAGTGGTTAAATTTGTAGCCCTCGACAAGCTTTACAAATTTTGGCGCCGTTGCCGGGGAAAGAAAATTAAATTGCTAGTTTATTTCTATTTAATTTTACTCCTTCCTTTGCTTTGTTTTAACTTTAGTATTCTATTTTTGTAAGACTTCTTATAGTGCATGAAATTAAGGAGTGGTAAGGACACTGGGGAGGCTAGGGATCAATCATTGAAAGCTGAAAACAAAGAGAGTCAGCCTGACCCAATAAGTTTTAGGGTTAAAGAGGTAAGTATGTCTACTCTTCGAGAACTTGCTGCTCCTAACTTAGAAACCCAACCAATGTCCATCACTTATGCTGTTTTAGATAAACCTTTGAAATTAAACTCAGGATTTATTAATTTATTACCTAAGTTTCATGGATTAGCTGGAGAGGACCCCTATAGACACATTAGTGAATTCCTTATTACTTGTTCTGCTATGGTGCCTGAAGGAATTCCTGAGGATCAAATTAGACTAAGGGATTTTCCTTTCTCTTTGCTTGGTAATGCTAAGGACTGGTTATATTGTATGCCTGTTGGATCTTTTTCTACATGGACTGCATTGCATAAATCGTTTCTAGAAAAATTTTTCCTTGTATCCCGTATTGGATCTATTAGGAAAGAAATATGTGGAATCAAACAAATGAATGGGGAAACCTTTTGTGAGTATTGGGAAAGATTTAATAAGTTATGTGCTAGTTGTCCCCAACATCAAATAACTGAACAACTATTGATTCAATATTTTTATGAAGGTTTGCTTCCTATGGATCGTAATATGGTTGATGCCGCTAGTGGGGGGCTCTGGTTAATAAAACACCATCTGATGCTAGAAATCTATTTAATTTAATGGCCCAAAATACTCAGCAATTTGGTACTAGGGACTCACAAGTTAAAAGGATAAATGAGATAGGTTCTAGTTCATCTCTAGAGAATCAATTGTCTCACATTACTGCTATGTTAAATAAGATTGTTACTGGGGGTATTCAAAAGGCAGTAATATGTGGTATTTGTTGTCTAGAAGGACATTCTACTGATACATGTCCTACTCTACAAGAAGGTAATGTTAATGCCCTTTACTCTAACCAAAATCAAAGGAGGTATGATCCATACTAGAATACTTATAATTAAGGATGGAGGGACCACCCTAACCTTAGGTATGGCCCTAAGCCAAATCCACCTGGTTTTGATCAACCCTCTCGTCAGCCTTCCAGTCAAGATAGGACCAATTTCCTCTTAGAACAAGTCCTTAAAAAAATGGATGATAGGTTCCAGAGTATGGAAACCACCCTTAAGCAAGTTCAAGAGAGACAAACAGCGACTGATACCATAGTTAGCAACTTGCAAGCCCAATTGCAGAATAGGTTACCATCTTAACCTTACCCTAACCCCAAAGAGAATGTTAGTGCCATGACACTTAGAAGTGGGAAAGAGTTAAAGGAACCTATGAAGAAGAGAGAAGTAGAACCTGAGTTAGAAGTGAAAGGGGCTGAACCAGAATTAGATACAGAGTCTAATCAAACTACTAATGAATTAGGAGAAAAGAAAAGAGAATCTTACAAACCAATCCCACCTTTCCCTAGTAGATTTAGGAGCCCTATGTCTAAGGTTAATGAGGCTAACCAAGAGATTTTAGAGACTTTTAGGAAGGTAGAAATTAATATACCTCTCCTTGATGCCATTAAACAGGTGCCTCGTTATGCTAAGTTCTTAAAAGAACTATGCACTACCAAGAGGAAACTCATTGGTAATGAGAAGATAAGTGTGGGGAAAAATGTGTTTGCTGTGTTTCAAAGAAAACTTCCCCCTAAGTGTCAAGACCCTGGTGTGTTTTCTGTCCCTTGCAAAATAGGAAACCTTTGCTTTGATAAAGCTATGCTTGATTTAGGTGCCTCCATTAATGTTATGCCTCGATCTGTTTATAACAAACTAAATTTAGGCGAATTAAAGAAAACAGGCATAGTAATTCAATTAGCTGATAGGAGCAACACTTATCCTGACGGAGTGTTAGAGGATGTTTTGGTTCAAGTAAATGAACTAGTGTTCCCTGCTGACTTTTATGTAATGAACATGGGTGAAGCATGCCATGATATTCCCATCTTGCTTGGCAGGCCCTTTCTAAAAACTGCTAGGACTAAAATTGACGTGCATGAAGGGGCACTAACCATGGAATTTGATGGTGAGGTTATTAAGTTTAATATTTTTGATGCCATGAGATTTCCTTCTGATGTTAACTATCTATATGCACTTGATGTTTTTGATGAGTTATCTCAAGATGTCTATGACTTGTCACATGAGGATGAGCTATTTACTGTGCTTACTAAGAGTCTTGATCATGCTGAGTCCCAGAAAGTGCTATATCCAGTTAATGATAAGTTAGATGAGGTGATGAGTTCCTTGTCTCACTTGAAAGAGCATAATGGTCCTAGCAAACTTGAACTGTCTGAAAAGCATGCTAAGTTACTTCCCTCGAGTATCTCACCCCCTAAACTGGAATTGAAACCCTTACCTGAAAATTTGAAATATGCTTATTTAGGGGACAATGAGACCTTGCCTGTAATTATCTCTAGTGCACTCACCTTAGATCAGGAAGAAAAACTTATTAAAGTGCTTAGAGAACATAGCGAAGCTTTAGGGTGGACGCTAGCATATCTCAAAGGCCTTAGCCCTACCTTGTGTTCACATACTATTACCTTAGAAAAAGATGCTAAGCCTAAGAGAGACCCTCAAAGGAGACTTAATCCACCTATGATGGAGGTAGTCCAAAAAGAGATTCTTAAATGGTTAGATGCTGGGGTGATCTACCCCATTGCTGACTCTGAGTGGGTTAGTCCTATTCATGTGGTTCCTAAAAAGGGGGGACAACAGTAGTGAAAAACAATGAAGGAGAGTTGATACCTACTAGAGTCCAAAGTGGTTGGAGAGTGTGTATTGACTATAGAAAGCTTAACAAGGCCACTAAGAAGGACCATTTTTCATTGCCTTTTATGGACCAAATGTTAGAGAGACTAGCTGGGAGGTCACATTATTGCTTTTTGGATGGCTATTCAGGTTATATTTAGGTCCCTATAGCTCCTGCCGATCAGGAGAAGACTACTTTTACGTGTCCTTTTGGTACTTATGCTTTTAGACGTATGCCTTTTGGCTTGTGTAATGCACCTGCTACTTTTCAAAGATGTATGATGAGTATCTTTTCTGATTTTGTCACCAAGATTATGGAGGTTTTTATGGATGATTTTACTGTACATGGTGATTCATTTGATGAGTGCTTGCATCATCTTACTCTTGTGCTTAGACATTGCATTGAACCAATTTGGTCTTGAATTTCGAAAAGTGTCATTTCATGGTAAAGCATGGGGTAGTACTGGGACATGTAGTATCATCAAGGGGATTAGAGGTAGATAGAGCTAAAGTTGATATCATCCAGTCTCTACCCTATCCAAAGTGTGTCAAAGATGTGAGATCATTCTTAGGACATGTAGGGTTCTATAGGAGGTTTATCAAAGATTTTTCTAAGATTGCTTCTCCTCTATGTGCATTACTTGCAAAAGATGTCCCTTTTGATTTTAATGATGACTGTATAAAGGCTTTTGATCAGTTGAAGTTAACATTGACTTCTCCTCCTATTGTGCAACCCCCAAACTGGGCCTTACCTTTTGAGTTAATGTGTGATGCTAGTGATAAGGCAGTGGGGGCAGTTTTAGGTCAAAGAGTTGGAAAGGTACCTCATGTAATATATTATGCTTCTAGAACTCTTGACCCTGCACAGTGTAATTACACCACTACAGAAAAGGAGATGTATGCTGTCGTTTTTGCGCTTGAAAAGTTCCGTCCTTATTTGTTGGGTGTTAAAGTTACTGTTTATTCTGATCACTCTGCTCTCAAACACTTATTGGAAAAGAAAGATTCTAAGCCCAGGTTAATTAGATGGATGTTATTGTTGCAAGAATTTCAACTAGAAATTAGAGATAAGCCTGGAACTAAGAATTTAGTTGCTGACCATCTGAGGAGATTAGAAACAGGAGAGAGTGGTAACCCTTTTACTGATTGTTTTCCTGATGAGACTCTATATGCTATGACGAGTAGATTGCCTTGGTATGCTGATATTTTAAATTATATAGTCACCAAAACTTTTCCCATTGAATTGACCAGAGCTGAAAGAGAGAAAATAAGAGCTCAATCTAAATATTATGTTTGGAATGAGCCATATTTATGGAAGTTTTGTGGTGACCAGATTATAAGGCGATGTGTAGATGATAGTGAAATTCATTCTATTCTAACCTTCTGTCATTCTTCAGAAAGTGGGGGATATTTTGGACCTAAAAGAACATCACATAAAGTGCTTGAATGTGGTTTTTATTGGCCCACTATTTCTAGTGATACTTATGAATTCTGTAAAAGATGTGAAGTGTGCCAAAAGACTGGAAACTTATCAAGGAGGAATCAAATGCCTTTATGTAATATGTATGTTTGTGAAATTTTTGATATATGGGGCATTGATTTCATGGGACCCTTTCCCCCTTCTTTTGGATATACTTATATTCTTGTGATTGTTGATTATGTATCCAAATGGGTAGAAGCTGTGGCCACTAGGACTGATGATGCTAAGACTGTGGTGAAATATGTTAAATCTCTAATTCTGCATCGATATGGAGTGCCAAGAGCAATCATCAGTGATAGGGGGACTCATTTTTGTAACAGAACTCTAGGTGCCTTACTAGCTAAATATCATATAACTCATAAGGTATCTACTAGTTATCATCCCCAAACTAATGGCCAAGCTGAAATTTCTAATAAAGAGATTAAGGGCATCCTTGAAAAAGTAGTTAAGCCAGATAAGAAGGATTGGAGCCTTAGGCTAGAGGAGGCTCTTTGGGCTTACGGGACTGCAAATAAGACTCCAATTGGTATGTCACCCTACAGACTAATCTTTGGAAAACCGTGTCACCTCCCTGTAGAAATTGAGCATAAATCATATTGGGCTGTGAAGCGATGCAATCTTGATTATCAGTTAGCAGGGAAAGAGCGTAAACTGCAATTGCAAGAACTAGAAGAGATACGCTTAGAAGCGTATGACAATTCAGTCATCTATAAGGGTAAGGCCAAAGCATTTCGCGATGCCAAACTTATTAGGAAAGAATTTCAAATAGGTGAGAAAGTGCTGTTATTCAATTCTAAATTGAGACTTTTTCCTGGTAAGTTAAACTCTAGGTGGTTAGGACCTTTTGAAGTAGTAAAGACTTATCCCCATGGTGCTGTAGAGATTAAATCTTTTGCTACTAACAAGATTTTCAAAGTGAATAGTCACAGGCTAAAGCATTTCTATGACGGAGACCAGGTATGTTTAATAGAAGAGATCCGACTTGAGGATCCATGAGCTTCATGACGTCGAGCCAAAGACGGTAAACAAAGGCGCTGGTTGGGAGGCAACCCAACGTGTTCAGGGAAGTTCCTATTTACTTTTGCTTTTGTTCTCATTAATTCTATCTTTTTGCATGCATTAGGGGCAATGCATGAATTAAGTGTGGGGGGGTGCACCTTGCATTTAATTCCTGCAGTTTTTATTCTTGAAAAAAAAAAATTTCTTTTCTTATAAACAATGCATGATATGAGTTTATGCTAGGCTTTCTTGTTTAGAAAAATTTGGTTTTATTAGCTATTTTGTAGTTTATTCTTTTATAAGTGAAGACTTCTAAACATGATAATTATCCACGAGAGAAGTTTGAATTGATCCTCATACATCTTTTTAATGAGTAACTCTCTTGATTATCCATCTTATTTGGTCGTGTAATATATCCAACTCAAAGGCAATAAAATAACCACCCATTTTCCTAGACTATTGAATTAGTTGAATAACTCATTAAAATTATGATTTTACTTTTCATCCATGAAAGAAATAAAAGAGAAAAGAGAGTCAAAGTTGGGAATGACAAGTACCCCTTTGAGGCATGCGCTACTGGGTGTTACCCTTTGAGGCAATACTGCTACTGGAAAGCTTGCTTCCCATACTAGTAAGCTAATAAAATGAAGAAATAATAAGATGAGAATGAATTATTTGCTCCAACACCTCTATTCGGGTGAGCGAGAGACAGGGAGTGTTTAAGTTCTAAGACCCTGTATGGGCCTCGAATATGTGCGCAAGTGGAGTTTGAACAAAGAAGAAGAGTAAAATAAATACAAGACAAGTTTACGATCAAATTTAATGAAGTTATTCTACCTAGTTCAATTGTCTCTATAGCCAGACCATACCCAAATTTTTCCACCTTAAATTCTTTCTCAACCTCTTGATTGGTGTGTGCATAATCAAAAAGAGATGGATAATTATTGATCTTGTTACTTTATTATGAAAATATTGTGAGGCTGATGAATAAACTCTCTAAGGATAGTTGGATGTTTAGCATGTATTCACTTATTAAAGGAAAAACTAATTAATTCAGTAAAACGGTTTTTCTAAAGCAAGCCAAAGCCAGTAGGAACATCATAGTATGCATGACTTTATAAGAAAGGAAGAAGGTAAGTTTTTAGATCGAGTCTAAGATTTCTTTGCACGAGGACGTCCAAAGTCTAAGTGTGGGGGAATTTGTTAAACTAAAAATCATGCATCGTTTTATTAGTTATTTTGATTATATTTTACACATTAATGCATCTAATTTATCTTATTTTACATATTTTTCAGGATGGGCGTTAATAAAATAAAAATGAGAAGACAAGACGTTGAAACTCCAATTTTACACAATTTGTTGAAAAGACGGTCCAATAAATAATTTATGGAAAATATTATTTTCATAATTATTATATTGGGCTAGGGTTACAAGAATTCGGTGAAGAGCTAGAAGTCTTGAGGAAGAAGAAATCTAAGGAAAAGAGGAAGGAAACCCTAATTTACTAAACCTAACCCCCTCACTTTCCATATAATAATCTCCTCCTCACATATATAAACCCATGCCTAACACACATTAAACCATCCCATCCCATACTACCATCTACCCTAATCATCTCTCACCTCACGCCTAAACTCCCACACCACCTCTTTATTTAATCACCATCCTCTCATCAACCATCTCCTCATCATCCCATCATCACGCCTCATCTCCATCATCAACATCTTAATCCTCCTCACCATAAACCCACGGCTGCCAGACAACTCACGCCACTTTTATCGCTTATCGTCATCATCATCGTCCATCACCACCATCTCTAAGTAATACAATTTTATTTCTTTGATTTATTTTTACCTTATTTTATTGTATTTCTTTGACTAGAGCATTATTAAAGATGAATTATTTGGATGAATTGTGTAATTTTACTTTTACTATGAGTGAGTAATTTTTTTATGCTTAGTATAATCTTTTTGAAGCCATGCTAAATTAATTATTTTGAAACAAGTTTTGTGCTTTAATGTCTAGTTGATTTATATTCGTGATTCTTTGGCGATTAGCATTTATCGTTTATGAAAATTGTGTTGAATCGATTAGAATGCATGCTAGTTGATTAAATATAATTTCGATTGATAGTTTAGAAGATTATAATACGTAAAAATTATAGTCTTTTAAGCCTAGGTATCACCCTAATTAATCATGGATGGCTCAAACCCTTCTCTTTTAATTAGGTAATCGCTTTAGATCTTTGTTAAATCGATTTGCTGGTAAAGTGGTTACAAAGTGTTAAATGATGTTTTTCTAATTCTTAATGCTCTAATTTGGTTAAATTTTTGCGCTGGTGTAAAAATTATCAAATTAGTAGGGTTTATATTAGGGCTGGACCTAAGTAAACTAGAATCTGGAGAAACGGGGAAGAACCGCTGGTGGATTTCTTCTACAGTTTAACTTATGAATGAAATTAACTTATGTGTTGATGATAAATATTAATTTGCATGGTGGATTGAGATTATACTAAGTATTCTTCATAAATTTGACAACTTTTGATCATTATTTATTTTTTTTTAGAGTCAATTTGATTAGTTTGAGAAATTTTATTCTATATTTATTAGTTTCAATATAAATTCAATCGAACCCCCCCAAAAGTATAGTCTTTAGGAGTGTCTAGGTAATTTTAGATAACTTAGATTTTAATTTTTAGGGTAGTTATAATTTTTAGATTGAATTATATTTAGTTTTAGTCTTTCATTAGCGTTTGTTGGAAATACGACTAAAAATAGTTATTTTTGTTCTTTTTTTGATTTTTATAAGTTCGTAGGGTTTATAGAGTGTCATAATATGCCCATAATTAAATTCGTGATTTTTGGAATTTATTTGGTAATTTTTCAGAATTATTTTGTGGAAATAATAAGTGCAGATTTTTAGGTGTTTAATTCTGAAATTTCGACTTTTAATATTAAATTACGAATTTTAGATATTTTTGAGTCCAGAAAATTGTGTTTTAGCATTATAGTAATTTTCTTGATTAGTTTCGTAATTTTATTTTCACAAATTATTTTATTTTTAATTTTAAATTCGATATTCTGCATTGATATTCTGTGATAATTTTCTGTTTTGATTTTTATAAAATAAAGTGGATACAATTTATAGGTTATAAACTCACAGACCTGAATTATAGTATTTTAGGCTGCTGTTTGAAATTTTTAATATTTATTTTCTGTTTATTATTTTCTGTTTTGGATTTTAATTAGAATTTCAGTTATTTTTCTGATTTAATTTTAGTAAATTATTTGGGAAAGCTTTTTACTGTTTTCTTTCCAGAATATAATCCAAAATATTTAGGAGCATCATTGGGTATTTTTCTAGACTTTTATTTATTAGATTATAATTATCTTAGAATTATTAAGATTAGATTTAATAAAGTGGATTAGTAAAGTTATTTAGGATTAAGCTAGCCTTCTAAAACTATCTTTCCTCGTGGATCGATCCCTACTTTCCTATGCTATAAAAAGTGTTTTAATAACCAAAGTAGTGGTTAAATTTGTAGCCCTCGACAAGCTTTACATAAGGACAGAAAGGTGATGATTAGGGGCTCTTTCTCTCTCCAGCTTCTCTCTAGGGTTCAAATATGAAAAATTAGAGGAGTTGGGCGATGACGATGAAGGGCAGGAGAGAGAGGAAGACTGAATTGGGCAGGGAAGAGAGGACGGAGCATGAGTCTTGTGGTCCTTCCCAATCTGCTTTTCCTTTTTTTTTAATTTTGCAACTTGTGGTTGAAAACCTAGCGCTTTATCTGATGCAATTTGGCATTATTTTTTTTTTTTTGTCTTGAACTGATGTTGTGTTGCCGAAAATCCCAGGTTTGCCAAATTTTAGTCAAATTACGGTAATGTGTTGACATGTTCGCTTTTCAAGCTGTTACGCCAAAGTGTTGACTACTAACACTTCATAGTAGTTTGCAAGTTGCTTTGTCTTTTTCTGATGTCTCTCTGCTGACCGCTTCTCCCATTTTCCTTTTTTTTTTTAGAGGGGCCTTTTTTTAAAAAATCCCTTTTGTGTTCTTCAGTTCTCTTTTTTTAGGGGGGAACTTAAACTAATACTTCCCTTTTTTTTTCAGGAAGTTACTGAATCAACTACTCCATCTATTAGATCGCAAGTGAGGTCGACTTTAAAGACGAGGAATCGTTTCTTCCCGTAGATTCGATTATTCGCAGGAGACTCCCTCACTTAATCTTTTTGGAGTCGACTTGGATTTCTTCTTTTCAGCCGCGACTCCTCCAATTTGATTGAGAAGTGAGGTTAACTTTTAAGACGAGGAATCGTTTCTCCCTGTAAATTCGATTTTTCGCAGGAGACTCTCTCACTTAATCTAATTGGTGTCGACTTATATTTCTTCCATCAGATTTACGAAGACATGACTTTCTCTACTCAGATAGTGAAAGCAGAATTTATCCGGTCAGATAGCAAAGACATTCAGACAATGAAGGTGTGCCCCCTCCAATCAGATAGTCAAAATATGTTCTTCCAACTAGAAAGTGAAGGTTTGACTCCTCCATTCAGACAACAAAGGCTTGACTCCTACGATCAGAGAGCAAAGACGTTTAGACTCCTCCAATCAGGCAGCAGAGACTTGACTTCTTCCATTAGACAGCAAAGCGACCCTTCTGATCAAAAATAGAAGAAGTCTTGGCTCATTCGATTAGGCAGCAAAAGCAACTATCACGATCAAAAAGTAACAGCTTGACTCCTTCGATCAGAAGATGAGGCATGACTTATCCAATCAGACAACATAGGTAACTCATCTGATCAGACAGTACAGACTTGGCCTCTTCTATCAGACAGCGAAGGCGAATTTTCCGATCAGAAAGCAAAGGCTTGTCTCATCCGATCAGACAGCAAAGGTGACTCATCCGATCAGACAGTGAATGTGACTTCTCCAATCAGAAAGTGCAGACTTGACTTCTTTGAACAGACAGAGGGTTGACTCTTCCGGTCAGACGTAAAAGACATGGCCCTTCCGATTAGACCCCGAAAGCTTGATTTTACATATTGTCAGTGCCTGACCTGAAGGAAAAGACTGCCAATTTAAAAGAAGAAGCCTATATCGCTAATATGAAGGAGGATGTAACCTTACTATTGCCCCTAACTTGAAGACATTCTAAAAGTTTGTAACAAGTTGGTGACTGTTTGAAGCCTGTTTATGTGATTTGAAAATGTGCTTAGTGACTTAGGAGTCAACACCTTTGATAAAATGACTTAATAGTCTTTTACTTTGATGGCTGAGCATCTTGGACTTGATGACTTGTGAGTCTTTGAATTTGATAACTTAGAGTCTAGAACTTTCTTGATTTTGGAGTCTAGAGCTTTAATGACTTGGTAGTCTTTTAATTTTGATGTCTTGAGAGACTTGAACTTTGATGACTTGAGAGTCCACTTGGTGACTTGGGAGTTAGTAATTTCGTTGACTTGGGAGTATTGAAGAAATAGTTTCGAAGTCTTCAAAAAAATCGACTTGGAAGTCCATGAGATTTGTGACTTGAGAGTCTGCTAGGATTGACTTGGAAGTCAGATAACTTTGGAGTCTTTGCGATTTGATGACGTAGAAGTTTTACTTTTTACCGACTTAACAATCCGTTTCCTTGGTGTCTCTGACTTTGAAGACTTAAGAGTCTATTACATTAATGATTTGAGAGTTTGCAAGGTTGACTTAAAAGTCTTCGATAACTTGAAAGTCCATAACTCTGTTTAACTTTTGAGTCTACAACTTAGATGACTCAAGAATCTTTAAGCTTTATTTGAGAGCTTATATCGTTGATGACTTGAGAGTCTACGATGTTGATGACTTCAGAGTTATTGAATTCACTTCAAAGTTTACAATTTTATCGACTTGATAGTTTTTAGGCGACTTGGAAGTCTTTCATTTTGATGCCTTGAGCATCCTGTAGGTGACTTGATAGTTTGTGCTAGCTTGAGAGTCTAGAAGTTTGGACTTGAAAGTTTTAAGGGTGACTTAGGAGTCAAAGTTTTTTTTTTTGTAACTTGGCAGTCCTTAGGAGTTACTTGAAAGTCTTCATCAAGCATATAGTTACACTGACTTAGAAGTCTTGAAGTTTGTTGACTTGAAAATTTAGTATAAATGACTTGAAAATCTTCTAATGTGGCAACTTGGGGGTTGGCAAAATTTGATGACTTAAGAGCCTTTGAATTTGAATGACTTAATAGTTTCTTACTTTGCTAACTTAGAACTCTGAAACTTTGACGACTTGGTAGTCTGTGGCATCAATGACTTGAAGGCCTGTAAAGTTGACTTAAAAGTCTTTGATAATTTGAAGTTAAGAATTTTGTTTGTAAGAGTTGGACAATTTAGGAGTCTTAAAAGTTTGACTTGAAAGTCCACGAGATTTGATGACTTTAGAGTCTGTCAAGCCTAATTTTGAAGTTTGGCAGGATCGACTTTGGGTTCTCAGAGTTTGATAGCTGAGGTGTCTGTAGAAGCTTACCTGCAAGTCTTAGTGCTTCTCAACTGAAAAGCCCATAAAGACTAACTTAGAAGTCTTAGAGTTTGGTGACTTAGGAGTCTGCTAATATTGACTTGGAAGTCCACGAGATTTGATGACTTGGAAGTCTTTGACATTTGATGACTTTGAATGCTGGATTTGCTTAAGAGTCCTGCACGGTTGACTTTAGAGTCAGAGAGTTCGATGATATAGGTGTTTCTAGAGGCTGACTTAGAAGTCTTAGAGTGTGGATGACTTGATAGTCTAACATGAGTGACTTAAGAGTCTTCGAGTCTCTATAAGGAGTGACTTGAAAGTCTTTGATGACTTTGGTCCACAAAGGTTGACTTGGAAGTCTGCTCCCTGAATGCCAATTTTTGGTCGTTCTCTTCCAAAGCGCTCCCTGAATGCCAATTTTTGGTTGTTCTCTTCCAAAGCACTTTCTAATATGATCATAATGGATGATTAATCAGATTCTTCAGTGTCGTCTTCGTCTAGTATGATATAAGTTGTAGGACTTATCTTCTGAATGCTTTGCACTTCTCTATAGGATGACTGATGATCCTGTGGTACTTGCAATATTTAGGATAATTAGTTTTTCCAACTTTTTCAGGATGACTTGACTTTGGGAGTTCTATAAGTCCTTTCTCGAGAAGTTTGTCAAGCATTTCTGGCACATCAGACTCAGAATGAGGACATTCTTTCTCTTTGGAGTCTCTAAGTATGGAGCTTTCATTTCTTGACGATGCCACTGATTCATCATCATTGAGCCGTCTTCCATAGTAGGTAATTGTAAGCTCCATATCATGAGCTTGTGTTGCCAATTCTTGGAATGTTTTGGGCTTGTTCATTTGCAAAGCATAAAGTATATCCCAATCCATCCCTTGGGCACACATTTCAACAGCAGAAGATTCCGGGAAGCGATCCTTGCACTTCAATGAGAGGGTACACCAACGATTGATATAGTCTATGACTGGCTCTTTATCCCCTTACCTAGTATTAGTCAACTCACTTATGCTGACCGCGGGCGTGCGTTACAGAAGCGATTTAAGAATTCACTTTCCATTGGCCCCCAACTATCAATGGATGCAGAAGCGAGGTTTGTGTACCAGTCAAACGCAAGATCTTTAAGAGATCGCACGAATTACTTCACTAAGAGGTCGCCACTTGAGCCGGCGTTATTGCAAGTCTCAATGAAGTGCACTATATGCTGCTTCGGGTCCCCTTTGCCATCAAATTGATGAAATTTTGGAGGTTAGAATTCCTGAGGCATCTGCAGTGCATCAATCCTTTTTCTATAAGGCTTGCTGTAACAATGAGTTTTATGAGAACCTCCTTCTAGATAGGCCTTGACTGCATTTGCTATTAAGTTTTGAATATGCTCAATAGACATCGAACCTAAAAAGCGATCCTTCTTTGCCTTGTGCTCATCGTCAGATTCTTCACTGTGATTAGACTCTTTATCAGAATCTTCAGCACCTGAACCTTTGTTGGAAACTTCAAATTTTCTAGCTTCTTCACCAGCTTAGCAATCCGCTCGCCTTGACGCTTAATTTGGGCATCCTTTTCTGTGCTTTCCTTTGAGAGCTTATCGAGCTTCACTTTCATGTCTACCAGTTGTTCCTCTAAGTTTATAGCCTCTATCACCATGGCTGGCATGACGATTGTGTTGGAAGACTCAGTCTCAGTTTGGGAGAAATGGAAATCCCTTGGAGATGTTGTTGAAGAATCACTATCATCATTGTTGTCATCCTCTGCACCGAAAGGCTAAAAGACAGGATTGATGTAGGTTTGGAATTTGTCCATTCCACGAGGTAAAGTCTTCCTAATATTGAAGGTAGTAAGAGGCTTTAGTTTCAAATTAGGGAGACAAGTAGTTTGATTAACTCCATCAAAAGGCAAGTTGGAGCCAATTTTTTGAGTTTTACGGGACTGTAAAGTTGAAGCCACAACTTGTTCCTTTGAGGTGATGAAGGCAGAGGCTTTGGTCATGCTCCTAGTCATCATCCTGGCGCTTCGATTGGCACATGCAATACTAGCCTTTATGGATCCTTCAGATGTAGATCTGATATTCTCCCTTTTTTAGGATTGAAGAATGGCATTCTTAGGAGCCATTTCTTTTTTAAAGGAGTCTAGAACTTGTTCACTTGGAGACAGATATGAGAGGCAGAGAGGTCCCACCGAGCGTGCTAAATTTGTAAACACAAATTTTGAGTCTAAAATAAATTAGACAGGAAATTGATATGAACAAATTTAATCTTGTATTGATGTAGTGTGTAGGTACAATCTCTGAATTTAATACAATAAAAATGATTCTCTGATTCGATCTTCGAATGAGTTGAGTATTCCAAGGGCGTGATACTTGATCTTGGTTGATGCAAATCAGCTGAAGAACTCTAAAGACTGTTCTTGATTTTGTTCTGCAAGTGGCTGATTATAGTTTCTGAAGCTCTACAAGTTTTGATCCTTCTCGCTTGGTAGCTAGATGCTCCTTGCCGTTTGAGCTCTGAATTTTGCAAATGCTGAATGTTGAATGTAGTTGGCCAGATTAATCAATGCAAGGGCGAGATTGTTTGATCTCGATTGATGAACTGGATGAAGAACTCTGAAATAGACTTCAACTTGAGGTTGCAGAAGATGTTGAGCTAGCTGACTTTGATCCTTGTTGCTTGGTAGCTGAATGTTGTCTGTAATCTGAGCTCTGGAGCCTGTAAGATGCTGAATATTGAGCTCCCCTCAAAATGAGGGGGGAGTACCCCTATTTATAGGCCCGAAGGCTAGGGTTTGAATTGGACGTTGGACCTCGGCCCATATCTTAGTAATTATTCCCTTAATTTTAAAAAAGAAATAATTACTATTTTCTATATCATCAGTGACATGTGGCATCTTTTAACTGGCTGAATTTTAGCCACATTTAATTTTGACCAAGTGGGTCCACCAAAGTCAACGTGACACATGGCAATTTGCGATTGGTCATTTTTTTTTACACGTGGCATCATCCGATTTGTCGTAGAATTTTTACCTTCTACAGGTATATTTCCAGCCCATTGGTTATGTTGTTACTTGTGGTATATTGACACAAGGGACGGCACTGCATGATATGACTCCCCCCTCCCTCTGGATTAGCTTTTCAAGGACATGAAACCTCACCATTTCTCTCTTTCTCCTCCACGATTGTAAAAGAGTAAGAGGCTACAGGATACCACAGGATATAAAACTAGACGTCTGTTCTTGTTTTCTGATGTTATCTACACAGACCAAGCTTTCATTTTATGATGAACTCTTTGACTCCTCCATGTCTACGCTCAAAATCAAGTACTTGTTCTAAATAAAAAAGGAACCAAACTTATGCCAAGAGTACGGAAGAAGACCTGGCCTTCGATCGAGTTTATTAACTCATTGGAAATGGGCAGACTATGTTCTGAAGCAGTGAAAGATATCCTTCTTCCAACAGACACACCAAGCCCCACAAAATGAAGGCGTCTTGAGATATATATAATAAAATGGCTATGAATTAATGTGATTGAAGATCTCCAATATATTCCTACCCTTATCCCCTTCTATGGTAAGCATGAAATACCTTGCTTGAGCTTCCATTATAAGTATTTCATCTTTTCTAGCCCTATATTCTTTTTTCGCTATTCTCTATTTCGGTTTTATTTATCTTCCTTCTCATACATTCTGGAAATTTAAATTTGTCTTTTTCCTTTCCTAAATACTGGATTCACAAGAAAAGCACAAACTCCAGACCCAAAAAAAAAAAAAGAATAGAATGTGGAGTGCCAGAAAGCTTGGTACCTTGTCATGTCCTGATTAGTCCCAAAGTTATGCCTTGATAATGAATGGGGCAATTCCTGAATAGCTATGATAAAGAATAATTCTAAACCCCTGAATAAGTTTTGGACACATGAAAGCTATTCTGATGATCATATCCTATTTATATGGATGAACTTAGAGCATTCCTCAGATTCTCTTACGATTATATCATATTACATACACTATCTCTGTCAAAACACAAAAAGAACCCACTGTAATCCCTTCCAAAAAGAACCCCACCACCAAAAAAAGGGGAAAAGGAAGACCAAGATGGCCCTTTAAGCCTTGGCCACTGATGTTATCAAGTCGTTGGGGGAAAAGCTGTTCTCTGCGGCAGTGAAAGAAATCCTTTTTGCTGCAGATGCTGAATTCCACATCAAAAGCCTTGCGAATACAAAGGCCATGATTGAAGCTGTGCTTCTTGATGCGGATGCAAGGACCCAGGAGGGCCAAAGCCGTGTGCAACGGCTGGTGCTGGAGAAGCTCAGTCACGTACTGGACAAGATAGATGACTTGTTGGATGAAAAAGCAACTAGATCCGAGCTCAAAAAACTTACTGCTGCCAGTGGCTTCAAAGATCAGGTGTGTCGGTTTTTCTCCTCTGATATGCACCCGGTAGTGTCCTTGTGTAGAGATGTCAGACAGGTCAAGGATGTTAGTAAAGAACTAGATTCCATTACCAAGAACCGCTCTTTGTTTGACAATTACTTATTAAGCAAGTTGACCAAGCCCAAACCACATCCACAGCTGAGCTTAGAAACGAGGTCTCACATAATCAGTGAAGAGGTTGTGGGGTGAGAATGGGATAGGGCTAACATAATAAGAACGCTCTTTGATTCCTCATCCAGCTTTTCTGTGATGGCCATCGTTGGGATTGGGGGGATGGGGAAAACCACGTTGGCTCAGTATGTCTACAATGATGAAAGGGTGAAGAAACACTTCAACTAACTGTTGTGGGTTTATGCTACTTGAGGTTTCAGTGTTAATGAGATGCTAGAAAAAATTTTAATTTGTATGGGGGAAAAGATACGACTCCCATCTACTAAGGAGTCGCTGCAGCAACTCCTCCTAAAGAAACTTGAGAGGCGCAAGTATCTCTTAGTGTTGAATGACATCTGGGATGATGACAGTAGTTTGAGCAAAAAATGGGAAGAACTGAGAAACATGCTGGTGTGTGGTGGTATTGGAAGTAAGGTTCTCATTACCACACGAGATGAGAGAGTAGCAAGAATAGTGGATCGCGCTGAAACCTACAAGGTTGGGGACTTAGGAAAAGAGGACTCTTGGGTCCTCTTCCAATGAGTTGCTGTTCCACATGAGGGGCAAGTAGAGCAAGGCTTGAAGAAGATTGGACAGGAGATTCTAGAAAGGTGCCCTAAGGTTCCTCTAGTTATACGTGCCATAGGAGGCCTTTTAAGGGAGCAGGAACGTACCAAGGAAAAATGGCAGGCTTTTAGTGATGGTCCACTTCAAGATTTAAGTTCAGCTGTGCCTGACATCATGGAATCGCTTAAACTCAACTACAATCAACTGGATCTAAGGATTAACCTGTGTTTTGCTTATTGCTCACTATTTCCTCGGGGTTGGGAGTTTAACAAGGATGAACTAATTCATCTATGGATAGCTTTGGGATATGTAGAGGCACAATATCGAACTCAAAACTTGGAAGAAGCAGGGGAGGAATATGTGCTGAGCCTCAAGAACTGTGGCTTCTTCCAGAATGGGAAAAAGGATGTGTTTGGATGCATAACCGGTTTTAGGATGCACGACATGATGTATGATCTTGCAGTCTTGGTCACCGGCTCCAAATGTAAGATGTTGGACACTGGTTCTGTTGGAACAGGTCATGAACTTGATGAAAGAGTTTGTCATGTGTCCTTTAGTAAAGCAGTGGAGAATTTGCTGCCTTTGCTTCGTAAAAACAAGAAAAATCTATAGTCACTCCTGCTGCTCCGGTCTTGGTCTAATCGTAGTGTTTGCAATTAAATGGACTATCAAGGTTCCGACATTTGAGGGTGTTGTGGCTAAGATATTTAGATTTGGAAGAAGTACTGAAGTCAATGGGCAAGCTGATCCACCTGAGGCATCTTGACCTCTTAATGAGTAGTTCAACTCGCAAACTTCCGAACTCGATCACATAGTTGGTAAACTTATTGTCTCTAGACCCACACTATTGCTTGCATCTAGTGGAGCTACCTAGAGACATAAGAAAGCTAGTGAAGCTAAGGCACCTTAACTTGGATGGATGTCTGGAATTAAGCCATATGCCATTGGGATTGGGGAATTTGACAAATTTGCAAACATTAGGGAGGTTTGTAGTGAGGACGGGGAACAGGAGCAACAACAAAGGTTAGGGGGACTAGATGAACTGAATTGCCTGAATAATCTCAAGGGAGAGATGGAACTCGTGCTGGATTCCGATTTTGAGCATGAAGGGGCCAGCGAGAAACTAATGGCAAACCTGAAGGAGAAAAAGAAGCTTGTTTTTCTGTCCATAGACATGTTTTTCAAACAGTCAAAAGAAAAGAGTGAGATAGTGCTGGAAGGTCTCCAACCCCATCCCAATTTAAGGCGTCTGTGCATTAGACGATACTATGGGGAGAGGCTACCAAGTTGGATTATGAGCTGGGGTCAGCTCCCTTATAATTCTCTCCCAAATCTGGTTCGAATTAAATTATGTCATTTTAACAACTGCACATATCTTTGCTCCTTCGGAAGACTTCCTCATCTCAAATTCCTCACACTTGATAGTGTGTGAGAACTGGAGTATGTAGAGAATACAAGTACTGCTACTAGTAGTCCTCATTCTACTCCCAGTAATCCTCTAGCTACAACATCAGCACCAAATCCTTTATTCCCAAGCCTTGAAGAACTGGCACTTTTCTGGATGCCAAAACTGAAAGGATGGAGGAAGATCATGGGTACAAGCAGTGGTGAGGAAGTATCACAGATCCTCCAAAATTGCAGTTACTATTCTGCTTTCCCTAGGTTGAAGAAATTGGACTTTCATAGTGTGGGGCTAGAGGTTGTTCCTGAGGAGTTCCGAGATCTCTCTACACTCGAATCACTTGAGCTTTACGATTATCACGAATTGAAGGAACTACCAGAGTGGATAGACACCCTCACCTCCCTCAAAGGGCTTTCTATTTCTTACTGCGCTAAATTGAAGTCGTTACCAAAGCCGATGGCGAACCTCTCCAACTTGGGAAAGCTTGAAATTAGAAGCTGCCCCACCCTAGAGGAAAGATGCAAGGAGCCAATAGGTGAAGATTGGCCCCTCGTTCAACATGTCCCTCATGTCCGGACCGGCCCGGACCCTTTATCTAATTGGTTATCGCTCACCCCCATCATCCGCTCTCTCCCAGGTATTATTTAATTTGCATTTCTTCCCCTTCACTGAACCCATCATATATTTATATATTAAAAGTTGGATGGAATCAATGTATGAGTGTCATGTGTCATGCCATTTAGGATGCCATGTATAATGCAGCGTAGAATTGATTAGCTACTTAAATGTCTATTTATAGTTTAACTAATGCAATGCTCTTTTATTTTAAAAAATAACTTTTTGGATATCTTATATATTTATTAGTATACCATAATAAAATATATATTACATTAATAAATTAAAAAGATGGTCCTCAAAAGTTTCCCATAAAAATAGATGTTTTAGATATTAGAGAATTTTGACAAGAAAATAGTAAATAAATAATTATATTATGAAAACAAAAGGAATTTAAAGTGATTTAAAAGGAAAAAAATAAAAGAAACAATAATAACTCAAAAAATAATAATTATGTTGTTCTAAAATTTTTACTACTTTTAAAATTGAACATTTTTGTTGCTTATTTATGTTTAATTGAACTTAAAATAACAATTGACCAAACTTTTTGCATGCACTTTTCACATATCTTATGTAGTCGTTAGTAAGAAGATAATATAATTTTTATTAAATTAAGATAAATATAAAAGTTGGTCCATTTATCTACTAAAACTTGCCCACAAAAGAAAGGACGTCTCATATATTAGGCAATATTCAAACAATAGTAGATAAATAATTATGATGCACATATGAAAGAAATTTACAATAATTTAATGAAAAAAGAAAAAGAAACAATGATAACTCAAAAAAAATAATTACTTTCAAATGCAATATCAATTCTATATATTAAAGTGGCCAAATGTCACATAGTTGTTACTATTTAGTTAAAAACTATATTCTCCAAAAATGTAATCATTTTAACAATGAAATACAAATGAAATAAAAAAAGTGAGTTCAAATTAAGAATGAAGAAGATGTTGTTACAACAAAAAAAATAATCTAGCAAAATGTTCAACTTTTGATAATTAAATAATTTGACAAATCGATTTATTTTTACTATTCGAAAAGAAACTATCTATTATGCTATTAATATATTGAAAAAATGCTTGAATTATGTTTTTGCATCGTAAGGGTATAATCCTATATCTCCTATTTCTAAAAAGATAACACCCTCTTCCCAAAAAACAAACCCCTCACTTTTAATTTCTTTATCCGAATTTCTTCCTTTTTTTTAGTGTCTACATATTACTCTATCTTTGTGTTTTTCCCATTGGCCTACTCTACAAGTGCATTTTAATGTTAAATAATATAAATAACGTTCAAAACCGTTCTTACGTATAATTATTAAATTCAGCTTAACTTATATCATGGATATCTAGAGTTTTATTATTCTAAAAAGTCAAAAAATACATGTTGATTGCATACTAAATGATGTTGACTGAATGTTTCTCTTGTTTCAACAGATTGAAAAAGAACTCAAAAATCAACAGAAAACATTGCTCCTATATTATCCCCAAGCGAGCAAAGAAGACTTATGCTTATCTCCTTGTACTGTTGTCATCATTGTCATGTGCGGCCCTCTAGAGGAGAATTTCTCCATGTACTATGTGAATTCTATTGAATAAAATCAATTAATAAATAATTCTATTTTCCTTGTCAAAATAAGTGATCTTTAAAAAACAAGCTTCTTTTTTCCCATCATCCCAAGTTGCTTGAACTTTTATATGCAAAACTATGCATGAGGATACATTCTTTGTTTCATGTTTGTTTTGAATGTGTTTAAATTGGTTGCATTACCACAGGAGCTTAAAGTAGGAACTGTGGGTCTTGTGAAGATTGCATAAATTTAGGTCAGCAAACAAACTGAAAATAGAAATTGTAATAGTGACTGATAACATGAAATATAGATTCCTATATGTGTCCATGATAAGGATGACTAAAAGCAGTTGCAGTTAAGCAAGTCACCCCTTACCAGATTTCCTTGATGATTTTCAACTTGTTGAATATGAAGTTTCTCCTGTGTGCTTCTGTGATGTTCACAAGCATAGTAAGCATTTCAATCGATCCCAATCGCTGCGAGCAATGAAGAGGGGAATCCAATCATCAGCTGCGTATCTCCCTGTAGGCATACAACAATAGAAAAATTTGGTCATGTCTTAACCTAGCATGAATAACATAGATGTTGGATGAATTTGCACTTTAATTTTCATGGTAATACTCAAATTAAAATGGCAAGACAGACAGCAAAAAACCAGAGGACAACTATAAGCTATGGTCATATAAAAGTCTAAGGACTGTGCAACCGCTCTTAATTGAACTAAAATGAAGAGGGGATTGGGGAATTTGACAAATTTACAAACATTAAGGAGGTTTGTAGTGAGGACGGTGAACAGGACCAACAACAAAGGTGTGGGGGGACTAGATGAGCTGAATTGCCTGAATAATCTCAAGGGAGAGTTGGCACTCATGCTGGATTCCAATTTTGAGCATGAAGGGGCCAACGAGAAACTAATGGCAAACCTGAAGGAGAAAAAGAGTGAGATAGTGCTGGAAGGTCTCCAACCCCATCCCAATTTAAGGTGCCTATCGATTGCAGAATACAATGGGGAGAGGCTACCAAGTTAGATGATGAGCTGGGGTCAGCTCCCTTATAATTCTCTCCCAAATCTGGTTCAAATTGAATTATCTGATTTTAACAACTGCACATATCTTTGCTCCTTCGGAAGACTTCCTCATCTTAAATTCCTCAAACCTACGACTATGTGTCAGCTGGAGTATGTAGAGAATAGAAGTACTATAACATCAACACCAAATCCTTTATTCCCAAGCCTTGAAGAGCAGTTACTTTGGTCGGGGCCAAAACTAAAAGGATGGAGGAAGATCATGTGTACAAGCTGCAATGGTGAGGAAGAATCACCAGTCCTCCAAAATTGCAGTTGCTATTCTGCTTTCCCTAGGTTGAAGAGATTGCAATTTTATAAAGTGGGGTTAGAGGTTGTTCCTGAGGAGTTTCGAGATCTCTCTGCACTCGAATCACTTCGGCTTTCCTATTGTGATGAATTGAAGGAACTACCAGAGTGGATAGACACCCTCACCTCCCTCAAAGAGCTTTATATTGTTAAATGCCCTAAATTGAAGTAATTACTGGAGCGGATGGCGAACCTCACCAAGTTGGGAAAGCTTGACATTATAGCCCGCCCCACCCTGGAGGAAAGATGCAAGGAGCCAACATGTGAAGATTAGCCCCTCGTTCAACATGTCCCTTATGTTTGGACCGGCCCGAACTACCCTTTGGCCCTGTTTGGCAAACAGTTATTAGCTGTTAGCTGTTAACTGTTTGTATTAGCGGTTTTAGTTAGCTGTTTGAGCTAGCTGTTTGTTGAAAAACTGTTAGGTAAAATTAGCTGTTTCTGACAAAATTGTGAGACAAGAAGCTAATTCTTTAAAAAGCTCTTCCAAAAAGCTCATGGAATTAGCTTTTTCAAATTAGCTTTTTGGATTCAAAAAACTCTTTTAAAAAGCTCTTTCATCAAACACCCAAATTAGCTTTTTCACTTGATCAAAAAGCTAATTTTGGTCAAAAAAACTCTCTTTGGCTAAACAGCTCAAAAATCTGTTTGCCAAACAGGACCTTTATCTAATTGGTCATGGCACGCCAATATCATCGACTCTCTCCCAGGTATTATTTAATTTGGATTTCTTCCCCTTCACTGAACCCATATCTCCTATTTCTGAAAAGATGACACCCTCTTCCCTTAAAACAAACCCTTCACTTTTAACTTCTTTATCCTTTCATGACTTTCTTCTTTTTTTAGTGTCTACATATTACTTGCTAGAAATTCTTAAGGATCGGTGTTGAGTTATTATATTTAGTTTTGATGATGACAAATCCAAGTGTAAATATTTGTCCAAGTACTGTTGCTCCAAACACGATCTCCAAACAGGCATAACTGGTGTTTGTGATCTTTATTGTATTAACTGGTTTGCTACATGTGAGAACAAGTCTTCAAAACAGGTTTTACTTGGTGATTCTATATTAAGTCAAGAACACCACCTCGACAGTTGATTGTAAGGCATGTTCCTGAACTCTAGCAATGCAAAGAACAACCCCAGCAAACAAGGTGGCCTTGGTGTTCACAGCAGCTCTACAAATCTTGAACAAGATAACTGGTTCAAAACAAGAAGTCTTGGGTATATAGGTTTTGTTTATTTAGACTCTTGTTAATATGCTAATATTGAAAACGTCATTTTAAACACCTCTTGAATCGGTATTTGCGCTAAGTGCTTTAGAACACCAGTTGCGAACAACCCTGCAAACAGGGTGCCTAGGGTGTTTCTGAACTGAAGTGGCCATACCCGGTTATCTTTGAAAATTCATTTCGGTTGGCCAAGATCTCCAGAATACTTTCTTTAAATTCCAAGATTGCTATTTTTCTGGAAAGGATATTTCTTGAAAATATTATGGGAGATTTGCGAAAATAGGTTTTGGGAGATTTGCCAAAACTAAAAGATTCCCTTTGCCTATATTTTCGGATATGATAAAATTTCAAAAGCTGAAGATTTCTGGTTGTCATTTGAATCTTCTTCACGGCTATGGGAAGATAAGGGTTATCAATTAAGATAACAAATCCCTTATATTTTGGAAAAATTTATCACTAACCGTTGGGGAGTATTTCTTGCTTGAAAATCGTTTTCCATACTTAGCTGATTCTTTCACCTCTCCTTGTTTTTGACCGTTGGATTTTGTGTTTAAAATCTCAGCATTTCACTCCCATTTGGATAGAGGAGAAAAGACGAGAAACATACACAACATAAGCAAAAAAAAAAAGGAAAAATTTCAAAAGTAGTTTTTCTAGTGAGAAGAATTTTTTGAGTTACGCTTGAGAAAAGAAAAACCGAGACAAGTTGTGTTTAAACTGAGCTTTCAAGATATTGGCATACTAGGACCTCATTGTACCTTACATCTGCTTGAATCAGAAGCACCCCCGTAAGGTATTTTGTAACCCTGATCTTGGATCAGAAAAGTAAGTGAGTGGTCCTCAGTCGTGTGGACTTTGGACGTGTCCAATCTAGTGAGATTTGGACGTGGTGTAACCCTTCTTAGCGAAGAAGGTTACGTGGTTGCAAGTTGTAACAAGGTGTGTTACATTTGTAACGTGTGAAGCCCGTTAGTGAAAGTGGTTAAATCCTACACGAGGTAGGTCGTGGTTTTTCACACCTCAGTTGGGCTAGAGGTGTTTTTCACGTAAAAATTGTGTGTGTGCTTTATTTTCCGCATTTATCTTGGTGATTTTCGCATTTGCAATATTTGAGAACACCCCCTGCAAACAAGTCACTAGGGTGTTTGTCATCTGAGAATAACCTCTGTGAGGGTGTTTGTTATTTACAACGCGAAAATCAGACACCACAATTCACCCCCCTCTTGTGGTTGTATACTCACGAATTTAACAATTGGAATTTGGAACATCACCTAACATTACTCTATCTTTGTCTTTTTCCCATTGGCCTACTCTACAAGTGCATTTTAACTCTACATAATATAAACAACATTCAAAACCATTCCTACATATAATTATTAAATTTAACTTCAATTATCTCATGGATATCTAGAGTTTTATTACTCTAAAAAGAGAAAAAAAAATATATTTTAACTGCATACTAAATGATGTTGACTGGATGTTTCTCTTGTTTCAACAGATTGAAAAAGAATTGAAAAATCAACGGAAAATTATGCCCCTGTATAATATCCCCAAGCGAGCAAAGAAGGCTTTTGGTTATCTTCTGGCAATGTTGTCATCATTGTTGTGTGTGGTCCTTTGGAGGAGAATTTCTCAATGTACTGTGTGAATTCTAATGAATAAAGTCAGTCATCGGTTAATACATAGTTGTATTTTTCTTGTCAAAAGAAGTGATCTTTGGATAGTAAGCTTCTTTTTTCCCCTCATCCCAGGTTGCTTGAACTTTATATACAGACCTGTGCATGATGATATATGCTTTGTCTCATGTTTGCTTTGAATTGTACAAAGTGGGAATAGATGTTGTTCCCAAGTAGTTTTAAGGCCTCTCATCCCTTGAATCGATTAATATTTCTCATTGTTCAAAACTCAAGGAGATAAACAGTGGATTGACAGTGTCATCTACCTCAAAGAGCTTCATCTTTAGGATTGTCCCAGACTGACATAGTTGTCAGAGCAAATGGATTGACACCCTCACCTCTCCCAAAGGGTTTTATGCTAAAAGACATCCCAAATTGACATTGTTGCCAAAGCAAATGGTTGAGCTTCCTAACTTGGAGGAACTTTGGATCATAGAATGCCAGGAGCGGAATGAGTTTCATTGGCACTCTAGAAGACTAGAACAAGAAGAATAAACATTTATTTCTACTGAAACTGTTTCCCAAATGGAAAAGTCACTCATCATATCATGCATTCCCCTCACAATGAGTATTATTGGCACTCTCTTTCAATAAATATATGAAAGAAAAAATTAGTTACCAAGAATGGGTTATTTGTTCATAAAATACATGAAAGAAAAAATTGCTTATGCCTGGATCATGTGAAGTACGTAGTTTTGGAAACATTACATGCATGCCTGTATAAGGAGAAAGGAACTGAATTAAAATGCAGGTAATTGACAAAGTCAATGTAACATGATGAATCAATTTCACACGATTAGCATCTAAAGATCCCATTGCACCAGGAGAATATCTAGGCTGCAATGATTCTGCCATCACTTATCAGAGTGGTTTGCATACTGTGGCTATCTAGATGATCGGAGAATCTGCACATCATGATGTTGTCTGTTATGTTGAACATGAGGAATGCAGTAGTTCCATATTCTACGTACTACGTGAATTCTAATAAATTCTACAAAATGATACTCTTTCCCCTCATCTGGTGCTTGTATATGCAAATAGAGTTGCGGGTAATGCATATGCGGCTCATTTTATGGTCATTGAATGTGTTTAAAATTAAAGTTGCATTATCATTGAAGCTAGAAATCTGAACTGCTGCTCTGTCTATGGTTGCATGGATTTAGATCAGCAATCATAGTGGGGTTTTTTTTTTCCCCCTTTTGGTAGTGTCTCTTTCATTCACTGTATGAATTTATATAAAGTATTCATGAATTAATGTATTTGGTTAGAACTGAATATAGCCACGGGATTTGAAATTTTAAGATACTAAATTTTGTAGAACAAACTCATTCATTGTATTTTGCATGGGTTAAATAAGGAGTACTCATGTTTGCGCTCAATTTGACATATATAGATTGCGTCCCACCATTAGATACAAGCTAAACATACCCCATGGCCTCCCACATATATCCAACCCAGGCCGAAAAATGGCCCTTGAAGCTATTGTTGGTCCGTTGGTGAAGAGTATGTTCCCTTTAGCAACGAATTCTTCTTTGCTGCGAGGGCTGAGTCCTACATAAAAGATCTTACAGAAACGAAGGCCTTGATTCAAGCCTTGCCGCTTCATGCAGATGAGAGAACTCAGGAGGATAGCACTAGCAGCTGTGTGCGACGATTTGAGCTGGAGAAACTGAGCTCTGCATTTAACAAGATAGATAACTTGCTGAAGACAAACAGTGTTTGGTTATTTGGGTTGCAGAAAGCTTCTCAATTCTCTCTTTCTTCTTGATTGGCTATCAGTAGCAATTGCCGTGGCTTTTATACATGGCTGAGACATGCTACTTGCCCTAGTTCGGTGAACAAGAACCGTGTCCTAATTCTAAGGGAAATAGGAAAGCAAAAGATTGAGATAAGATCTCATACAATATAATATTTCCTAATTTCTTAACACTCCCCCTCAAGTTGGAGCATGTAAATCGAGAATGCCTAACTTGCCCTTTAAGTATTGGAACTTTCCGGTGCTGAGAGCTTTTGTGAGAATATTGGCTGGTTGTTGCGTAGTCCCAACGTGAGCTAGATGAAGAATACCGGCTTCAAGTTTTTCCCGAACGAAGTGGCAATCAGTCTCAATATGTTTGGTTCGTTCGTGAAACACAGGATTGCGAGCTATATGTAAGGCAGCTTGGCTGTCACAGTAGAGGGTCATGGGTCCTGGAAAGATGCCTAGGGAGGCTAAGAAGGAGCAGATCCAGATAAGTTCACTTGTAGCAAATGCCATGGCTCAGTATTTAGCTTCAGCAGAGGAGCGAGAGACTGTAGCCTGCTTCTTACTGTGCCATGAAATAGGAGAACCTCCCAAGGTGATAAAGTAGCCAGTCAAGGATTTTTGTGAGAGGGGGCATGCTCCCCAATCAGAATCACAAAAACCAACTAGGTGCAGATCAGTGGCGGCTCGTAGCAGTATGCCTTGACCAGCAGTGCCTTTGAGATAGCGCAGAACACGTTGGGCGGCTTCCATATGATCTTCACGAGGTGCTTGCATAAATTGGGAGAGAATATGGACGGCATACGTGAGATCAGGTCTTGTAATTGTGAGATAAATTAGACGCCCGATGAGGCGGCGGTATCGAGTGGGATCAGTGAGAAGAGGGCCCTGGGCTAGTGCCAATTTGTGATTCTCTTCCATGGGAAATGCCACAGGCTTAGCCCAGAGGAGACCACATTCGGCAATTATTTCAAGAGCATATTTGCGCTGGCAAAGGAATAGTCCTTGCAGAGCCTCGATGCCTAAAAAATATTTTAAGATGCCGAGGTCCTTAATACTGAAACAGGTATTTAGATAGTTCTTGAAGTGCAAAGTCGCGGCATGATTATTACCAGTAAGGACAATATCATCCACATAGACTAAAAACGGCCATAAATATGTCACCCTTTCGATATGTAAAGAGAGAATAATCAGCGTAAGACCGAATAAAACTATACTCACAAAGTTTGATCGAGAGCTTGGAAAACCATTGCCTTGGAGCTTGACGGAGACCATAGAGTGATTTTTGAAGGCGACAGACCATTTGTGTATCATTAGTGTGAAAATCGGGGGGCAGCTTCATGTAGACTTCTTCATCTAGATCGCCATGTAAGAACGCATTATTGACATCCAGTTGGTATAAATCCCAGCCTTTTGCCACTGCTACAGTTAAGAAACATCGGACGCTGGTCATCTTGGCAACAGGTGCGAATGTTTCGTTGTAGTCAAAACCTTCAACCTGATGATCACCCCGGATCACTAACCAGGCTTTGTAGCGTTCAATGGTCCCATCGGACTTATATTTGACTCTGTATACCCATTTGCAACTAATGGGTGTCTTTCCAGGTGGAAGTCGCTCAAGAGTCCAGGTGTTATTCTTTTCTAAAACGTGGATCTCTTCGGCCATGGCATCTCGCCAATTCTTATCCCGAACTGCTTCATGGTAAAAACGAGGTTCTATGACCTTGGTGACAGCAGCTAGAAATGTTTTATGAGTTGGGGAGAAATGATCATAAGCAACATAATTATGCAACGGGTAATGCGTACCTAAGGATGCTTGTTGGTATGGTGTAATTGATGAGATGGGGCTGCTAAACTGGGCATTATAACAAACATAGCTATCAGGTCGAGCTAGGGCTTTACGTGCACATTGTCCGCGTTTGGGCTCGGGTGGCGCAGCGGAACTGGGCTCCGTCAAGGTGGGCTCTGGGACTGTGACAGTTTCAATGTCGGGGTCCAAGTTTGTAATGAGAGCAGGCTCGGCAGTGAGGTTCCCCCTTTTGCCAGGCCCATCTGACAGTCTTGGGGCATCTTCCAGTTTGGGCATAGCAGAGAAGTCCGGATCGTCAGGTGGTGGCCCAGTCTTATTGTAGACAAGCTCTATGAAGGAAGGAGAGCCCAGCGTGGTGGATGGCCTGCGCTGTTCTGGGCTTAATGTAGCAGCTGCCTCAGCAAAGTAAGAGAAAATTCCTTCATGAAAGATCACATCTCGACTCTCGAAAAATTCATGTGTTTCTAAATCGAACAATCGCCATGCTTTCTTGCCATGAGGGTAACCCGTGAAGATGCACCTTCGGCTTCGTGAGGCAAACTTATCACTTCCTTTAAGACGATTGTGTGCGTAGCATAGGCTACCAAAAACCCGAATGTGATCATAAGAAGGTTTCCTATGAAAGAGGAGCTCATAGGGGGTTTTTCCATGTAAGATTTTACTAGGGGTTCGGTTGATTAGATATGCTGCTGTAAGGACACATTCGCCCCAAAACCGCAATGGTAGATGAGCTTGAAAGCGAAGAGCCCGGGCCATGTTGAGTAGATGTCGATGTTTACGTTCCACTCGACCATTCTGTTGGGGCGTATCTACATAGCTGGTTTGATGTGTGATGCCCTTGGTACGATAAAATTGCTGCATAGAGCTAGATTTGAATTCAGTCCCATTGTCGGTGCGCACCCCTTTGACGGTTTTGGTGAATTGCATTGCAACCATGACAACAAAATCTCACAGAAGTGGTCCCGTCTCACCCTTATATTTCATAAGATACAACCATACCCCGCGGCTAGCATCATCGATTATTGTCAAAAAATAATGGGCTCCGCAGGAGGAGGGCTCACGATATGGGCCCCAAATATCACAATGAATAATGTCAAATAAATTTTCTGCTTTATTGCTACTAACTAGGAATGAATTTTTAGTTTGTTTAGCTCGGAAGCAAACATCACATACACTTTTATTGCTGCTAAAGGAAACACTTAAGGTTTTTGCAAAAATACTCATAACTTCATTGGACGGATGTCCCATTCGCTTGTGCCATAGATCATCAGCCTTCACTGCATTACTCTTAATCCTTGTTGGTGCCCCGTCATAATAGTAAACCCCATCTCGTTGTTCACCCATACCAATCGGCATCCTCGAGATACGGTCCTGCAAAACATAGCCATCATCAAAAAATGTTACACTACAATTCAAATCTTTAGTAATCCTAGCAATTGAAACAAGATTACAACTGAGGTTGGGAACTAATAACACGTTGCGCAAGTGTTTTCCATCCTCCAGGGCCACTGTTCCATGCTTAGTGGCGACAGTTCGATCCCCATTAGGTAATTCAATCACAACAGGTTGCCTGGATTGTATTCGGGAAAGCAGTGACGCGTTACCCGTCATATGTGTTGATGCCCCACTATCAAGCATCCATAGTATTTTACTTGTGAGTTGCTCGCCTCCAGTCTTCGGTGTGTCAATGAGACTTAATAACTGTTGAACTTGTTCATGTGTGAGACCTGGGATAGAGACCGAAGTAGCTTCCGCTTTTGCACTCTGCTCTGGTGATGGTGGCGGATTGGCTGAGATGGCGTAAGCTGACTCACGACCACCACCGCGCCCTCTGGTGCTACCGGAACGGCCATTATGGCTTCCCCTACGACCTCCACATCCTCGTCAGGGCGAACTCCAGCTGGGTGGATACCCGATTAACTCGAAGCAATCAGCCTCCTCATGTCCATATTTGCCACAGTGTGTACATGTGCCTTTGCCACTGGTTGTCGAGGGAGCCTTACTTTGCATCGCAAACACTGCCATATTTTCAGTTCGATTGTCTCGATTTATTACAAAGCGTTTATGGCTTTCTTCCTGGTGGACCATGTTGAACATCCTGTTAAGAGAAGGCAAGGGATCCATAGCCAGAATTTGCCCTCGGATATTCTAATATATCTCATCGTTCAAACCCATTAAAAATTGGTGGGCTTTTTCTTCTTCTATCAACTTCATGAATTGTCCTCCCATGTCACACTCACACTTCCCGCAAGTATAATGTGGATAGCGTACCTGATTCTCCAACTCGCTCCACAAGCCCATAAGCTTCGAATAAAATTCCACAACCTCCAAACTACCTTGCTTGCATTCGACGAGCTTCGTCTTAAGTTGGTGAATCTTTGGAGCGTTGGAGACAGCATACCGTTTTCACAGATTCTCCCACATAAGCTGTGCGGTGTCCATGTATGCGATGCCAGTTCGAAGCTTTGGGTCAATGACATTAAGTATCCAGGAACAAATCATAGAGTTGGCCATCTCCCAGGCCTGTAGTTCTAGTGTATCTTCGCCGGCTTTTGGCGTCGGTTTTGCTAAGGTTCCATCGATGAAAACTAATTTATTTTTGGCTTTAAGAGCAGTTCTAACTGCTTTCTCCTAAAGGTCGTAATTTTTACCGTCAAAGATTACAGCTGTGATTAATGCCCCAGGTCCCTATGATGAATGTAGAAAATAAGGTGAGTGACTTTCTATTACGAATTTCTTGTTCGTAATGGCTAACTAGTTTGTTCGAATGTACAGGACTTTTAGAGCTCTGATACCATGAAGACAAACATAAATAGTGTTTGGTTATTTAGGTTGCAGAAAGCTTCTCAATTCTCTCCTTCTTCTTGATTGGCTATCATTAGCAATTGCCGTGGCTTTTATACATGACTGAGACATACTACTTGCCCTAGTTAGGTGAACAAGAACCGAGTCCTAATTCTAAGGGAAATAGGAATGCAAAAGATTGAGATAAGATCTCATACAATATAATATTTCCTAATTTCTTAACACTTGCTGGTGAAAAAGCAACTAAATCCAAGATCATAGAACTTGCAGGGGTTCAAAGATCGTGTATGTTTGTTTTTCTCCCCTGATACAAACCCTGTTTTATCTTTGTGTAGCTATGCTAGACAAATCAAGGATACCAGGCAGAAACTAGATTTCACCAAGGATAATTCCAAGTGTGCAACATATCATCCATGGGAAATGTGAAAATGGGACAAAAAACAGATTTTGAAACAACATCTCACATAATTAGTGAAAAGGTCATAGGAAGAGACCTCGTGAAAGGTTACTTAATAGCAAGGCTTCTTGATCCCTCATCCTTTGTGATTGCCATTGCCGGGATTGATGGCATCGGAAAAACCACATTGGCTCAGTATATTTGCAATAACAAAAGGGTGAAGAAACACTTTGATAGACTCCTTTGGGTTTATGCTTCTCGAGATTTTACTGTTACTAAGATACTAAAAGACATGTTGGTGTGTGCGGGAAAAAAGATACCACGCGATTCTACAAAGGAACGGCTTCAAAAAATTTTCTTTAAAAATTTTGCAACAAAAAGCTTTCTCCTGGTGTTGGATGATATCTCGGATGGTGATCCGAATCAGAGTTTGCGTTCAAAATGGGACGAATTGAGGAAACTGACAGAGTCTGGCAGCCGTGGGAGTAAGGTCCTCATCAGCACACTTAATAAGAGTGTAGCCATAATAATGGCCTGCGATGACCCATACCCGCTTGAAAATTTGAACAGAACAGACAGTTGGCTTCTCTTCAAACAGGTTGCCTTTACAGGGGTGCACCAGTCGGAGTCGGAGGATATTGGAAAGCAGATTGCAGAAATGTGTTCTAGAGTTCCTCTTGTGATCCATATAATAGCAGGCACCTTACGCGACAAGCATACAGTTGAGGACTGGTGGAATTTTAGAGATGAAGAACTCCCAACTTTTTCTCGTCATAAAAAAGACATCAAGCAGTCTCTGAAACGCAGTTATGATCAACTCAATCCGAGGCTGAAGCTGTGTTTCGCTTCTTGTTCCCTATTCTCAAAGGGTTACTAACTTGTCAAGCACAAATTAAATTGTATTTGGATTGCATTGAGATATGTAGAGGCACGACATGAAAAATAGAGCTTGGAGAATGCAGGGGAGGAATATGTGCTCAGCCTTATTCAATGGGCTTCCTACAAAATGTAGTGAAAGATGAGTTTGGGTGCATAAAGAGTTTCAAGATGCATGACTTGATCCATGACCTTGCCCAATTTGTCAGTGGCCTCAACTATAAGATGGTGGATTCTTATGAACTTGAAGAAAGAGGTTGTCATAATGTCCTTTAGTGAAAATGTGGTGTTTAAAGGGGATCTACCACCCTCCCTCCTAAAAACCAAGGAAAAACTGTGGTCACTCCTTGTGCTTGGATCATATGGCCCTGGTCATCTATAACTAAAGGAACAATCAAGATTTCAACGTTTAAGGGCATTAAGGTTACGAGGCATAGGGTTGGAGGAAGTCTGAAGCTCAATCAGTCGGCTGATTCACCTAAGGTATCTCAATCAGTCAAACAATTATTTCCGTAATCTCCCTAACTCAATCACGCAGCCTATAAACTTGTTCTGTGTTGACCTCACCAAGTGTGACAACCTGGAGCATTTACCAGGAATATGAGCAAGTTTATGA
Source organism: Carnegiea gigantea (assembly GCA_029747015.1). Classification (NCBI taxonomy): domain Eukaryota; kingdom Viridiplantae; phylum Streptophyta; class Magnoliopsida; order Caryophyllales; family Cactaceae; genus Carnegiea; species Carnegiea gigantea. The sequence continues at coordinate 994,570 of JAKOGI010000147.1, forward strand.
ATTTAAAGTACTTTCACTTACAGGGGTGCCTCAACTTGACACACATGCCCTTGGGCTTGGGGAATTTCTCCTGTTTGGAAACATTAGACAGGTGTCTAGCGAGGGAAAAAAGGAGAAATATTAGGTGTTGAGGTGATGAAGTACTCGTGGGGGGTTAGATGAACTTAATCGCCTCAACAATCTAAAGGGAGTATTGGTAATAACTGTGGAAGAGATTTCTAAGTACAAATTGGCATTGGCTAAAGAGTCAAATTTGCAGGGGCAAGATAGCTTACTACTTTGAGCATAGTTTTCAACCACAAGCACATTTCAAAAGATAAGAGTGAGAGAGTGCTCAACGACCTCCAGCCCCATGTTAAATTGAGATATCTAAAAATTCAATATTACAGAGGGGAGAACCTACCAAGTTGGACGATGACCTGGAATTAGCTGTAGTATAATCTGATTGAAGTTAGATTAGCACATTTTGAAGGTTGTAGATATCTTTGCTCCTTGGGAAGACTTCCTCATCTTAGAGTCCTTGAACTTTTGAGTCTGAGTACAGTGGAGTACACTGAGAAGAGTACTACCACTGATCCTCTAGAAGCAGATCCTTTATTCCCAAGCCTTGAAGATCTCACACTTGCTGAAATGCCCTGATTAAAAGGATGGAAGGCAATCATGTGTATAGCTAGTAGTAGTAACCAAGAAGAAGACTCCAGATCGTAAAAACTTCTCAAATATATTTTTGCTTTCCCCAAGTTGAAGAAATTAGCATTCTCCAAGGTGGGTTTAGAGATTGTTTCGGAGGAGTTTCTAGGCATCTCCTCACTTGAATCACTTCCAATTAAAGAATGTGAAAAACTGAAGGAGATACCAGAGTGGATTGACAACTTCACGTCCCTCAAAGAGCTACATCTTTATGGGTGTCCCAAATTGACTTCATTGCCAAAACAAATATGTAGCCTCTCCAATTTAGAGAGGCTAGAAACTGGAGATTGCCTTGACCATAAGGAAATAAAGTAAGGGCTAGCAGGTCAAGATCAAAGCCTCATTCCTTTATTACCTATGTTGAAGGTATTACAATTAGACAATGTTGGGTTAGAGGCAGTTCCTAAGGAGCTCCAAGGAGCCTCATTGCTGGAATCACTTTAAATTATTAGTTGCAATCAACTTAAGGAAGTACCTGGATGTATTAACACTCTCACATCCCTCAAAGAGCTTGTTATTAATGGGTGTCCTGAATTGACATCGTTGCCAAAGCAAATAGCCAACCCCTCCAACTTGGAAACCCTTAAAATCAACAGATGCCTAAACCTTGTGGAAATATTCTCAAAGCCGATAAATCAAGTAGCACTCGTGAACTCACCGCTTAGCCAGACACAACAAAGGGATAGATAATGCTCCCAAGGAATTTCAAGGCCTCTCATCCCCTGAATCACTCACAATTATTGAGTGTGCAAAACTCAAGGCGATACCAAAGTGGATTGACAACCTCATGTCTCTCAAGAAACTGTGTCTTTGGAATTGTCCTGGATTGACGTGGTTGTCAGAGCAAATGGACAACCTCTCGAGCTTGAGGAGTCTTGAAATCCTCTATTGACGGAGCCTTAAGCAAATATGCCAGCAGGCAACACATCAAGACTGGCACCTCACTTTGTCATTCCCCAGGTTGAAGCAATTAACATTTGGGACTGTGGGGTTAAAGAGAGTTCCTCGAGAATTTCAGAGCCTTCCCACACTGGAATCACTTCAAATTATGACTTGTATACAACCCAAGGGGACACCAGAGTGGATTGCAAGCCTTGCCTCCCTCAAAAGGCTTTGTATTTGTTAGGTTGTTATGAAAAAATATTAGAGCAACAACAATAGCAGAAGCGATAGGATGAGTTAGAGATTCAGAAATTCAAGTAGAATAACAGAAACAGAAATAAGAAGACAAGAGATTTAATGTGGAAAACCCAATGCGGGAAAAACCACGGACGGCGACAGCACCAAAACAATCCACTATGAGTAGGAAGAATACAACACGATCACAATCACCACAGTGATTTGATCTAAGAGCAGAATTACAACCTCTCTCTTGTAATCTCTCACAAAATACTTCTACCTCTCAATGTGTTTATGAATACTGGAGATTTTAGATCCTAGGATTGACCCTCCTTATATGGGGCCTGAAAAATAGGGTTTTTCCCCTTAGGATGAAACCCTAGCCGCCAGGGAGAAAACTCCCCCGGACAAAATCCTAGCCGCCAAACAGAAGAGGCGGCAAAATAACACGTGGCACGATCTTGCCACGAGGCACGGCCACCCAGTGCCATATGGCACGACCGTGCCACGTGGCATGGCACCCCCGTGCCGATTTTCTGCCCCGTTTCGTCGTTTCTCCTTCGCGTTAGCACGACCGTGCTCGCGTTGCATGGTTTTACCGTGCCGGTACTCGGATTTTGGGCCACGCAACCCAACAATCTCCACCTTGGACCAAAAATCTCCAATCACTGACTCTTAATCACCGCCATCGCACCCCAAAGGGTGATGCCCCTTAAGAAGGGCAGTGCCCCGAAGGGTGCTTAGTGGCTGTGGATGCCTACTAAGTCCAAGCAATGCTCGAACTTAGCTAATGGTAGAGGCTTGGTTAACATGTCTGCAGGATTTTCTTACGTGTGAACCTTCTTCACTGTTACTTCTCCTGCACCAACGGTGTCTCTGATGTGGTGGTATTTCACACTAATATGCTTGGTCTTCGAGTAGTAGGCATCGTTCTTAGTCAGGTGGATGGCACTCTGACTATCAGAAAATACCACAGTAGTAGCTTGTGGGACTCCGAGCTCGATCACAAGGCCCCTCAACCAGGTAGCCTTTTTCACCCCTTCAGTAGCAGTAATGTATTCAGCTTCTGTAGTAGATAAGGCTGCAATAGACTGCAACATGCTTTCCAGGAGATAGCACTTGCACACATGATGAAGATATACCCAGATATGGACCTCCTCCTATCCAAATCACCAGCATAATCAAAATCAACAAAGTCTGCAACATCGGATGTAACAGCTTTGTTTCTATCAAACACCAACCCCTTCCCTATAGTACCCTTCACATATCAAATGATCTATTTCACAGCTTCCCAATGATCCTTCTCAGGATTGTGCATATATCTGCTTACCACACTTACAGCATGTGATAAGTCTGGTCTAGTGCAAACCATAGCATACATTAAACTACCAACAGCACTAGAATAAGGTACATTAGACATTCTTCTGATGTCTTCCTCTGTTTATGGGCAGCATTCCGCAGACAATCTGAAATGTGCAGCAAGTGGAGTAGAAACTGCCTTGCAGTTGTCCATGTTGAATTTACATAGTACTTTCTCAAGGTACCTTTCTTGAGACAAGTACAGTTTACCTGCTTTCCGATCCCTGTGGATCTCCATGCTCAGTATTTTCTTTGCTGCACCCAGGTCTTTCATCTCAAACTCCTTACTAAGTTGAGATTTCAACATGCCAATTAAGGTCTTATCTTTAGAAGCGATTAACATATCATCGACATACAATAGTAGGTAAATAAATGTACCATCAGAATACTGTCTAAAATACACACAATTGTCATATCTACTACGTGTATACCCTTTATTGATCATAAACGTGTCAAAACGTTTATACCACTGCCTAGGAGCTTGCTTGAGTCCATACAAGGACTTTTTTAACTTACACACCAATTGTTCCTTCCCAGGAACAGCAAACCCTTCAGGTTGCCTCATGTAAATTTCTTCTTCCAGCTCTCAATACAGGAATGCTGTTTTTACATCAAGCTGCTCCAACTCCAAGTCAAACAATGTAACAAAGGCAAGAAGCACTCGAATAGAAGTATGTCTAACAACAGGGGAGAAAACCTCATTGTAATCAATACCTTCCCTTTGGTTACAGCCACGAACAACTAACCGTGCCTTCCATCTTGCATCTTCAACTCCAGGAATTCCTTCTTTCTTCTTGTAGATCCACTTGGCAGTTAAGGCTCTTCGGCCTTTAGGCAGTTCACATAGTTCCCAGGTTCAGTTCTTTTGCAGACTCTCCATCTCCTCTTGCATAGCTAGGATCCAGTTAGGTGAACTTGGGCAAGTGATTGCTTCAGTATAGTTTGAAGGTTCAACACCTTCAGGCACTTCCTCTACAACTGAAAGTGCGTATGCTATCAGCCTCTCATCATCGTTGTAATGGGTAGGTCTCCTGATCTCCTTTCGAGGACGATCACGAGCTATAGAATGGGTAACCTCCTCCTGAGGTTGATTGGAACTGATGGTTCCAGGTTCAGTAACCTGGGCCTCCCTATTGGGCTGATTAGCAGCTCCACCTTGAGCTGTAACGGTCTCCATCTCTACCTCCACACTGATATCTTCCTGATTACCTGCACCAGTAGAAGGAACAATAGAATTCTCCTCAGAAGGTAACATGGCAGTCTCATTGAAAGTAACATCCCTGCTCTGAATTACTTTCTTAGACTCAGGACACCACATGCGGTATCCCTTAGACTCAGATGCATTTCCCAGAAAAATACATTTGATTGCCCTGGGGGCTAATTTTCCATTGTTCACATGGGCATACACAGGACATCCAAACACCCGCAGATTAGAATATTCAACTGGATTACCTGACCATACCTCTTCTGGAATCTGGAAGTCAATGGAAGTATGTGGTGAACGATTCACCAAATAGCAGGCTGTAGAAACAGCCTGTGCCCAGAAGGCTTTGTGATCCCAAAGCCCTGCATTGGAAAGCATACAATGTGCTTTCTCCAACAACATCCTGTTGATTCGTTCTGCAACTCCATTTTGTTGTGGTTTTCCAACCAACGTTTTATGCCTAGCTATGCCATTCACCGAGCAGAACTCCTCAAATTCTATTTCAACGAACTCAAGACCATTGTCAGTCCTAAGTTTCTTGATTTTTCTCCCAGTCTGGTTTTTAACCAGAGCTTTAAACTTCTTAAACATAGAAAATGTCTCGTTTTTGTGTCTTAAGAAGTAAACCCAAACCTTGCATGAGAAATCATCAACAAAAGTTAACATGTAACGCTTACCTCCACAAGAAGGAACCCTTGAAGGACCCCACAGATCAGAATGAATGTAGTCGAGGATCCCCTGAGTACGGTGTTTTGCTTTTGAGAAACTCACCCTCTTTTGTTTCCCAAAAACGTAGTGATCACAAAAATCGAGCTTACCCGTACTGGGGTTACCAAGACGACCTTTCTTACCCAGAATGGTCATCCCTTTCTTACTCATATGGCCCAACCTTATGTGCCATAACTTTGTGTCATCTGCTGTACCAACTGCAGCTACGCCTGTAACTGTAGTTCCTTGTAGAATGTAGAAATTGCCTTACCTCAGTCCCTTCATCGTCACCATGGCTCCCTTAGTTACCTTTAGGACACCATTTTCCATAGAAATCCTGCAACCATTAGTCTTAAGAGTACCCAAGGATATTAAACAACGAGTCATATCAGGTATGTGGCGCACTTTAGACAATGTTTTAATTGTCCCATCATGGGTTTTAATCTGCACCGTACCTATTCCTGTAACTTTGCATTCAGCATTATTGTCCATAAGTACCACCCCAGTGTCAACTATCTCATAGGTGACGAACCAGTCCTTATGAGGGCACATGTGAAAAGTACAACCAGAATCTAAAACCCAATCAATATCCACCCCTCTTTCGGAAGTGGTAGCTAAAGAAGTAGCAAGCAACACATCACCATCAGACTCTGACTCTACTACACAATCAGCTATAGGAGTTTTCTCCTTTTCCTCCTTCCCATTCCTTTTCTTTAATTTCCAGCAATTAGCCTGGATATGACCCAATTTGTTGCAGTAGTGGCAGGTTTTGTTAGAATGAGGATTCCTTGACTTAGAACGGTTCTTTTTCTTATTACCGTTCACCCTTTTCTCAGTGGTTCTACCCCTGACAACTAATCCCTCAGCCAGATCAGCATGGATGTCATGGTCAAATTTTTCTTTAGACAGCAGGTTAGACTTGACATCCTCAAATGATATAGTATCCGAGTTACTATATAACATAATTTCCTTAAAGTGTTTGTAAGAAGGGGGTAGAGACACAACAAGTAGAATTGCCTTATATTCATCCTCAATTTTAACATCCAAACTCTCCATATCTACCAGAATAGAATTAAATTCATTCAAGTGTTTTTGGACAGGAGTACCTTCAGCCATACGAAAGGTGTACAACCTTTCCTTCAACCGGATCTTGTTAGCTTGACTCTTCGTCATGTAGAGTTCTTCTAGCCGAGTCCAAAGATCAATAGCAATTACCTTGTCAAGTACCTCTCGGAGAACGTGAGGTGCCAGGCACAGTTGTATGGCTGAAACCGCTTTCAGCTCCAGTTCCTCCTATTCGTCCTCCGTCAGCGACCCACGTCTCTTCTTTACATCTTCAGCCACTGTTCTTCTGTCATCTTTTCAGGTTTAATATGAGGTCCTTTCAGAACCTTCCACAACCCGTGTTGGATGAGAATCGCTCTCATCTACACCTTCCAGAGATTAAAGCTAATCTCCCCATTGAATTTCTGAATATCTACCTTCATGATAGAAGATATCCTATAACCAAAGCTCTGATACCATTTGTTAGGCTGTTATGAAAAAATATTAGAGCAACAACAATAGCGGAAGCGATAGGATGAGTTAGAGATTCAAAAATTCAAGTAGAATAACAGAAACAGAAATAAGAAGATAAGAGATTTAACGTGGAAAACCCAACGCGGGAAAAACCACGGACGGCGACAGCACCAAAACAATCCACTATGAGTAGGAAGAATACAACACGATCACAATCACCATAGTGATTTGATCTAAGAGCAGAGTTACAACCTCTCTCTTGTAATCTCTCACAAAGTACTTCTACCTCTCAATGTGTTTATGAATACTGGAGTGATTTTAGATCCTAAGCTTGACCCTCCTTATATAGGGCCTGAAAAATAGGGTTTTTCCCCTTAGGATGAAACCCTAGCCGCCAGGGAGAAAACTCCCCCAGATAAAACCCTAGCCGCCAAACAGAAGAGGCGGCAAAACGACACGTGGCACGACCGTGCCACGAGGCACGGCCACCCAGTGCCACAGGGCACGACCGTGCCACGTGGCACAGCACCCCCGTGCCGATTTTCTGCCCAGTCTCGTCGTTTCTCCTTCGCGTTGGCACGCCCGTGCTCACGCTGCATGGTTTCACCGTGCCGGTACTCGGATTTTGGGCCATGCAACCCAACAGTATTCTAGGATTGACAACATTGCTAAAGCAGATGGTCACCTTTCCCAACTTGGAGATCCTTCAACTTCATTGGTGCCCTGGCCTTAAGGTAATATGCTAGGGGCCAACAGGTGAAAGATTGGGCCCTTAATCCTACATTTCTTAGATTGAAGGAACTGGTGCTTCAATTTGTACCACAAGAGTTGCTCCCAATGAGTTTTGAGGTATCTCCTCCCTTGAATTCCTTCATATTACAAGGTGTGAACAGCTCGAGGAAATACCAGACTAGATAGACACACTCACCTTTCTCAGAGTTCTTTTTATCGTAGAGTGCCCCAAATTGACATTTTTGCCAAGGCAGATGGCTAACCTCTCCAACTTGCAGGTGCTTTTGATCAAACATTGCCCCAGCCTCCAGAAAAGATGCCAGAGGCCAAAAGGTAAAGATTGGCCCTTCATTCGACATGTTCGTTTTGCCACCTCAGATAATATCGAACATGAAGAATAAAAATTTATTCTACAGCTACTTGTTTTCCAATGGAAGAGTCACTCATCATATCATGCATTCCCTCCCGTAAGTATTATTGGCACTCTCTTCCCTTCAATTATACCACCCTTTAATAATTTTTTTTTAATAAATCTCATTTGACATAAATGTTGATGTTTAATTGTCTTGTAGTATATGCCTATAATAAACTCCATCCCAATCCAGAATTCTGCAAAACCCAGTGAGAAGAGGAAGTTAGGACTCTAAGAGATCAAAGAAAAGCAAAATCAAATGCAAACATGCCTATCTTCAATCCAACGTCTCAGCAACCAAATTTTATCATAGACAAAAATTGAAAGTGATGATGAAGATGGAGTTGGGGAAAAAACCAACCATAATTTCTCATCTGGAACAAAACGACAGCAGTAGATCATCAATGCCGCAAGATAAATTGATAATTATGTTGAAATTTTTTGGTTCGATGGTAAATGTTGAAGTAGGTAAATCACTTTTTTGTTATTTTATTAAATTAAATCATTAAGGTATCTTGACCTTGGAACAAAGAACAAGGAAATTCAGGGTCAGGGATACATAAATGGGACTTTTTGATGCAGGGAAAGGGTCCTCGCTCCTAGTGATATTTTGGCTTTGTTAGGACTTAGGACCAATGAGGATTGTATAGTGCGTCTAATTGAAAGACGAAGCTGCCTCTAACAAAATAGTCCAAGAGAAAAATTTATAATTTTGGATAGAGGGGGAAAAAAGAGAGAGGAAGGGCAAAAAGTTGAGACAACTCCTAAAAGGTCGACATAGGTGGGATCCGAATCTAGGTATCTAACAACTATTAAAGACTTTACTAGTTGAGACAATTCAACTAACCCCCCCTAGGCCACTGACCCCATTATATATGGATTACTATAACTCTACAATCATGGATGGTGCCCATGAAATAAGGATATGGGGTGTCCTCCATTGGAATAAGACATATAATTCCTAGCCAAGAAGGTAGACTAAAAATATATAGTATGATGTAGCTAGTCCACTACATGAGCACTAATAGAGTTTTGTACTAGAAAGAAACCAATACTGAAATGAATAATGTTACTATTTATGCAACTCATTTGTAATTGTAAACCTTTTTTCCAACCGACAAATCCGCAGTATTTTTGAAATTCTTCGTTTGGTATTGGTAAGTTGTCCATGCTTGCAATGCATACATACAGCAACTTCACTCAGGCCGGCCTACGTGTTCCTCTAGACAACAAGCATATTTCTCCTACAAAACCTGAAATAATGGCTACAAAACATGTTGTATTTTTCCTTCTCTCTTTCTTGATCCTTTATTTTGTTCAAACATGTCTAGGAGGTGGGATCACGATTTACTGGGGGCGAAAATGGTAGGGAGGGCACATTGAATCAAACTTGTGCTACTGGAAGATACAAGTACATGATTCTATCGTTCTTATCCAAATTTGGTAATGGCCAAACCCCCAAGCTAAACCTTGCTGGCCATTGTGAGCCGTTCAATGGTGGATGCAGGGTAGCTGGAGTTGAGATCGCGTTTTGCCAATCCTTAGGAGCCAAAGTACTCCTCTCTTTAGGGGGTCGAACCCTACTTACACCCCAGCATCAAGCCAAGATGCAAGATTCCTAGTAGACTACTTATGGAACAATTTCTTATTCACGCCCCTTAGGCTATGTTACATGGATCTCGGCAGGGGGTATCGGATACGAGTACAGATCCGAGTGTCCGACTCGTCAAAGCTTTAACTTTAGGACACGGGGACACTATTCAAAATTTGGACAAGGATATAAAAACTCACAATTTTACAATGGAAGTTGCAATTTCAAGTTAATGTTTCAAGAATATTTCATTAGTTACAAGGTTGTCAACTTATCAAATGGTTGAACATTAAAGATTCATTAAGACAATAATGAACGAAGAAGGAAAAAGACCATATATTCCTAAAGTTTTTCACCCCCTACTGCTTTATATTTTGGATAAAGGTCCGACATATATCCCATGTCCTATCCACAGAGTGTCATGTCCGACATGGGTATGGCGGGGTAAAATGGAGAGTCTGGGTATCATAGTCCTTATGTGATACTATGCTGGATGGCATGGACTTTGACATCGAGAGTGGAATGACACAATTCTATAGCAACATCGAAAGGTTCTTGGCCACATTTAGGCTCTGTTTGGACCTTGAAAAATTTGGTGGAAAGAAAAAAAATTAGGAAAGTTACTTTTTTTCTTGTGTTTGGTTTAGAGAAAATCACAAAGAAAAAAAATGGAGGAAAGTTTGGAGGAAAAGTTGTTAGAAACAAGTGACAAAATTTTCCTCATAAAATTGTGAAGAAAGTTTGAGGAAAATTCCCAACCTTCTCCAATCTTGTATTGTTTAGATGGCATCAAAATAATTTAAGTAGTTCATCAACATTCAAATTTCTCATCCAAATTCTTGTATTTTTTTCTTGATCGAAACAAGAAAAAAAAAACTCATTTTCTTCCTACATTTTTTTCCTTCACACTATTTGACTATGTTTGGGTACAATTCTATAACAACCCTCCTTGTTGGTTTCGAGGAAGCATGGAAGCAATGGACATCGATCGAAGATAGGAAGGTGTTCTTGGGCTTGCCGGCTGCCGCGGAGGTCATCAATAATGGGTATATTCCACCGGATGAGCTCACGACTCAGGTGCTTCCTTTGATTCAGAATCAGACCCCTCCAGGTCTGGAGGGGTAATGCTTTGGTTTAAGTGCATTGGCCTCATCAGTATCATGCATTATTCGTTGTGAACATCAGTGCCATGCTAAATGAGATATTGACATTGGTTATTCTTTTATTAGTTTTTTTTGCCAGTTTTTATAATCCTGATCTTTTTGTATTAATATTTTATACCTCTACCTTCTTGTTGAATGATATTGAACCTCAACAAAAATGGTGCAATCAATTACTATTAGTCTATGTGGTAATTTAGTTAAGAAGTGCACCATCCTATTAGCTACTCTATTAATACAATGGAGTTAAAATTCATTAACTGACAAAGTTACAAAATAATACAATTTATTGCAGGCTTCTGTAAACCACTTTAACGCCAGAGCCTCAACCCCGACGCTCATCATTTGCCATTTGTACTTCACATAGGGTATTTGTACCCAACTAATTTGTAATTTAGTTGGACAGCACAAGCTCACTAGAGTCAACAAAAGGGTGCAAGCATACATACATAATGAGCTTTGTTCTCACAAGAGTATGTCCAACTAGATTCACGGAGCCGCCTCACTAAAAAATAAGGATCAGAATTGGGTACCAATCAATTGCGGGACCAATCGGGTATGAATCAATTGTGGGCTTGTTCAGGCTCAAAATGCGACTGCTTAGGCTCGTGTTTGTGGAGCCTATGGAGTTGCAGAATTTGTGCCTTGGGCTGGGCTGACACGGAAGTAGGCCTGATCCATTGGGCAGTCGGATGAGCTGCCCAGATGACGGACCCAGCTGACTTGGCTATTTTCGACAGCAATGTCAAAGTCAGGAAGGAGCTTTTGTCTCTATGGAAGCTATTATGATTCTTTAATTCCATTGACCGGATTCACAAGAAAAGCACAAACTCCAGAGAAAAAAAGAATAGAATGCGGAGTGCCAGAAAGCTTGGTACCTTGTGATGCCCTGATTAGTCCCAAAGTTATGCCTTGATAATAAATGGGGCAATTCCTGAATGCTTCTATTGCTTGAGGATTGCGTAAAGCTGTGATATAGAATAATTCTAAACCCCTGAATAAGTTTTGGAAGCATGAAAGTTATTCTGATGATCATATCCTATTTATATGGATGAACTTGGGGCATTCCTCATCATTCTCTTACAATTATACCATATTACTTACACGGTCTCTTTCTAAACACAAAAAGAACCCACTATAATCCCTTCCAAAAAGCCCCCCTCCCCCCCCCCCCCCCCCCCAAAAAAAAGGGGAAAAAGAAGACCGAATGGCCCTTGAAGCCTTGGCCACTGATGTTATCAAGTCGTTGGGGGAGAAGCTGTTCTCTGCGGCAGTGAAAGAAATCCTTTTTGCTGCAGATACCGAATCCCACATAAAAAGCCTTGCAAATACAAAGGCCATGATTGAAGCCGTGCTTCTTGATGGAGATGCAAGCACCCAGGTGGGCCGAAGCCGTGTGCAACGGCTGGAGCTGGAGAAGCTCAGTCGCGTACTGGACAAGATAGATGACTTGTTGGATGAAAAAGCAACTAGATCCGAGCTCAAAAAACTTGCTGCTGCCACTAGCTTCAAAGATTAGGTGCGTTGGTTTTTCTCCTCTGATATGAACCCGGTAGTGTCCTTGTGTAGAGATGTCAGACAAGTCAGGGATGTTAGTAAGGAACTAGATTCCATTACCAAGAACCGTGCTTTGTTTGACAATTACTTATTAAGCAAGTTGACCAAGGCCAAACCACATGCACGGCTGAGCTTAGAAACCGGATCTCACATAATCAGTGAAGAGGTTGTAGGGCGAGAATGGGATAGGGACAATATAATAACAAGTCTTCTTGATACCTCATCAAGATTTTCTGTTATTACCATTGTTGGGATTGGTGGGATAGGGAAAACCACATTGGCTCAGTACGTTTACAATGATGAAAGGGTGAAAAAACACTTCGAAAAATTGCTTTGGGTTCATGCTCCACGAGATTTTGATACCAAGGAGATACTCGAAAAAATTATAGCGTCTGCTACAGATGCAAAACCACTCCATTGTGAGATGGATCAGCTGCAACAACGCCTTTGACGAAAAATTGATGGGAAAAAATATCTCCTGGTGTTAGATGACATTTGGGATAATGAAAGGAGTTGGAGTAAAAAATGGGAAGAATTGAGAAACTTGCTGATGTGTGGTGGTGTTGGGAGTAAGGTTCTCATTACTACATGAGATGAGAGAGTAGCAAGAATAGTGGATAGTGTTAAAACCAACAAGCTTGGGGACTTGGGAAAAGAGGACTCTTGGGTCCTCTTCCAACGAGCCGCTCTTCCACATGAGGGGCAAGTAGAGCAAGGCTTGAAGGAGATTGGACAGGAGATTCTCGAAAGGTGCCCTAAGGTTCCTCTAGTTATACGTGCCATAAGAGGCCTTTTAAGGGAGCAGGAACCTACCAAGGACAAATGGCAGGCTTTTAGAGATGGTCCACTTCAAGATTTAAGTTCAGCTGTGCCTGACGTCATGGAATCACTCAAACTCAGTTACGCTCAACTGGATCCGAGGCTTAAGCTGTTTTTTGCTTATTGCTCACTGTTTCCTCGGGGTTGGAAGTTTGACAAGGATGAACTGATTCGTCTATGGATAGCTTTGGGATATGTAGAGGCACAGTATCAAACCCAAAACTTGGAAGAAGCAGGGGAGGAATATGTGCTGAGCCTCATGAACTGTGGCTTCTTCCAGAATGCGAAAAAGGATGAGTTTGGATGCATAACCAGTTTTCGGATGCACGACATGATGTATGATCTTGCAGTCTTGGTCATCGACTCCAAATATAAGATGTTGGACACTAATTCTGTTGAAACAGGTCATGAACTTGATGAAAGAGTTTGTCATATGTCCTTTAGTAAAGATGTGGAGAATTTGTTGCCTTTGCTTCCTAAAAACAAGGAAAATCTACGGTCACTCCTGCTCGACTTTTGGTCTAATCCTAGTGAATTGCAATTAAATGGACTCTCAAGGTTCTGACGTTTGAGGATCTTGAAGCTAAGATTAGAAGGCTCGTGAGAATTACCAGGGTCAATGGGCAAGCTGATCCACCTGAGGCATCTCGACCTCTTAAGGAATTCCTCAATTTGTAAACTCCCGGACTTGATCACACAGCTGGTAAACTTGTTGTCTCTAGACGTGAACAATTGCCGGGATCTAGCGAAGCTACCCAGAGATATAAGAAAGCTAGTGAAGCTAAGGCACCTTAACTTGGATGGATGTCCGGCATTCAGCCATATGCCATTGGGATTGGGGAATTTGACAAATTTGCAAACATTAGGGAGGTTTGTAGTAAGGACGGGGAACAGGAGCAACAACAAAGGTGTGGGGGGACTAGATGAACTGAATTTCCTGAATAATCTCAAGGGAAAGTTGGAACTCGTGCTGGATTCCGATTTTGAGTATGAAAGGGTCAACGAGAAACTAATGGCAAACCTGGAGGAGAAATCAAAGCTTGTTTTTTTGCGCATAAACTTGTATTCGAAACAGTCAAAAGAAAAGAGTGAGATAGTGCTGGAAGGTCTCCAACCCCATCCCAATTTAAGAATCATGTACACTAGAGGATACAATGGGGAGAGGCTACCAAGTTGGATGATGAGCTGGGGTCAGCTCCCTTATAATTCTCTCCCAAATCTGGTTCAAATTGAATTATGTGGTTTTAACAACTGCAGATATCTTTGCTCCTTCGACAGACTTCCTCATCTTAAATTCCTCACGCTTTGGATTATGGATCAACTGGAGTATGTAGAGAATACAAGTACAGCTATTGGTAGTCCTCATCCTACTCCTAGTAATCCTCTTGCGACAACATCAGCACCAAATCCTTTATTCCCAAGCCTTGAAGACCTGACACTTCGTAGGATGCCAAAACTGAAAGGATGGAGGAAGATCACGGGTACAAGCAGTGGTGAGGAAGTATCACAAATCCTCCAAAATTGCGGTTACTATTCTGCTTTCCCTAGGTTGAAGATATTGGAATTTCGTGAAGTGGGGCTAGAGGTTGTTCCTGAGGAGTTCCGAGATCTCCCTGCACTCAAATCACTTCAGCTTTTCTTTTGTGGTGAATTGAAGGAACTGCTGGAATGGATTGGCACCCTCACCTCCCTCAAAGAGCTTTATATTGTTGGATGTCGTAAATTGAAGTCATTGTCGAAGCAGATGGTAAACCTCACCAAGTTGGAGGAGCTTGACATTTTAGCCTGCCCCACCCTGGGGGAAAGATGCAAGGAGCCACAGGTGAAGATTGGCCCCTCATTCAACATGTCCCTCGTGTTTCTTTATAATGGCACACCCATGTCATCCACTCTCCCAGGTATTACTTAATTTGCACTTCTTCCCCTTCACTGAACCCCTTTTACTACATTTCTTATATCTCTAAGAAGATGACATGCTCTTCCGCACCAAAAAAGAAGATGACATGCTCTTCTCTATGACACTTTTAACTTCTTTATCCTTTCATGGCTGTCTTCTTTTTTAAGTGTCTGCATACTACTCTATCTTTGTCTTTTTCCCATTGGCTAACTCCACAGGTGCATTTTAACTTTAAATAGTATAAATAACATTCAAAACCATTCCTACATATTAATTATTAAATTTAACTTCAATTATCTCATGGATATCTAGAGTTTTATTACTCTAAAACGAGGGGAAAAAATATATTTTGATTGCATACTAAATGATGTTGACTGAATATTTCTCGTCTCAACAGATTGAAAAAGAATTGAAAAATCAACAGAAATTATGCCCCTGTATATTATCCCTAAGCGAGCAAAGAAGGTTGCTGGATATCTTCTTGCAGTATTGTCATCATTGTCATGTGTGGTCCTCTAGAGGAGAATTTCTCAATGTACTGTGTGAATTCTAATGAATAAAGTCAGTGATCGATTAATACATAGTTGAATTTTTGTTGTCAAAACAATGATCCTTAAATAATAAGCTTCTTTGCTCCCCCTCATCCCAAGTTGCTTGAACTTTTATATGTAGAGCTGTGCATAAGGATACATGCTTTGTTTCATCTTCGCTTTGAATGTGTTTAAATTGGTTGCATTACCACTGGAGCTTAAAGTAAGTACTGCTAGTCTTGTGAAGATTGCATAAATTTAGTTCAGTAAATCAAACTAGAAATAGAATGTGTTATAGTGACCAATAACACCAATTATAGATTCATATGTGACCATGATAAGGGTGACTAAAAGCAGTTGCAGTTAAGCGAGTTGGCCCTTACCATATTTCTTTGATGATTTTCGACTTGTCAAATTTGAACTTGCTCCTGGTGCTTCGGTGATGTTCACAAGCATAGTAAGCATTTCAATCGATCTCAATCGCTGCCAACAATGAAGAGAGGAATCCAGTCATCAGCTGCATATCTTAATGTAGGCATACAACACCAAAAAAAATCTAGTCCATGCCTTAACCTAGCATTAATAACACAGATGTTAGATGAATTTGCACTTTAATTTTCATGGAAGTACTCGAATAAAAATGGCAAACTAGACATCAAAAAACCAGAGGACAACTATAAGATATGGTTATATAAAGTCTATGGACTGTGTAACGTTTCTTCATTGAACTAAAATGAAGAGGGGATTCGAATGAAAAATTCCCACAAACAATGTGAGACATTTAGTACACCTGTTCATCATCTCGATATGTGCCCATTCTGGGCAGGCACATCCGTTAGCCACTAAACAAAAAACAACTGCACACCTTTCACTGGAAGAAGCTTGCAACAATTGGAAGACAGCAGCCTGCAAAGTAAGGTGGAAATTCTTCTCATCTTCAAGATCATTAGATCTCCGATCCATCCTTAACAGCAAAGTTGCATTGTACATACTGATACTATCAACATTATGTTATGATCCATCCAGCAGTTGATGTTGTATAATATCTTGTATTTAATGTTGTCTGAGATTACGCAGGGAAATGCACTCAACTCCTTTGAGTTTGTTAAATTACTAAGCCCCTGTTCTTTTTTTGCATTTAGAATGATTTAACTAACAGCTTGCAGCTTCTTAAAGCTTCTTACATCTTTAACATAATCCTTACAGTTTCTTACATCTTCTTACATCTTCTCACATCTTCTCACATCTTCTTACATCTTCTTACATCTTCTTTTGTTTTTTTTAAAATGTAATTTTCAATTTTTGGTTATATAATAGGACAGTACAATTTTCCTATTTCAAGCATTATTTCTTAATATTTTAAGGGTTTATTTATAAAATTCATTGGTAATAATAGATTGATAAGATATTTACATTTAAAATTGTTTACCTAAACTAGAATTTCATTTCAAAAGTTGTATTCAATTTTGTGAGAAAATTTTTTTTTTTTTTGTTATACTTTGCTTATTGAAAGATCAAACTAATATTAATATAAGAAATCACTTCAAGTGTGGGAAAATTTGATTGAAAAAATTTGTGGGGCTTAATATATTTTATTGTTGTCTAATTTACTTGGTTAAAGGTTTATTTTCAACAAGAATATTATTTTAATATTATTGTTTCTCATCCAAAGCGTTCATTGTAAAAGAAACAAATTTTGCTTCAATAATATTAAGAAATAATTTGTTTACTGATGGCATCAAATTTATATCGTAAATATGCATAATATATTCTGCATTATTTCGCAAATCATACATTAAACACCAATAATATGCATACATTCTACAAATTATAGTATACAACTCTTGAATAATTCAACAACTTCTTACATCTATTCTCATAGTTTTTTACAACTTCTTACTTCTGCTTGCAGCTCCTTACATCTTCTTACAGCTACTTACATTTTCTTATAACTCCTTATAGTTCCTTACACAACTTCTTACAGCTTCTTACATTTTCTTACAGCTTATAGCTGTATCTTATCGCGGAAAAGAACAGGCCCTAGGTCACGATGGAGAAACTGTGCTCCGGGGCTACGAAGAGAAAAGAAAGACAGAAATGTGATTTCATGAGTTACCAAGCAAAGCGGCAGATTTCGAATGTCAGGTTGAAGTTTGTATTTAAAGAATCTCTATCCTATAATCCTTCATTCATTTAAAACACAAATCCATAAGTAGAAAACTAACCTTTACACACAACATTCAATTGTTCCCTGTAGTATGTGCTAGTCATCTGATTTCCATTTGTTGCTTCAGTTCACGACAAAGAAAATGCCAAAGAACGTGCACATCATGTTTGTCAGTGGAAATAGGCTTGTGGTTCAATCAGTATATTAGCAGTCCAGAGTCATACCCGAAAGCACCCATAACATTATGGGCCTACCACTTCAAACTCGCCTTAAATATCCGAAAGTTGCCCCTCACTGGTTTTCCTCGACAATTGTCAAATACAAATTCGCCTTACATGTGCTCGCGTGATAATGAAAAGCACGGCAAGCATTTCCATCGTTCCCAGTAGTTGCCCATAATAACTATGGGCAATCGTGTGGAAGCCTCTCATCATCAGCTGTGTGTCTTCTTTATGCAGACAGTAGCTAAAAGGTTAGGCCATGCTTTAATCTAGAAACAATAACACAGACGTTCGATGAATTTCTGTTTCCATTTTTCTTTTTTGGAGTTGCTAATCAATAGGTAGGTGTAGCTGAAATCTCTGAGTATTTCATGACATTAAAGTGCCTTGTTTTAATCAATTCTTTGACAAATTATTTACAAATGAAAAAAAAGAAAAAAGAAAAAGGAAACCCCTCTCTCTTACAGATGACGTGCCCAATTTTTAATAACATATTTATGGTTCCCTTCCATTTCTTCTGGGTGGTACCTCTCACCTTTGTGCTCTGTTTCTGACAAAAAGCATTCACTGGAGCTTTATTCATGGTAGATAATTCAGGCACATAGTACCAAAGTTCATTTGATAGGGCTTACTTCCATCCATTAGATACAATATAATACTATTACATTATACAAGTGTTGTTTCCCCATATATAATTTGAAGAATACATAATTTCTGGTCCTACAAGACAGTTGCGAATTTTAAGTGACAAGAATTACTCAATACACAGGCTTTCTGCTTTCTCGATCTCCTTCGTGATTGCCATTGTTGGGGTTGGAGGGATGGGGAAAACCACATTGGCTCAGTGTATTAGGGTATAGACAATGTGGGTGTTCATATGAACTCGATTGTGTCATTGTATAGCAATGTTCCAGAAATGGAAGAATATTAAAAAGAAAGCAGATTCCATTGCCAACAAAGGACAATGTTCTGTTTGAGTCTTACTCGTTAAGCAAGTTGACCGAGTCCAAAATATTGGTCACATGCAGATGCACTTATAAAAGGGGTCTTGCACAATCAGCAGAGAGATTATACATAGGGTGAAAAAGGGACACGGACAACAGAATAATTGTAGTAGTAAATTCTGAACAGTAGAACAGTGACAGAACTGGGCCAAACACAACAACACAATGGCTGACAAGTCGCTGATACATAATGTTTGGTGAGCCATGGAGCATGATATAAGTTTTCCTGGCTCCCCTCAATCACTCATTGAAAATATATGGCCAACGAGCCTCATCCCTTTCTCATCAAGCTTTCTTGATGAACACTCTTACATTCAGAACAATCTAACTCCCACCCTCCCTGCAGAAATCACAAAGGAAAAGACAGAAGAAAAAGACGGCAGAAGCCTTGGCTTCTGAATTTGCTCAGTTGCTGGGGGAGAAGCTGTTTACTTCAGCACTTAATGAAATCCATTTTGCCGCAGGGATCAACTCCCATGTTAAGAGCCTTGCAGATAGAAAAGTCATGATTGAAGCTCTCTTTATTGATGCAGATGCAATGCAAGAGAGCAGTAGTCCCTTGCTGCAATTACAGCTGGAGAAACTCAGCTGTGTACTCGAGAAGATAGATGACTTGTTGGATGAAAAAGCCATGACATCCCAGCTCAAACAACTAGCAAGGTTCAAAGATCGGGTACGTTGGTTCTTCTCCTTTGATATGAACCCAGTTGTGTCCTTGTGTAGAGATGTTAGACAAGTCAGGGCTCTTAGTAAGGAACTAGATTCCATCACCAATGACCGTGCTCTGCTTGCCAATTACATATTAAGCAAGTTGACCAAGCCCAAACCAAGGGAACAAACCGGGTCTCACACAATCACTGAAGAAATCATTGGGCGAGATACGGATAGGGAGAACATAATAACTAGGCTTTTTGATCCCTCATCCAGCTTTTTGTGATTGCCATCGTTGGGCTCGGTGGGATGGGGAAAACCACATTGGCACGGTATGTTTACCATAATGAGAGAGTCAAACAACACTTTGATAAACAGATGTGGGTTTATGCTACTCGAGAATTTAGCACTAAAGAGATGCTAGAGAACATCATAGCATCTACTGCACGTGAAGCAAGAAGATGGGATTTTGGGATGGATGAGGTGCAATGCCGCCTTCGAGAACAAACAGAGGGGAAGAAGTATCTCTTGGCTTTGGATGACATCTAGGATAATGACAGGTGTTTGAGTATAAAATGGGAAGAACTGAGAAAAGTGCTTGTGTGCGGTGGTGCAGGGAGTAAGGTTCTCATCACCACACGTGATGAGAGAGTGGCAAGAATCATGGGCTGCACTCACCCCTACAAGCTTGAGGATTTAGGAAAAGAGGACTCTTAGCTTCTTTTCCGACGGGCCACTTCTCCACATGATGCAAAATTAGAGCAAGGCCTAGGGGAAATTGGACGGGAGATTTTGGAAAGGTGCCCCAAGGTTCCTCTTGTTATACGCACCATAGGAGGCCTCTTAAGGGAGGAGGAGCCCAACAAGCACAGATGGCAGGCATTTCGAGATGGGCCTCTTCGTTATTTAAGTTCGACAGTGCCTGACGTCATGCAATCCCTGAAACTTAGCTACAACCAACAAGGTATGAGGCTTAAGCTGTGTTTTGCTTATTGCTCCTTGTTCCCTCGGGGGTGTGAGCTTGACAAGGATGGACTGCTCAGTACTTGGATGGCTTTGGGGTATATAGAGGCACGGAATGAAACCCAAAGCTTAGAGGATGTAGGGGAGGAATATGTGCTCAACCTCATGAACCGTGGCTTCTTCCAAAATGCAAAAAAAAAGATAAGTTTGGATGCATAATCAATTTCAGGATGCACGACTTGATCTATGATCTCACAGTTCAGGTCGCTGGCTCTAAATATAAGAGGATGTACTTTGGTTCTGCTCAAAGATGTCATGAACTTGATGAAAGAGTTTGTCATGCATCCTTTAGTGGAAAGGTGTTGTCAATCTCACGGAATCTGCCTCATTTTCTTCATAAAAACGAGGAGAAAATACAGTCACTTGTCATTGGCAATTTGCGTCAAATTAATAGTGAAGTGCAATTAAATGTACTATCGAGATTCCGATGTTTAAGGGTATTGAGGATACCAGATGTAGGCTTAGGAGAAATACCACGGTCACTAGGCAAATTGATCCACCTAAGGTATCTGGATCTCTCAGATAATGGTTTTGAGAAACTCCCTGACTCGATCGGTCGACTGGTATCTAAACCTCTTCTGGTGTCGAAATCTAAAGGAGTTAACCAATGTATGTGAGTAAGCTGGCAAAGCTACGACACCTTAACTTAGACAAGTGTTCCAATTTGATGCATATGTCGTTCGGATTGGGGAATCTGACGGATTTGCAAACATTACCGTTGTTTGTAGCAGCAGAGAAAAGGACATAGTGATATAGGAGGGTTAGATGAACTGAAACGCCTTAATAACCTCAAGGGAAGGTTAGAAATCATGGTGAATTTGGCACTCAATGATGAAGACTGGGTCGGGAGTACACCAGAGACATATGCTCGTGCAGCAACCCTGAATGGGAAAGAGAAGCTTGTTTCTTTGTCCATAGACTTGCATTACAAACAGCCAAAAGAAAAGAGCAAGATAGTGCTGGAAGGTCTCCAACCCCATCCGAATTTAAGACACCTGCATATTGAACGATACACTGGGGAGGGGCTACCGAGTTGGATGATGAGCTAGAGTCAGCTCCCTTATAATTCTCTCCCTAATCTAGTTAAAATTGCATTATATGGGTTTGAAAACTGCAGATATCTTTGCTCTTTCGGAAGACTTCCTCATCTTAAATTCCTCAAACTTGGCCATATGGAACAACTAGAATATGTAGAGAATAAACGTACTACTAGTAGTAATCGTGATCCTAGTCCTAGTAATGTCCTAGCTACAGCATCAGCAACAAAATCTTTTATTCCCAAGCCTTGAAACGCTGAATCTATGGACGATGCCACGACTGAATGGACGGAGGAAGATCATGTGGACAGGCAGTCCTAGTAGTAGCAGTAGCGAGGAAGAATAACTAGTCTTCCAAAGAAGTTGTTATTATTCTGCTTTCCACACGTTGAAGAAATTGGTATTTTATGAAGTGGGGCTAGATTTTGCTCCTGAGGAGTTCCGAGATCTCTCTGCACTCGAATCACTTAGCCTGGACTGTTGTTACCACCTGATGGCAGTGCCAGAGTGGATTGACACCCTTATTTCCCTCAAACAACTTTATATTGTTGAGTGCTCCAAATTGAAGTCGTTACCGAAGCAGATGGCAAACCTCTGCAACTTGGAAAAGCATAAAACTGAAGCATGCCCCATCCTTGAGGAAAAATGCAAGAAGCCAACAGGTGAAGATTGGCCCCTCATTCAACATGTCCCTCGTGTTCGCATCGACTCGAGTGATTACTAAGCAAAGCATCATCCATTCTCTCCCAGGTATTATTTGCACTTCTTCCCCTTCACTAGACCCCTTTTCCTACATTTCTCATTTATGAAAGGAGAATATATATACCCTCTCCCCTAAAACACACACCCGTCACCACAAGAGAGGGTGGGGGGTTAATAACTACTTTTGAACCACTCTGTATACCTTGTTCTTTTAGGAGTTTCTTTTTAGTTGCAACTTGTTTGCTATACTTTCACTTTTTTTCATTTGTGTACTTCATAAGCACCATAAAACTCTAGACAATAATAAATGAATATTCAAAACCGTTGTTATATCTGATCATTAAATTTAACCTCACTTATTCTACTATATTTATAGCTTTATTATTCTAGATTAATATGAAACTACATAAACTCAAGAAAGATGTTGGGACTTTTGATTATTATGAATAAATCTTTTGGAGGGGGGGATTGTATGCAAGGTATTCTAGACACAAAGACTCAACGCAAAGGATTGGTTGAAGACTTTTAAATCATTTTGCGAAATAAAACTTCACTATTGGGCCGAATTTCAAGATATTTACAATGTGGAATAATGAAGAATCATATATGAACTTGCCTTATTTGACCTTCTATGACGATTCACAAGCACAGGACATATCTCAATCAATTCCATAGTTGCCAACAACCACTATTGACAACTGTGTGGGCGGCAATCATCCACTGCTGCTCTTCTTTAGGCATACGACAACAAAGAGGCCTGACCATGCCTTGATTCCCTAGTAAGACAATCACAGAGATGTTGGACAGATTCTCACTTCAGTTTCCATGGAAATGCTCATATAAACAAGGTAACTAAGACATCAAATATCCAGAGGACCACTACGAGATCTAAAGATGAACAACTAAGGAGTGATTTTTAATTGAACTAAACTTAAGAAGGGGATTTGATTGAAAATCACGACAAACAATGCGCTGTGAAGGCAATAATATGGGGATCGACTGTAGAACCATAACTTAGTAATAGGTGGCTAAACAAAAATGGCAACAGCAATGCGGTGCAACAACAGTGTGCAAATCCATCGATTATCACAATTTAGAGGCAACCCAACAAAAATGGCAGTAAGCATGCTATAGTATTCCGTGATTAGTATGTTATTACACTCTTCGGAGTAATAAGTGTTAAGCAATTCATCAACAAATTTATTCATCTAAAACCGGAGGGGGGGATTTACAAAAGACAAACTCTTGGTCCTCTTCACACGAGTCGCTTTTTCGGGGGCTGCCAACCAGAATTAGGGGAGATCGGATATGCTCTGGTGTTCCTCTTGTCATCCGAAACATGGTAGGCACCTTAGGTAAGAAGCCTACAGTTGGGGAGGAGCTGAGGAACTTCTGACTTTTACTCATCAAGAAAATGACATCAAGCAGTTGCTTAAACTCAGCTTTGATCAACTCGTTCCATGGCTGAAGCTTTGTTTTGCTTGTTGTTCCTTGTTCCATAAGGGTTACGGATTTGACAAGCATGCGCTAATTTGTATTTGGATTTCATTGGGGTGTGTAAAGGTACGATGTAAGAACCAAAGCTTGGTGGATGTAGGGCAGGAATATGTTCTGAGCCTCATGCAATGTGGCTTCTTACAATATGGAGAAAAAGATGACTTTCGGTGCATAGAGAATTTCGGGATGCATGACTTCATCTATGACCCTGCTCCATCTGTCAGTGGCCTCAACTATAGGATTCTGGATTCTCATGAATTCCAACAAAGAGTAGGTCATGTATCCTTTAGTGACAAGGTGGTGTTTGAAAGGGGTTTGCCACCCTCCCTCCTAAAACCAAGGTGAAGCTGCTTCACTATAATTGACCTCGTTACTAAGCAGAAGGGCAGCCTTCTAACTTGGAGAGGCTGGAAATCACCAATTGCCTTAACCTCAGGGGAAAATGCCAAGAGCCTGCAGGACAAGAAGAGGACCTCTCGTAAGCGTCTGCTTCTGTGGCGAGTCATGTAGCTGTTTCAGCCTGTCCTCCGGGGAGTCTTGGGGTTAGGAGGGATTTAGGGCTGCGGAAGGTGCGCCTAGCGTCCTGGAATATTGGGTCTCTCACGGGTAAGCCAATGGAATTAGTTAAGGCTTTGCGTAGGCGTAAAATTAGTATAGCGTGCGTCCAAGAGACGAAATGAGTAGAGAGATTGATGGGTACAAAC
Organism: Carnegiea gigantea; assembly: GCA_029747015.1. NCBI lineage: Eukaryota > Viridiplantae > Streptophyta > Magnoliopsida > Caryophyllales > Cactaceae > Carnegiea > Carnegiea gigantea. The sequence continues at coordinate 1,018,872 of JAKOGI010000147.1, forward strand.
CGTGGTACTCGGGATCAACCAAGGCAAAAAATGGAGTTGACATCTTGGTAGTGAAGGATATCGTGGACCAGGTGGTCGAAGTGCGGCGCAAGAGCGATCGTATTATGGCCATTAAGGTTTTGATGGGTTCAACTTTCGTGAACGTGGTGAGTGTGTATACACCTCAAGTAGGCCTGTCGGAGGAAACTAAGAAGCTCTTATGGGAGGACCTAGACGAGGTCATTCAAGAGGTCCCTCGGAGCGAGAAACTGTTCATAGGAGGAGACTTTAATGGCCACATCGGCGCGGAGGCAGCGGGTTATGATGGGGTCCACGGGGGCTTTGGTTTTGGAGAGAGAAACGCAGGAGGGCTCTCCGTGTTAGACTTTGCGGTGGCCTTTGATTTGTTGGTGGACAACTCCTTCTTCAAGAAGAAAGAGGACCACCTAGTGACCTTCAGGAGCAGCTCTTGCAAGACCCAGATTTACTATTTCCTAACGAGGAAGGAGAATCGGAGATCGTGTAAGGACTGCAAAGTGATTCCCAGCGAGTTTTTGGGAACTCAACACAGGTTGCTGGTTTTAGATGTAGTGTGCAAGTATCCTAGGAGGCCGCAGAGGAGAGTCGGAGAACCCAGAATAAAGTAGTGGACCCTCATAAAGGATAAGGCGGGGCTAATAGCAGAAAGAATAACCAAGGAGAAAGCTTGGAGGAGGGCAGAAGACGCCGATTCGATGTGGGAGGCTGTGGCGGACTGCATCCGAAGGTCGGCTAAGGAAACCCTAGGTATTTCCAGGGGAGGCGGCATCAGGATGGAGGGCGCCTGGTGGTGGAACGAAGAGGTAAAGGAGAAAGTCAAGGCAAAAAAAGAGGCTTACGCGGAGTTCATGGGCAGCAGTTCGGAAGAAGAAAGGGAGCAAAAGAAGATTGGATACAAGGTGGCCAACAAGGTAGCCAGAAAGGTGGTGGCCAACAAGGTAGCCAGGCGCTTGATAGATTGTACCATAGATTGGGGACGAAGGAAGGGGAGAAGGAGGTTCTTAAACTGGCCAGGGTGCGGGAAAGGAAGACCAGAGATTTGGGAGTGATAAGGTGCATCAAGGATGAAGAGGGGAAGGTGTTGACTGAGGATGTTGAGATTAAGGAGCGATGGCAAAGGTTCTTTGTTAAACTCCTAAATGGGGAAGGGGTGCGAGAGGACCCTAGTGGGGGCGAAGAGAGTAGTGAGCAGAGTGCGGACGATCATATTACAAAGGAGGAGATTAGGGAGGCCTTGAAGAAGATGTCAAATGGAAAGGCAGTGGGCCCGAACCAGATACCGGTGGAGGTTTGAAAGTTTATGGGGGAGGTAAGTCTAGAGTGGCTTACGGAGCTGTTCAATGTTATTTTCAGGATCGTCAAGATACCCAGAGAGTGGAGGGTCAGCACAGTTATCCCACTGTACAAAAACAAAGGGGATATCCAAGATTGTAATAATTTTAGGGGCATCAAGCTGCTCAGTCACACTATGAAGCTTTGGGAGAGGGTGATTGAGAGAAGGTTACAAGAAGTTGTGGAGGTTTCAGAGAATCAATTTGGTTTTATGTCAGGCAGGTCGACCATTGAGGCGATCTACCTCCTCAGAGGGCTCATGGGCTTGTTCAGGGATAAAAAGGTGGATCTCCATATGGTGTTCATTGACCTGGAGAAAGCGTATGATAGAGTGCCGAGGGAGCTTCTGTGGAGATGTTTGGAAGAGAAAAGGGTGTCGCCCGCATACATTCGTGTTATTAAGGATATGTACGAGGGAGGGCGGACGCGTGTTAGGACACCGGGAGGGGTCTCCGATGACTTCGTTGTCAGTATGGGCCTGCATCAGGGCTCCGCCTTAAGCCCGTTTCTTTTCACATTAGTTTTGGATGAACTCACTAGAGGAATTCAAGACGAGGTGCCTTGGTGCATGTTATTTGCAGATGACATCATTTTTATCGATGTGACCAGGCAGGGGGTGAATGACAGGTTGGAGAGTTGGAGGCATACACTGGAAGATAGGGGTTTCCGGTTAAGTAGATCAAAAACGGAATACCTCCATTGCCGTTTCAGCGGAAGGACAGAAGAGGGGGGAGACATCACACTGGAGGGGAGGGTGATTCCAAAGGTCGCAAAATTTAAGTATCTGGGCTCGATCATCCAGCAGAACGGGGACATTGATGAGGATATTAGCCAGCGGATAAGAGTGGGTTGGCAAAAGTGGAAGTCTGTGTCCGGGGTGTTGTGCGACAAGAGAGTACCGCTAGGATTGAAAGGCAAAGTCTATCGAAGGGTAGTTAGACCGGCTGTTCTTTATGGATCGGAGTGTTGGCCTCTAAAAAAGATGCAGGTCCAAAGGTTGATGGTAGCTGAGATGAGAATGGTCAGGTGGATGTGTGGTTTTACGAGATTGGACGGGATTAGGAATGTCGTTATCAGGAGCTTAGCCGAAGTTGCCCCCATAGAGGAGAAGATGAGGGAATCGAGGCTTAGATGGTTCAGCCACGTTAAGCGGAGAAGTGTGGCCGCTCCAGTGCGGAGGTGCGAGATGATCGTCCCCCCTAGTGGAAAGAGAGGGAGGGGTAGACCGAAGAAGAGCCTAGAGGAAGTGGTTAGAGAGGACCTGAGAGTTGTTGGTCTGACGGAGGACATGACTCAGGATAGAAGGCTGTGGCGGGATAGGATTAGAGTCTTTGATTGTAGGGGACCGGCTACATAGGTGGTTGTAGCTTCGGTGGGGTGGGGCGGGTTTTTGTGTGCTTGTCTGTAGGTCGTGCTTGGCTGGGCTGTGATGGCTTCTAGCGCCCCTGGTTTGTTGAGGTATGTCCCCGCTCCTTGTTTATCTGCTCTACATACCCTTCTCCCCCGTTGGTAACTTGGTTTGCAATCGTTTCCTCTTTAAACCGTTTTTCCAAAAACTGTTTTGTGGGTCTTTAGGAATCAACCTCTCTATGGGTAGGAATACCGGTAGGGGTAAGATTACCTACAGCTGGATCTCCCCAGACCCCGCGAAAGCGGGACCCACACTGGGAGTTGTTGTTGTTGAAGGAATTCCAATTTCGCAATGTTGGATTAAAGGCAATTTCTAAGTAATTTCAAGGCCTTTCATGCTTCAAATTATTAGTTGCAATCAACTCAAGAAATACCAGGATGGATTGACACCCCTGCACCCCTGAAAGAGCTTGTCATTGACGGTTGTCCTAAATTGACATCGTTGCCAAAGCAAATAGCCAATCTTTCTGACTAGGGTCACATAATGCCTCAAGCTTGTGCATTCAACGTTCAGCTTAAACTTTTGGCTAAGATGGTTCTTGACCACAGCATTAGAGCCTTTCTGAGCAATAGGTCTCGAGTTCAAATCTTAGTAGTCCCCATAATGATTTATTGCGCAAGGTAGGGGGATCCTTTGCAGCATTCGCGTGAGGGGGCATGTTAGAGCATAAATTGTACAAAGTGGTAATAGATGCTGTTCCCAACGAATTTCAAGGCCTCTTATCCCTTGAATTGCCTAATATTTCTCATTGTTCCAAACTCAAGGAGATAAGTCAATAACAAAGTGGATTGACAGCCTCATCTACTTCAAAGAGCTTCATCTTTGGGATTGTCCCAGACTGACATAGTTGTCACAGCAAATGGATTAAGCTTCCCAACTTGGAGGAACTTTGGATCATAGATTGCCTCAGCCATAACATGGTGGCAGTTAATACAGTCACAAATGAACAATGGCTCCTTAATTAATATAAGCATAAACTTATTTTTAGTAATCAACATTCAACAAACTTAAAAGCCTTAATGATGAAACTATTCTATAAAATCTTCGAGGGCTTATTTGTGTCAGCAACGTCATCGATGAGGCTTGGATCATGTGGAGTAGTTTTGGAAACATTACATGCCTGTGTAAGGAGAAAGGAAATGAATTGAAATGCCAGTAATTAACAATGCCAATGTAAAAATGATGAATCAATTTTACACTATTAGCATCTAAATGTCCATTGCACCAGGAGAATATCCAGACTGCAATGATTCCACCATCACTTATCAGAGTAGTTTGCGTACTGTGGCTATGTAGATGATGGGAGAATCTGTGCATCATGATGTTGTTTATTATGTTGAACATGAAGAATGCAGTATGTCCATATTCTATGTACTACGTGAATTCTAATGAATTCAGCAAAATGATAAGTTTATGTTTTTACTCTTTCTCCTCATCTTGTGCTTGTATATGCAGATAGAGTTGCAGGTAATGCATATACGGCTCATTTTACAGTCATTGAATGCGTTTAAAATTAAAGTTGCATTATCATTGAGGCTAGAAATCTAAACTGCTAGTCTGTCTATGGTTACATGGATTTAGATCAGCAATCATAGTAGGTTTGATTTATTTTTTTTTTTTCCCTTTCAGTAGTATTTCTTTTATTCATTGTATGAATTTATATAAAGTATTCATCAATTAATGTGTTTGGTTGGAACCGAATATAGTCACGGGATTTAAAATTTTAACAAACCAAATTTTGTAGAACAAACGCATTCATTATATTTTGCATGGGTTAAATAAGAAGTACTCGTGTTTGCGCTCATATATACAGGTTGCGTCCCACCATTAGATACAATAGAGTACTATTACATTATACAAGTGTTGTTCTGCCCTCTATGATCATGACTTGAAAAGGTCATAATTTCTGGTCCTAAATAAAAAAAAGGTGAAAAATAACTGACAAAGTACTATAGATAGTAAAAAAGGGTAGTATACTTAGTCATGGATGCCTTAATCAAAATAAAGAACATGACAATGAAGCTGCCCTACAAATTGTATTACAAACACTCTCTATCTCCAATATCTTATCCTTCCAACTGCATATCCAACCCAGGTCGGAAAATGGCCCTTGAAGCTATTATTGGTCCGTTGGTGAAGAGTGTGTTCCCTGTAGCAATGAACGAATTCCTTTTTGTTGCAAGGACTGAGTCCTATACAAAAGATCTTGCAGAAACAAAGGCATTGATTCAAGCCTTGCTGCTTGATGCAGATAAGAGAACTCAGGAGGATGGTACTAGCAGCAATGTGCGACGATTTGAGCTGGAGAAACTCAGCGCTGCACTTGACGGGATAGATGACTTGCTGGATGAAAAAGCATCTCAATCCAAGATCATAGAACTCGCAGGGTTCAAAGATCGTGTATGTTTGTTTTTCTCCCTTGATATGAACCCTGTTTTGTCTTCGTGTAGCTACGCTAGACAAATCAAGGATATTAGGCAGAAACTAGACTTCGCCAAGGATAATTCCACGTTGTGCAACGTATCATCCATGGGGCATGCAAAAATGAGTCAAAAAAAGATTTTAAAACATCTCACATAATTAGTGAAAAGGTCATAGGAAGAGACCTCGCGAGAAATTACTTAATAAAAAGGCTTCTTGATCCCTCATCCTTTGTGATTGCCACTGCTGGATTGGTGGCACTGGAAAAACCACATTGACTCAGTATATTTGCAATAACGAAAGGGTGAAGAAACACTTTGATAAACTCCTTTGGGTTTATGCTTCTTGAGATTTTACTGTTACCAAGATACTGAAAGACTTGGTGTGTGTGGGTGAAAAGATACCACGCGATTATACAAAGGAATGGCTTCAAAAGTTTTCCTTGAAAAAATCGCAATGAAAAGCTATCTACCGGTGTTGGATGGTATCTGCAATGGTGATCCGAATCAGAGTCTGCGTGCAAAATGGGAATTGAGGAAACTGACAGAGTCTGGCGGCCATCGGAATAAGGTCCTCATCACCACACTTGATAAGAGTGTGGCCATAACAGTGGGCTGCGATGACCCATACCCGCTTGAAAATTTGAATAGAACAGAACAGACGGTTGGCTCCTCTTCAAACAGGTTGCTTTCACAAGGGAGCACCAGCCGGAGTTGGAGGATATTGGAAAGCAGATTGCAGAAATGTGTTCTAGAGTTCCTCTTGTGATCCGTACATTATCTGGCACCTTACGCGATGACAAGCGTACAGTTGAGGAATGGCGGAATTTTAGAGATGAGGAACTCCCGACTTTTTCTCGTCATGAAAAGGACATCAAGCAGTCTCTGAAACACAGTTATGATCAACTCAATCCGAGGCTGAAGCTGTGTTTCGCCTCTTGTTACTTGTTCCTGAAGGGTTACCAACTTGACAAGCGCGAATTAATTTGTATTTGGATCATTTGGTTCTAATTTCAATTTAGTTTTCTCAGTTCTAGGCAAGTGAAGATTCTTTGCATCCACAATTTGGAACATTGTCGTAAAATGCATACTTTTTCCAAAATCATTTCGTCTTTAGTATTTACAATTTATATTCTCGACTTTCAAATGAAATAAAAGAAACTTAGGAAGTACATCAACATCATAGTCGAACTGCCTTTACATGGATAGGAAACCTAGCATGTCATAAAGAAACATCCCTTATAAACATTTGGTATAGAGCCGACTTTGCTAATTACATTGATCTATCTGTTGATATGAATGATGATGATTGCTGGTAATGTTTGAATTGCACAGGTGCCAAACGTTCATTTATATGTTTTGTAAAATTCCTACCCTGTGCTTAGATAACATAAAAATACTACTTAATCTCCTGAAACAACAAGCAAAATTGTGACACATGCATGAGGGGATACACAACAGTAAAAGAAAATCAACATCAACTGAGAAATTCTAAGCTATACCCATAGGCATAGGTACATGATCTTTTGTCTTATATATGTACAACATAAGTACAAGATCTAAGATATAACCCAAAATCTACAATTCTTATTTAATTATAGAACAGATTAATCACTCGTGATCGACATTTTAAGTGACATGATGAATAGGAGAATTGTTGCGAGAAAAACAGAGTTTTAATATTTATAAACCCCAAGTGCAAGGTATGTCGTTGAGTACTTGGGGTGTCGTCCACAGGGAATTGGGTTTCCAACTACCAGAGTTCACTAGAGCGTCTCAAGCTAGGCAGGATCGAAGGGTGAGAAGGGGAAACTAAACTACGCTACAAATACAGAAACAAACGACTTGGAGTTGTGATTTCACCAAGTGATGAACCAACTAATCAAGACAGGTCCTAACCTACCCGAACCACACCATGAACAAGAGATGGTCGGTTGCACCATCAAAGACCGCCCAAGCCCTCTCTCAAGGGTCATGAGCTAGTCTAACTCGTGTAACCACCTACTTTCGTGGGGTTAGGCGAGTTAAACCACAAAACTAGCAACCCCGGACCTAACTCGATTCGGATACTACTTTCGTGTCCCGAACTCGGCCATTCCCTCTCCCACACTAGCCAATTGACCTCACCTCTCAGCATAAGTCAATCGCCCAAAAATATGGATGAAAGCCCTCTCAGGCATTTCATCGAACACTTGGCGGGCGTGAAGGAAAACTCTATGTTCTAGGGAAAGATTGGGCATGATTAGGCCTAGTACAAGATTAATTATCCATCAAGAGGCTAATCACAATCCAAGCCAACAAAATCTAACAACTAATCATCAAAAACGAATGAAAACCTAAACTAACAAATAAGAACATGAACACGAAGAATGAAACAAGGCAATGAAATAAAACGAATTCAAACAACTAGATAACATGAATCAACAATGAAAACCAAACATATAAACTTAGGCAAATCAAATACAAGAATTAAAACTAACAAAACGTAAACAAGAACAATGAAATAAATAGAGAAAAGGAAGAGGGAAACTTATGCTTGAATTGATTGAAGAACTTGAAATCCACAAGCAAGAATCCCAAAATACAAACAACTGAGATCCTAATCTAATCCTCCTATTGAGGTTTTTATTGGATAAACCTAACCTAAACTAACCTAGAAAATCGCCCAAGGAGAAACCCCGAACGAACTCCCCGAACAAACTGGCAAAAAGGGGTTATATCGCGAACGCAGGCCCGACGCACGGCCGTGCCACCACGCACGGCCGCCCGTGCGCCACCACGCACGGCCAGAACGCACGGCCGTGCGCCTGGCCGTGCTGGCTGTGCGTGGCTTCGGCCACCGGTGCACGGTCGTGCCTCCCTGCAGGATGGCCGTGCACTGCTGTTTTTCGCCTGTTTTCGCTGATTTTCATCGTTTTGTCCCATCTTCGTCCCTTTCTGCGACGTTTGCTTGATTTGGAGTTATTTCCTACAAAACATAAATAAAACAAGGTAAAATCCTAAGAATTAAGTTATTATACGAGCTAAAAGTGGGTGAAAGAAGCACGTAAAATAGGTAAATTTACCGCTCAACACACCCCCACACCTATCTTTTGCTCGTCCTCGAGCAAAATAAAAGAAAAACTAAAGTAAACAACTAACTCACTTTCGTAGGAATCACGGTTGCATTTAGCGTATGCAACAAGCCCTTTAAACCCCTTGGTCACCCCAAGTGGACGAGTAAGGTCTCGTGAGGGTTTGCAGAAGATATACCCACAAAATCTCAAAAAGGGAAAACAAAGAAAAGGGAAAACAAAATCGAAAAATGAAAATGACAAAACAAAATATATACATCCGGGTGAACTGTACACGTTCGGATCAACCAAAACCCCCTAGTAGCTCAAGTATTAGTCTGTACACAAGCGTTATATGCATTTCAGGACACATCATCCCAAAGAATGGCATTCAGATATCAGCTTTTCACCCCACAACGCATGAAAATAATGAATCCATCCTGGTGCCTGTGTGCAAGTGTATCATCACCCTGAAACTAAGCCTACCAAAACCAAACTCAATCCCACGCAATTGACACAAGCTACCTTTTCGAATGGCTAGCATGGAAAGCAGGCTTCCCCAGTAGCAGTATTGCCTCAAAGGGTAACACCCAGTAGCGCATGCCTCAAAGGGGTACTTGTCATTTCCAACTCTTTTCTTCCCCACTTGTTTTTCTTTTCCATTATTTTTTTTCATTACAAACTCATGCCACGCCTCAAAGGGATACACCCAGTAGCGCTTGAATTTGTTTGTTTTTGCTTTTGTTTTAGAAAATGGGGGTGCCAGCACATATAAAGGGAGCTATGCAGTAGACAAGTGGGGGAGTCAATCATGGAAGACTAAGAATGTAGGATGATGATAATACATAAATCAGGACTGGATTACAAAATTACAATGGACTGTTGGGGTTAGAACTGAAGACCTAAAACGACAGATTGGGGATGAACCTTTATCATGCACATTATACTTATATACGAGCTAATAGTCAAGGTACCGGAGATTAAGACTGATCTAAATAGTACAAAACTCCCCTAAATTCAAAAGGAAAAGAAAAATTTATACAAAAAAGAGAAAAATTGAAAAATTTACACAAAAATGAAAAATTTTCACAAAAATAAAAAGAAAAGGGGAGATGACCCACCCCCACACCGAAATCTCACAATGTCCTCATTGGGAGCCATGAGTCATCACCAACACACAAAAATAAAGAAAACAAAATCAAACACAAGACATACAAAATCGACAAATATATACACAAGCTAACACACTCTCCCAAAAACGCAATCTCGCCCAATCAAAAACAAGATCACACATATATACCAAACTAGCACCACCAACAAGAAATATATACCAAGCCAACAACACCACCAATCACAACACAATAAAAAAAACCACAAAACACAAAAATGGTGATCACAGCCAACAACGGCTCAGCAACATCCACATTTCACCACAAGATGATCACCAACCAAAAACACAATCCTAATATCCACAACTAAACAAAAACAAAAAGAAAGAAAAGAAAAATAAAAAGAAGGGGGGAGAAGAGTGAGAACGAGTATACCAGGTCGGGTACTGAATGTACCCGAACTATGCCATGACGACTTAAGGAGCATCAGCCACTCCTTGCCGCTCAAGATGCGAGTCGTCAGCTCGGAAGCAGTCAAAGCTCGCAGGAGCTTATCATGCATAGCTGCATGTAGCTCAGAATGGTGTGAGTAAGAGAACACTGGTAAAGATGGAGCAAACAAAGTTAGTGCCCTCTTAAACTCACCAAATACCTGTGAGAAATCAGCAGAATAATCGAAGGTAATAATCAATACGATTTCTCCAGGCATGCCCTCTAGGTACAGACAATAAGGGCCAAGGAAAGGGTCATACCCTCTAAAAGTACCTAGAGACTTATGGCAGGCAGCCTCATTCCCCTCAAGTATCACAAGAGAATCGATAAGTGACAAATCACAACACTTGGGGGAATGGGAGGGTGGTGAACATGAATAGGAAGCATGGGATGTATCAAGAGAGGTGGGGGATATATTATCAATAAAATCAGGACTAGTTGGCCCTGCAACCACAACATCCATGCATGAAGTCCCTGTGGGAGTCCCATAAAAAGTATGCACCTCAATAGCAACATGGTCGGAACCAGACCAAGTATCATCCTCCTCAACACTAGCGCTAACGCCAAAAGTCTCACCTACCTCAAACTCCGTCGACTGAGCTAAAGGGAAAGGTGTATCAGGAAAGGTCATGATAAGCGCAGTGTTGTCCCAAAGGGTATTAGGAAAGGATGAAGCAACAGTGAGTGAAGTGGTCAAGGGAGGGTCAAGTACGTCCTCTAGTCCGGATTCTAGAGGAGGAAAAGACGCACCATCATCACACAGATTGACATCAAGTCTAGGAGTACTAGAACTAGGGTCAGTCTCGGGTGATAGGTCATACTCCCGCATTTTATTAACAAACTCAGCAAACTCAACTTGTTGCTTATTCATTGTCTCTATCATATTGTTAAGTCTAGCAAAGCTTTCATTAGAAATATAATAGGGACAAGAATTACCGATGTGATCAGGACAATGACAAATTTCGCACACAGGAGGGGCACAATTAGGGATGCAAGGGGGTGGGGTACAAGAATCAGAACAACTAGTTTCAAATTCGTAAGTATCCCAAGCCAACCACTCAAGTAATTCCCAAGCTTCATCAACATTTCGAGCATAGAAATCCCAATGCTCCAAAAGAACACGGGTCTCACAATTCACACCCTCATCAACAACATGCAATATTTCCCATTTCCCATATAAACATCCACAAGAAACACATTGAGCAAGATAAGCATGTAAACGATCCCAATAACGGTAAAATAGTTCTTGCTCACATTGGGGAAAATGGAAAATTGCCATTGAATTTTTTTCTTTTGAAATTTTTTTTTTTTTGGATTTTTAAAAGGCCTAGCCTCGAATGCTAAAGTAAACCCCAATATCGAAAAACGCCAACTCCCCGGCAACGGCGCCAAAAACTTGTTACGAATTTGAAACTAGTTGTTCTGATTCTTGTACCCCACCCCCTTGCATCCCTAATTGTGCCCCTCCTGTGTGCGAAATTTGTCATTGTCCTGATCACATCGGTAATTCTTGTCCCTATTATATTTCTAATGAAAGCTTTGCTAGACTTAACAATATGATAGAGACAATGAATAAGCAACAAGTTGAGTTTGCTGAGTTTGTTAATAAAATGCGGGAGTATGACCTATCACCCGAGACTGACCCTAGTTCTAGTACTCCTAGACTTGATGTCAATCTGTGTGATGATGGTGCGTCTTTTCCTCCTCTAGAATCCGGACTAGAGGACGTACTTGACCCTCCCTTGACCACTTCACTCACTGTTGCTTCATCCTTTCCTAATACCCTTTGGGACAACACTGCGCTTATCATGACCTTTCCTGATACACCTTTCCCTTTAGCTCAGTCGACGGAGTTCGAGGTAGGTGAGACCTTTGGCGTTAGCGCTAGTGTTGAGGAGGATGATACTTGGTCTGAGTCCGACAATGTTTCTATTGAGGTGCATACTTTTTATGGGACTCCCACAGGGACTTCATGCATGGATGTTGTGGTTGCAGGGCCAACTAGTCCTGATTTTATTGATAATATACCCCCCACCTCTCTTGATACATCCCATGCTTCCTATTCATGTTCACCACCCTCCCATTCCCCCAAGTGTTGTGATTTGTCACTTATCGATTCTCTTGTGATACTTGAGGGGAATGAGGCTGCCTGCCATAAGTCTCTAGGTACTTTTAGAGGGTATGACCCTTTCCTTGGCCCTTATTGTCTGTACCTAGAGGGCATGCCTGGAGAAATCGTATTGATTATTACCTTCGATTATTCTGCTGATTTCTCACAGGTATTTGGTGAGTTTAAGAGGGCACTAACTTTGTTTGCTCCATCTTTACCAGTGTTCTCTTACTCACACCATTCTGAGCTACATGCAGCTATGCATGATAAGCTCCTGCGAGCTTTGACTGCTTCCGAGCTGACGACTCGCATCTTGAGCGGCAAGGAGTGGCTGATGCTCCTTAAGTCGTCATGGCATAGTTCGGGTACATTCAGTACCCGACCTGGTATACTCGTTCTCACTCTTCTCCCCCCTTCTTTTTCTTTTTCTTTTCTTTCTTTTTGTTTTTATTTAGTTGTGGATATTAGGATTGTGTTTTTGGTTGGTGATCATCTTGTGGTGAAATGTGGATGTTGCTGAGCCGTTGTTGGCTGTGATCACCATTTTTGTGTTTCTGTGTTTTTTTTATTGTGTTGTGATTGGTGGTGTTGTTGGCTTGGTATATATTTCTTGTTGGTGGTGCTAGTTTGGTATATATGTGTGATCTTGTTTTTGATTGGGCGAGATTGCGTTTTTGGGAGAGTGTGTTAGCTTGTGTATATATTTGTCGATTTTGTATGTCTTGTGTTTGTTTTTGTTTTCTTTATTTTTGTGTGTTGGTGATGACTCATGGCTCCCAATGAGGACATTGTGAGATTTCGGTGTGGGGGTGGGTCATCTCCCCATCTCCCCTTTTCTTTTTATTTTTGTGAAAATTTTTCATTTTTGTGTAAATTTTTCAAATTTTCTCTTTTTTGTATAAATTTTTCTTTTCCTTTTGAATTTAGGGGAGTTTTGTACTATTTAGATCAGTCTTAATCTCCGGTACCTTGACTATTAGCTCGTATGTAAGTATAATGTGCATGATAAAGGTTCATCCCCAATCTGTCGTTTTAGGTCTTAGTTCTAACCCCAACAGTCCATTGTAATTTTGTAATCCAGTCCTGATTTATGTATTATCATCATCCTACATTCTTAGTCTTCCATGATTGACTCCCCCACTTGTCTACTGCATAGCTCCCTTTATATGTGCTGGCACCCCCATTTTCTAAAACAAAAGCAAAAACAAACAAATTCAAGCGCTACTGGGTGTATCCCTTTGAGGCGTGGCATGAGTTTGTAATGAAAAAAAATAATGGAAAAGAAAAACAAGTGGGGAAGAAAAGAGTTGGAAATGACAAGTACCCCTTTGAGGCATGCGCTACTGGGTGTTACCCTTTGAGGCAATACTGCTACTGGGGAAGCCTGCTTTCCATGCTAGCCATTCGAAAAGGTAGCTTGTGTCAATTGCGTGGGATTGAGTTTGGTTTTGGTAGGCTTAGTTTCAGGGTGATGATACACTTGCACACAGGCACCAGGATGGATTCATTATTTTCATGCGTCGTGGGGTGAAAAGCTGATATCTGAATGCCATTCTTTGGGATGATGTGTCCTGAAATGCATATAACGCTTGTGTACAGACTAATACTTGAGCTACTAGGGGATTTTGGTTAATCCGAACGTGTACAGTTCACCCGGATGTATATATTTTGTTTTGTCATTTTCATTTTTCGATTTTGTTTTCCCTTTTCTTTGTTTTCCCTTTTTGAGATTTTGTGGGTATATCTTCTGCAAACCCTCACGAGACCTTACTCGTCCACTTGGGGTGACCAAGGGGTTTAAAGGGCTTGTTGCATACGCTAAATGTAACCGTGATTCCTACGAAAGTGAGTTAGTTGTTTACTTTAGTTTTTCTTTTATTTTGCTCGAGGACGAGCAAAAGATAGGTGTGGGGGTGTGTTGAACGGTAAATTTACCCATTTTACGTGCCTCTTTCACCCACTTTTAGCTCGTATAATAACTTAATTCTTAGGATTTTACCTTGTTTTATTTATGTTTTGTAGGAAATAACTCCAAATCAAGCAAACGTCGCAGAAAGGGACGAAGATGGGACAAAACGATGAAAATCAGCGAAAACAGGCGAAAAACAGCAGTGCACGGCCATCCTGCAGGGAGGCACGACCGTGCACCGGTGGCCGAAGCCACGCACGGCCAGCACGGCCAGGCGCACGGCCGTGCGTTCTGGCCGTGCGTGGTGGCGCACGGGCGGCCGTGCGTGGTGGCACGGCCGTGCGTCGGGCCTGCGTTCGCGATATAACCCCTTTTTGCCAGTTTGTTCGGGGAGTTCGTTCGGGGTTTCTCCTTGGGCGATTTTCTAGGTTAGTTTAGGTTAGGTTTATCCAATAAAAACCTCAATAGGAGGATTAGATTAGGATCTCAGTTGTTTGTATTTTGGGATTCTTGCTTGTGGATTTCAAGTTCTTCAATCAATTCAAGCATAAGTTTCCCTCTTCCTTTTCTCTATTTATTTCATTGTTCTTGTTTACGTTTTGTTAGTTTTAATTCTTGTATTTGATTTGCCTAAGTTTATATGTTTGGTTTTCATTGTTGATTCATGTTATCTAGTTGTTTGAATTCGTTTTATTTCATTGCCTTGTTTCATTCTTCGTGTTCATGTTCTTATTTGTTAGTTTAGGTTTTCATTCGTTTTTGATGATTAGTTGTTAGATTTTGTTGGCTTGGATTGTGATTAGCCTCTTGATGGATAATTAATCTTGTACTAGGCCTAATCATGCCCAATCTTTCCCTAGAACATAGAGTTTTTCTTCACGCCCGCCAAGTGTTTGATGAAATGCCTGAGAGGGCTTTCATCCATATTTTTGGGCGATTGACTTATGCTGAGAGGTGAGGTCAACTTGCTAGTGTGGGAGAGGGAATGGCCGAGTTCGGGACACGAAAGTAGTATCCGAATCGAGTTAGGTCCGGGGTTGCTAGTTTTGTGGTTTAACTCGCCTAACCCCACGAAAGTAGGTGGTTACACGAGTTAGACTAACTCATGACCCTTGAGAGAGGGCTTGGGCGGTCTTTGATGGTGCAACCGACCATCTCTTGTTCATGGTGTGGTTCGGGTAGGGTAGGACCTGTCTTGATTAGTTGGTTCATCACTTGGTGAAATCACAACTCCAAGTCGTTTGTTTCTGTATTTGTAGCGTAGTTTAGTTTCCCCTTCTCACCCTTCGATCCTGCCTAGCTTGAGACGCTCTAGTAAACTCTGGTAGTTGGAAACCCAATTCCCTGTGGACGACACCCCAAGTACTCAACGACATACCTTGCACTTGGGGTTTATAAATATTAAAACTCTGTTTTTCTCGCAACAAGAATTCTGACAAATGGGGCAAGAGGCATTCATGGTGAGCCATTCATCAATACAATCAACATAAAAAGAGTGTACGTGCACAATGTGGGAGTGTCCATAGGGCCTCCTTGGGGAGGTACTCACCCAAACATATAGGGCAACTCTTGTCATCTGGTTTGGGCAAACGCCGCCTCTCCCCTAACATCACTTTGGTGTAGGACTCAATTGTGGACCGATCAAGGCCGCCACTATGAACTGGTTGAGTTTCAGGCAGTGGAGCCACTTCTGGGATGGGGGCGATGGTGAGGGTGATACCGACACTCAAAGTATCTCCCCTTCTTCTTCTCTGGCGGTAGCATTTGGCCCTCACCATGAAGTATGTGATGCAAAATGCAAAGAATGCCAATGGTGCTGCAAATGCCAGGGCTATGGCTACTATAGCATTTTTTGCAAGTCCTGACAGGCAAACCAAAGAAATTGAATTTGTTATGCATGGCCATTTCATGACTCCTATTTGATTACTTGATTGAAAGGTTTGATCTTCATCCCTTATTAATCCGCTTGATTTAACACAATCTAAATAAACAACGAACATAATTTAAAATGTAATACATCTAATTGATATGATCTGAATATAGCACAAGTTGAAAATTGACACTACACAAAGTAGCTAACCCTCAATATGAATAAATTCTATTAGCTCTATGTTTTTGGAGATAGTACCAAAAGTTATAAAGTTTTTACAACAATTTGGCTTTATCTATGCTTTTGCAGGTGCAATTAGAGCTTTATTTTTTCAGCTTGGATGGCAGCGAACTAAAATAAAATCTATCTTCAAATCTCCTCTACTTCACTAGTCTCTTTGCAATTTTGCAATTTAAGTTTAATATTGTATATCAAACCCCTCCAAATCCCTTCCTAGCGGTGGGACTTTTGTGAGTATGGATTTGTTTTTGATCGAGTGTAGACTGGGATTTGGAATTGGGTACAACCTTCATTCAATGATTTTGATTTTCATTGTGCAAAGACAATTAATGATGGAGAAACAAGGGAGCTTACCACTTCGTGGAGCATTGAAGCATCCAACTTCCAAGCTTGAATTGTTGTTGAACTCACATTGCCCACCTTTCTGAAAGCACTCACCACACTCGGGTCCGACCCAAGTGAGCCTAATATCACTACTAAGATCCGAATAATAGTCCATCATCTCAGGCCCCAATTCACCCGGAACTCGAATGGATCCCAACTTTTCACACTTGGAGTTGGAATCATTGCTTGTGACCTCAACAGCATTAGCAATAACAGCATAGTTTGAACCACTTAGGCACTCAAGTTTCTTCACATAGGACACGGACTTCAAGTAATCATTAGAGCAATCACACAACCAATAAACTTGCTCTTGCATGGGACAAAGGGAGAATAATTACCCGGGATTGAATGATTTAGTGAAAGAAGCCTTTCTGGGAGGCAATTATTTGGATCATTAAGCAATAATTCTTGCTTAACATAATCTATGGCTTTAACAAAGAACACCCCTGAATTAGGCAAGTGAATTGATAGCCTATTGGCTCCATCACAAAACAAATCAAAACCCGGGTACTCACTTGGGAGGGGCTCTTCCTGGTTTTGGATCCGAAATGGGAATTGGACAAGTCGGGTAATCGGATCGTTGTAGCTGCACATCTAGATCATGCAACCATTGATCATCATCAAGCTCGTATCCTTGCATTTTGCACAAGTACATAGGAGGAGGATTACTACTTATAAACAAATCAACACCATCTGGATCATGCAGCCATTGATTTCCAGTTGTAATTAATCTTTTGCATAATCTTATAATTGTAAGGGTGTGCTATTAGTGTGAAAATTTGAACTTTCTAGGCATTTTGTATAACCTTCAATATGAGCTTCGAAGGACAAAAGATGCCAGGGTTACTGTACCAATTTATAGTTTAGCAGTCTCCAAAAGTAACGAAGACTTGTTTATTTGTTGTATAATGTTTGGTCAAATTATTGTTACTTTATGAATTACAATCAAGCTACTATCGACACATAAAGGGTTAGACTTGAGGCCAATAACGACTAAAAACCAATACCTTACAATTTTTAGCCCTCTATTTCTTGGTCCCTGGCCTCATCCAAACATCTGATGAACAGTTTATTGACCAACTCAATTTGTGGAAGAGAGGATTGATTAGTGTAACAAGTTGTGTGATTCTCAATCAAGTGAGTCAGCTATGCCACTTTTTATGCTATGTTAATCGATCTTTTTTATTATTTTATTTAAATTAACTCATTATGCTATGTGCATATGTTGGCCTTGGAACAAAAACAAAGAAATTCGGGGAAACATAAAAAAGACTTTTTGGCACAGGGAAAGGGTGCTCATAGTAATATTTTGGCTTTGTGAGGGCTTAGGACCAATGAGGATTGTCTAGTATGTTTAATTGAAAACCGAAGTTGCCCCTTATAAAATTTTAAAGTGCCGTTATGAAGTTGTAATTTGATAGAATAGTAAAATAAAATTAAATGCACCAAAACCTAAATTTCTCTCTCCCCCACACTCTCTTATGTGGAGTTTAAATTTATTCTAATTCTAATATCTTTAACCTTCTTTTATTGTTATTATGTATTTTTTCAGCTGTTTAGTTGCAATGTATTCTTGACATAGATTTTTCCTTAATTTGCCACTAATGACTGATTCAACTTGATGCTATTTGTTTTTCCCTCTTTTGGTGCGATTAACTAGTACAAATTGCTTATTTTTAGTTGTTTTTGATGTTTAACAGGTTCACTTCATGTCTCAATTTTTGTTGGTTTTATTGCTTGCTAGTAGTGATTTGTCATCTGTAACTAACGGTTATAGTAAATGTTATATAATCGTAACATCCTGCCTTTTTCACAATTTATATATCAAATTTAAAATACGAAAACTATAGTGAAAATTTCTTTTTCTTATTAATATTATACACTAATAATGACATTAATATATGAATACTCCAATTCTAAATATGTCTAGATTTGCTATTGGTGGGGCCCCTCAATGCACATCTAGGACAAGCACTTAACACCGGCCTTTTTGACTTTGTTTGGTTCCAGGCAGGAAGACAATTTTGTCTGTAAGGAAGCTACCATGATTCACGAGAAAAAGCACAAGCACCACGCAAAAAGAAAGAAAAGAAGATGGAGTGACAGAAAAGCACAAGCCTGCCAAAAGCGAAAGAAATCCCTTCAATATAAAAAGTTATCCCTTCAATGTGGAGTGACACAAGCACTACGCTTTTGTCTGCAATGCTTTGGCTCAAGTTTTTGGATGACACTACTGGATATAGTTCTGCTATTCAGGGCAATGTTTGACATATGTGATAGAGCTCACATTTTGTAACTCATTTATTCAAATATGGAAATGGCCAAACTCAACAGCTAAGCCTTGCAAATCATTGCAATCCAGCTAGCTAGACCTTAACCTCAGCTAGTGATGCCAATAACTCGGCAAATTACCCATTGAACAGCTTCCTAAGTGGTAGCTCACCATCCCGGCTCATAAGGGATGCTGTGTTGGATGTCACAGAGACTTTGACATTGAGGCTGGCTCAACTAAGTTTTATGATGTCCTCGCAAAAACCCTATCTGGTTTTAGCTGTCATGGAAAAAAGGTGCACCGTGGTCGTGGAAAATAAGTCATTAAATTTTTTTTCAGGGACAAGGGTGTGATCAAGTTGGAATGACTTATTTAAATGTGATTAAATTGATATACATAGACACCCTCAAATTAGTGTTCAAAAAATTAATGATACTTTTTAAATATATCTAGCTCACATGTTGATTTTTAAAATTTTTTTAAATATCAAAGTACAGTTATAAACTTAAAATTTGATAGAATAGTAAAATTAAATTAAATAATGCACCAAAATCCAAATTTCTCTCTCCCCCACTCTCTCTTATCCGGAGTTTAAATTTATTCTAATTCTAATATCTTAATTTAACCTTCTTTTATTATTATTATTTATTTTTTTGGCTGTTTAGTTGCAATGTATTGTTAACGTAGATTTTCCTTAATTTGGCACTAATGATTGATTTCAACTTGATGCCTTTTGTTTTTCCCTCTTTTGGTGCGATTAACTACTGCAAATTGCTTATTTTTAGCTATATTTCATGTTTGACAGGTTCACTTCATGTCTCAGTTTTTTTTACTTTATTGGTTGCTGCTAATGATTTGTCATCTACAACTAACGGTTATAGTAAATGTTATGTAATCGTAACATTCTACGTTCTGCACAATTTATTTATCAAATTTAAAATACGAAAAACCGCAAAGAATAAATGTAGTAGTAATGGTACCACAACTTTTTTTGGAGTAAAAAAGTTGGATATATTATTATTACTTGTATAAAATAAACTACCATAATATGTATCATTAATTTTTTTTTAATTGATATTATTACCTCAGTGCACATCTAGGACAAGCACCTAACATCGGCCTTTTTGACTTTGTTCGGATCCAGTCAGGAAGACGCTTTTGTCTGTAAGGAAGCTACCATGATTCTTTCCCTCAAATTATTGCATTCACAAGAAAACGCACAAACAGCACACGAAAAGAAAGAAAAGAATATGGAGTGATACAAAGCTTGCTGCCTCGTGATGCACTGATTACTCCAAAAGTTATCCCTTCAATATAAAAAATAAAGAGAACCATCCCACCACTCACCCCCCTCCCCGCCAAGAGGTGAAAAAAGGAAGACCAAGATGGCGCTTGAAGCCTTGGCCACTGGAGTCATCAAGTCGTTGGGGGAGAAGCTGTTCTCTGCGGCAGTGAAAGAAATCCTATTCCCTGCAGATACCGAACCCCACATAAAAAGCCTTGCGAACACAAAGGCCATGATTGAAGCTGTGCTTCTTGATGCAGATGCCCAGGAGGGCCACAGCCGTGTGCAACGGCTGGAGCTGGAGAAGCTCAGTCGCGTACTTGACAAGATAGATGCCTTGTTGGATGAAAAAGCAACTAGATCCCAGCTCAAAAAACTTGCTGCTGCCAGGGGCTTCAAAGATCAGGTGCGTTGGTTTTTCTCGTCTGATGCGAACCCCGTTGTGTCCTTGTGTAGAGATGTCAGACAAGTCAAGGATGTTAGTAAGGAACTAGACTCCATAACCGAGGACCGTGCTCTCTTTAACAGATACTTATTAAGCAAGATGACCAAGTCCAAACCACGGGCACTGCTCGACTTAGAAACCGGGTCTCACACAATCAGTGAAAAGATCATAGGGAGAGACAGGGATAGGGATAAGATAATAAGGAGGCTCTTTGATTCCTCATCCAGCTTTTCTGTGATTGCCATTGTTGGGATTGGTGGGATGGGGAAGACCACATTGGCTCAGTATGTTTACAATGATGAAACGGTGAAAACATACTTTGACCAACGTTTGTGGGTTTATGCTACTCGAGGTTTCAGTGTTAATGAGATACTAGAAAAAATTTTAGTGTGTATGGGAGAAGAGATACCATGCCGATCCACAAAGGATTCGCTGCAGCAGCTTCTCCTAAAGAAAATCGAAAGGCACAAGTATCTCTTAGTGTTGGATGACATCTGGGATGATGACAGTGGTTTGAGCAAAAAATGGGAAGAACTAAGAAACGTGCTGATGTGTGGTGGTGTTGGGAGTAAGGTTCTCATTACCACACGAGATGAGAGAGTAGCAAGAATAGTGGATAGCGTTGAAACCAACAAGCTTGGGGACTTGGGAAAAAAGGACTCTTGGGTCCTCTTCCAACGAGCCGCTGTTCCACATGAGGGGCAAGCAGAGCAAGGATTGAAGGAGATTGGAGAGGAGATTCTCAAAAGGTGCCCTAAGGTTCCTCTAGTTATACGTGCCATAGGAGGCCTTTTAAGGGAACAGGAACCTACCAAGGACAAATGGCAGGCTTTTAGAGATGGTCCACTTCAAGATTTAAGTTCAGCCGTGCCTGACGTCATGGAATCGCTTAAACTCAGCTACAATAAACTGGATCCGAGGCTTAAGCTATGTTTTGCTTATTGCTCACTGTTTCCTCGGGGTTGGGAGTTTAACAAGGATGAACTGATTCGTCAATGGATAGCTTTGGGATATGTAGAGGCACAGTATCGAACCCAAAACTTGGAAGAAGCAGGGGAGGAATATGTGCTGAGCCTCATGAACCGTGGCTTCTTCCAGGATGCAAAAAAGGATGAGTTTGGATGCATAACCGATTTTAGGATGCACGACATGATATATGATCTTGTAGTCTTTGTCACCAGCTCCAAATATAACATGCTGGACACCGATTCTGTTGAAACAGGTCATGAACTTGACAAAAGAGTTTGTCATGTGTCCTTTAGTAAAGCGGCGAAGAATTTGCTGCCTTTGCTTCGTAAAAACAAGGACAATCTACAGTCACTCCTGCTGCTCCAGTCTTGGTCTAATCCTAGTGACTGGCAATTAAATGGACTATCAAGGTTCCGACATTTGAGGATGTTGAAGATAAGATTAGAAGGCTTCCAAGAATTACCGGGGTCAATGGACAAGCTGATCCACCTGAGGTATCTTGACCTCTCAACGAGTATTTCAATTTGCAAACTTCCAAACTCGATCACACAGTCGGTAAACTTGTCGTCTTTGGACATAAGAAGTTGTGTCTCGCTACTAGAGTTACCTAGAGACATAAGAAATCTAGTGAAGCTAAGGCACCTTATGTTGGATGGATGTCGGGATTTGAGCTATATGCCATTGGGATTGGGGAATTTGACAAATTTGCAAACATTAGGGAGATTTGTGGTGAGGACGGGGAACCGAAGCAACAACAAAGGTGTAGGGGGGCTAGATGAACTGAATTGCCTAAATAATCTCAAGGGAGAGTTGAAACTAGTGCTGGATTCTGATTTTGAGTATGAAGGAGCCAACGAGAAACTAATGGCAAACCTGAAGGAGAAATCGAAGCTTGTTGTTTTGTCCATATTCATGTGTTTCAAACAGTCAAAAGAAAAGAGTGAGATAGTGCTAGAAAGTCTCCAACCCCATCCCAATTTAAGGCACCTGTGTATTGTAGGATACAATGGGGAGAGGCTACCAAGTTGGATGATGAGCTGGGGTCAGCTCCCTTATAATTCTCTCCCAAATCTGGTTCGAATTACATTATCTAACTTTGACAACTGCATATATCTTTGCTCCTTCGGAAGACTTCCTTATCTTAGATTCCTCACACTTGGGAGTATGCGTCAGCTGGAGTACGTAGAGAATAGAAGTACAACTACTGGTAGTCCTCATTCTGCTCCCAGTAACCCTTTAGCTACAGCATCAGCACCAAATCCTTTATTCCCAAGCCTTGAACAACTGGAACTTCTATACGTGCCAAAACTGAAAGGATGGAAGAACATCATGTGTACAAGCAGTACTAGTACTAGCAGTGGTGAGCCAGAATCTCCAGTCCTCCAAAATTACATTTATTATTCTGCTTTCCCTAGGTTGAAGAAATTGGAATTTCTTCAAGTGGGGTTCGAGGTAGTTCCTGAGGAGTTGCGAGATCTCTCTGCACTCGAATTACTTCGGCTTTCCAATTGTGACGAATTGAAGGAACTACCAGAGTGGATTGGCACCCTCACCTCCCTCAAAGAGCTTTCTATTGTTAACTGCCCTAAATTAAAGTCATTGCCGAAACAGATAGCGAACCTCACCAAGTTGAAAAAGCTTGAAATTAAACACTGCCCCATCCTGAAGGAAAGATGCAAGGAGCCAGCAGGTGAAGATTGGCCCCTTATTCAACATGTCCCTCGTGTTCGCACCGGCCGGGACTAGTTTTTTTATTTATAATGGTACACCCATGTCATCCACTCTCTCCCAGGTATTACTTAATTTGCACTTCTTCCCCTTCACTGAACCCCTTTTACTACATTTCTTATATTTCTAAGAATATGACACACTCTTCCACAGCACTTTTAACTTCTTTATCCTTTCATGTCTTTCTTCTCTTTTAAGTGTCTGCATACTGCTCTATCTTTGTCTTTTTCCCATTGTCTAACTCCACAATTGCATTTTAACTTTAAATAATATAAATAACAATCAAAATCGTTCCTACCTATTAATTATTAAATTTAACTTCAATTATCTCATGGACATCTAGAGTTGTATTACTCTAAAAAGAGAAAAAAAAAAAATATGTTGACTGCATGCTAAATGATGTTGACTGAATGTTTCTCTTGTTTCAACAGATTGAAAAAGAACTGAAAAATCAATAGAAAATTATGCCACTGTATATTATCCCCAAGCGAGCAAAGAAGGCTTTTGGTTATCTTCTTGAAATGTTGTCATCATTGTCGTGTGTGGTCCTCTAGAAGAGAATTTCTCAATGTATTGTGTGAATTCTAATGAATAAAGTCAGTCATCGGTTAATACATAGTTCTATTTTCCTTGTCAAAAGAAGTGATCTTTAGATAGTAAGCTTATCTTTTTTGTTATTTTATTATATTAAATCATTATGCTATCTTGACCTTGGAGCAAAGAACAAGGAAATTGAGGCTCAGTGATACATAAATGGGACTTTTTGACAAAGTGAAAGGGTCGTCACTCCTAGTGACATTTTGGCTTTGTTAGGACTTTGGACCAATGAGGATTGTATAGTATGTCTAATTGAAAAACGAAGTTGCCTCTTACAAAATAGTCCAAGTGCAGAATTTATAATTTTGGATGGAGGAAAAAAGGAGAGCGGAAGAACTAGAAGTTGAGACAACTCCTAAAAAGCCTTATAAACCAGGCTTCTTCTAGAATGTAAAAAGAGAGGAGTTTGGACGCATAACCAGTTTTACGATGCACGACATGATTTATGATCTTACAATCTTGGCCGCTGGCCCCAAATATAAGATGTTGGACTCTGATTGTGTTGAAACAGGTCATGAACTTGATGGAAAAGTTTGTCATGTGTCCTTTGCCAAAAAGGGGGAGAACTTGCTACCTTTGCTTCTTAAAAACAAGGAAAATATACGGTCACTTCTGCTGCTCCACTTTCAGTATAGTCCTACAAGATTGTAATTAAACGAACTATCAAAGTTTCAACATTTGAGGGTTTTAAGGCTTCAATATTTAGAAGGAGTACCACAGTCAATAGGCAAAGCTGATCCTCCTGAGGTATCTCGATCTCTCACAGAATAATTCAATTCGTAAACTCCCATACTCGATCACACAATTGGTAAACTTGTTGTCTATAGACCTGAGAAGCTGTGCCACTCTACTAGAGTTACACAGAGACATAAGCTAGTGAAGCTAAGGCACCTAAACCTAGCTTATTGTTCGGAATTGAGCCATATGCCATCAGGATTAGGGAATTTGATGAATTTGCAAACATTAGAGAGGTTTCTAGTGACGGATTGCAACTGGAGCAACAACGAAAATGTGGGGGGGGGGCTAGATGAACTGAATTGCCCGAATAATCTCAAGGGAGAGTTGGAGCTCACCCTGGACTCCGATTTTGAGTATCGATGGGCCAACGATAAACTAGTGTCGTATATTGCTCGAGCAAACCTACAGGGGGAATGAGAAGCTTGTTGCTTTGTCCATGGACTTATGGCATAAGCAGTCAGAAGAAAAGATTGAGATAATGCTGGAAGGCCTCCAACGCCACCCAAATGTTAGAAAGTTGTGCATTGAACATTATGAAGGCAAGAGGCTACCAAG
This sequence comes from Carnegiea gigantea, assembly GCA_029747015.1. Classification (NCBI taxonomy): domain Eukaryota; kingdom Viridiplantae; phylum Streptophyta; class Magnoliopsida; order Caryophyllales; family Cactaceae; genus Carnegiea; species Carnegiea gigantea. The sequence continues at coordinate 1,043,809 of JAKOGI010000147.1, forward strand.
TTGGATGATGCGCTGGGGTCAGCTCCCTTATAATTCTCCCCCAAATCTGGTTGAAATTAAATTATTTGAATTTTTCAACTGCAAATAGCTTTGCTCCTTTGGAAGACTTCCTCATCTTAAGGTCCTCATACTTGCCAAAATGGATCAACTGGAATATGTAGAGTATATGAGTACTACTACTGGCAGTCCTCATCCTCTATTTCCAAGTCCTGAACAACTGGAACTTGAGTGAATGCCAAAACTCAAATGTTGGGTATAAAATGATGGCCCAAAATTCCTTATTTAATTGGGTGACATGTGATTTTGGTCATGTGCTCTTTACGGTTATTGGCCTAAAAAGACTCAGCCCATTGGTATACTGGTATACTGTTGGAGCATACTTTGCCTTGATTCAATTATTGCAGCCATAGGACCAAGCAGCCCATTTTGTTGATAGTTTGCAATGCCCGGTTTATTTCTTTATTTTGGCAAATCAGTGACCTCCACAGTTGGGTCGTGGTCCAGCCCACAGACCGTGGGCTGTGCGACTTTTGGTCTGCTTCAATCTTTGGCAGTTTTGCTATTTTACTGGGTATTAATTTATGGGTATGTAGCCTATTTCGGGCTGTTACATGGGAATTCAAGAGCATAAATAGTTCATTATCATCCTTTTATGAGGCTTTATTTGGATGAATTAAGTCTTGAACATTGGCCTACTTCTCCTTTACTATGGGAGTTTCAAGTGGGCATCCTCTATATTGGACATTGGGTTGTAGGCATTTGTGTGACTGTCGTCCCACCGCATGGTAATTGTCCCACCATAGTGTGAGCATTTTAAGGCATTTTGGCATTCAGGAGTGCCTTTAAGTACGTCCCTCTCATGACCATTCTGCGAGGCATTTGTGAGTCATTGTAGCCTCTTTATTCCACATTTTTCTTGAGTGAGAGTTTGAGAGATTTTATCCTTTCGATCTTGTTGCCGGTTTAAGATCTTTATTTCTCTTTTGTATTGATATCTTTTGACTCACTTTTGAGATCGTGCTGTACTCACTCCTATCTTAGTGGATCTTTGCGCTGTTATTGCTACCTGTGGTTTTCTTCCGATTTAGGTTTCCACGTAAAAAATCTTGTGCCTACTGTTATCTTTTTGATCTTGTTTTAATATCCTCGAATGTTCACATCCTTTGTCACGCTTCTGCATCTACATAACTCGAATTTTTATAAATTATTTTTCCTAACAAGAAAGGACGGAGGGTGATCATACGTACCAAGCAGCAGCAGCAGTAGCAGTTATCACTTTGCTTTCCCAAGGTTGAAGAAATTAGAGTTTCTTACTGTGGGGATAGATTATCCCTGAGGAGTTCCGAGACCTCCCCTCGCTCGAATTCATTTATTTTGGACTTTGTGACCAATTGAGGGAACTACCTGCATGGATTGACACCCTCACCTCCCTCAAAGAGCTTTTTATTAATCAGTGCAAAAAATTAAAGTCATTACCAAAGCAGATGGAAAACCTCTCCAACTTGGAACTGCTTCAAATTAGAGGCTGCCCCATCCTCAAGGAAATATGCCAGAAGTCAACAGGTGAAGATTGGCCCCTCATTCAACATGTCCCTTTTGTTCACTTCATCGACTGAAGCGATTACTAAGCATCATCTTCTACAGCTACCTTTCTTTCTGCATAATCGTACGCTTATGTCATCCATTCTCCCACATGAATTATTTGCACATCTTCTCCTTCACTAGACTCCCTTCCCTACATTTCTTATTTCTGAAAAAGATGACACTCTCTCCCCTTCAACACACAGCATTCAGTGAATGAGGTGGGTTGGGGGGGGAGGGAAGAAAGCTCAAGAAATGGGTAAATAACTACTTTTTTGAACCACTTTAGAAATCTTCATATTTTCATCATGAGTTTCTTCTTTGGTTTGCACTTATTACTGTGCAGCAAGCTTTAGATAATAAACAAATGAGCATTCGATAGTGTTGGGTTTAATGGCCCAAAAATATTTTGGTAGTGTGTTAGGCACCTTGACACTCTTGGTAGTGTGTTAGGCACCTTGACACTCTTGTGACCTTATATAAGAGGACCTTGCCAAGGATCAAGGATCACTCAAAATTCCATAACACATTGAGAGGTAGAGAGTTTTGAGAGAGATTACAAGAGAGATTGTAATTCTGCTATTGGATCGAATCACTTGTTGTGATTGTGATCGCTTTGTACTCTCCCTGCTCATACAGTGGATTGTTTGTGCTCGTCGTCGTTCGTGGTTTTTCCCACATTAGGTTTCCACGTAAATCTTGTGTGTTGTTGCTTTGTTCTTGTTATCGTTGTTTAAGTTTCTGAATATCTATTTCATCCTATCGCTTCCGCTATTAGCTTGCTTTTTCCTAGCAAGTGGTATCAGAGCTTTGGTTTTGGATGTCTTCAATTATGAAGGTTGATATTCAGAAATTTGATGGGGAGATTAGTTTTAATCTCTGGAAGGTGCAGATGAGAGCAGTTCTCATCCAGCATGGGTTGTGGAAGGTTCTGCAAGGACCTCACGTGAAACCTGAGAAGTTGACTGACGAACAATGGGCAACAGACCAAAAGAAGAGGCGTGGATCGCTGGCGGACGAGGAATGGGAAGAACTGGAGTTGAAGGCGGTTTCAGCCATTCAGTTGTGCCTGGCACCACATGTCCTGCGAGAGGTGCTCGATAAGGCAACTGCTGTGGATCTGTGGACTCGGCTGGAGGAACTCTACATGACGAAGAGTCTAGCCAACAAGATCCGTTTGAAGGAAAGGTTGTACACCTTTCGTATGGCTGAAGGTACCCCTGTTCAAAAACATTTGAATGAATTTAATTCTATTCTGGTTGACTTGGAAAGTCTGGAGATACAAATTGAGGATGAGGATAAAGCTATTCTGCTTGTTGTGTCTCTACCCCCTTCTTATAAACACTTTAAGGAGATTATGCTATATAGTTATTCTGATACTATATCTTTTGAGGATGTCAAGTCTAATCTGCTGTCTAAGGAGAAATTTGACCATGATTTTCATGCTGATCCAGCTGAGGGATTAGCTGTTAGGGGTAGAACTGGGCAAAAGGGGAATGGTAATGAGAAAAAGAACTGATCTAAGTCTAAGAATCCTCATTCCAATAAGACCTGCAATTATTGTGGTAAATTGGGTCATATTCAGGCTAACTGCTGGAAACTACAGAAAAAGAAAGGGAAAGAGGAAAAGGAGAAAACTGCTATAGCCGATTGTGCAATAGAGTCAGAGTCTGATGGTGATGTATTGCTTGCTACTATGTCTTTGGCTACCACCTCTGAAAGGGGGTTAGGTGATGATTGGGTTTTAGATTCTGGCTGTACGTATCACATGTGTCCTCGTAGGGACTAGTTTGTCACTTATGAGCCTGTTGATACTGGGATTGCACTTATGGGCAACGATACTGAATGTAAAGTTGCAGGAATATGTACTGTACAGGTTAAAACCTATGATGGTATAGTTAGAACTTTGTCTAAGGTTCGTCATATACCTGATATAACTCGTTGTTTGATCTCCTTGGGTACTCTTGAGACTAATGGTTGCAGGATTGTTATGGAGAATGGTGTCCTAAAAGTGACCAAGGGAGCCATAGTGGTAATGAAGGGACTGCGGCAGGGCAGTCTCTACATCCTACAAGGAACTACAGTTACAGGAGTAGCTGCAGTTGGTACGGCATCAGCAGATACTAATGATACAAGGTTATGGCACATGAGATTGGGCCATATGAGTGAGAAAGGGATGACCATTCTAAGTAAGAAAGGTTGTCTGGGTAGCGCTGGAACGGGTAAGCTTGATTTTTATGATCACTGTGTTTTTGGGAAACAGAAGAGAGTGAGTTTCTCTAAAGCGAAGCATCGTACTCAGGGGATCCTTGACTACATTCATTCTGATCTGTGGGGTCCTTCGAAGGTTCCTTCTCTTGGATGTAAGCGCTATATGTTAACTTTTATTGATGATTTCTCACGCAAAGTTTGGGTTTACTTCTTGAGACAGAAAAATGAGACATTCTCCATGTTCAAGAAGTTCAAGGCTCTAGTTGAAAACCAGACTGGGAGAAAGATCAAGAAACTTAGGACTGACAATGGTCTTGAGTTCGTTGAGTCAGAGTTTGAAGAGTTCTGCACGACGAATGGCATAGCTAGGCATAAGACTTTGGTTGGTAAACCACAGTAAAATGGGATTGCAGAACGAATCAACAGGACTCTACTGGAGAAAGCTCGATGTATGCTTTCAAATGACGGGCTTTGGGATCGCAAAACTTTTTGGGCAGAGGCTATTTCTACAGCCTGCTACTTGGTGAATCGTCCACCACACACCTCTATTGACTTCCAAATTTCAGAAGAAATATGGTCAGGTAATCCTGTTGATTATTCTAACTTAAGAATATTTGGATGTCCTGTGTATGCCCATGTGAATAATGGAAAATTAGCCCCTAGGGCTATCAAATATATGTTCCTTGGATATGCATCTGAGTTTAAAGGATACCGCATGTGGTGTCCTGAGTCTAAGAAAGTCATTCAGAGCAGGGATGTAACTTTCAATGAGACTGCTATGTTATCTTCTGGAGAAGATTCTATTGTTCCTTCTACTGGTGCAGGTGATCAGCAAGATACCAGTATAGAGATAGTAGGGGAGACCGTTGCAGTTCAAGGTGGAACTGCTAATCAGCCCAGCAGGGAGGCCCAGGTAACTGAACCTGGCACTATCAGTTCAGATCAGCCTCAGGTGGAGGTTGTTCACTCTATAGCTCGTGATCGTCCTCGGAGAGAGATAAGGAAGCCTGCTCGCTACAATGATAATGAGGGACTTATAGCATATGCACTTTCAGTTACAGAAGAAGTGCCTGAAGATGTGGAACCTTCAACATATACTGAAGCAATCTCCTGCCCAAGTTCACCTAACTGGATCCTAGCTATGCAAGAGGAAATGGAGAGTTTGCAAAAGAATCGGACTTGGGAACTGTGTGAGCTACCTAAAGGTCAGAGAGCCTTACCTACCAAATGGATCTACAAGAGAAATGAGGGCATTCCTGGAGTTGAAGATGCAAGGTGGCAAGCATGCCTGGTTGTTCGTGGCTGCAATCAAAAGGAAAGTATTGACTATAATGAGGTATTCTCACCTGTTGTTAGACACACCTCCATTCGAGTGCTTCTTGCATTTGTTGTCTTGTTTGATCTGGAGTTAGAACAGCTTGATGTGAAGACTGCATTCCTTCATGGGGAATTGGAGGAAGAGATCTACATGAAGCAACCTGAAGGTTTTGTTGTTTCTGGGAAGGAACAACTGGTATGTAGATTGAAAAAGTCCTTGTATGGACTTAAGCAAGCTCCTAGGCAGTGGTACAAAATGTTTGACACCTTCATGATTACACAAGGATACACACGCAGCCGACATGATAATTATGTGTATTTTAGACAATATTCTGATGGTGCCTTTATTTACTTGCTATTGTATGTTGACGATATGTTGATTGCCTCAAAGGATAAATCCTTGATTAGCAAGTTAAAATCTCAACTCAGTGAGGAGTTTGAGATGAAGGACCTAGGTGCAGCAAAGAAGATTCTAGGCATGGAGATTCAAAGAGATCAAAAGGCTGGTAAGCTGTACTTGTCTCAAGGACGCTACCTTGAGAAAGTACTAGGCAGATTTAATATGGATAACCGTAAGGCCATTTCCGCATCCCTTGCTGCACATTTCAGATTATCTGCTGAGTGTTGTCCACAAACTGAGGAGGATATAGACAGAATGTCTAATGTTCCTTATTCTAGTGCTGTTGGTAGTTTGATGTATGCTATGGTATGCACTAGGCCAGATTTATCACATGCAGTGAGTGTGGTAAGTAGGTATATGCATAAT